>OX422215.1:547201295-547801295 GCA_949130495.1 Sambucus nigra
TACATAATGAAATTCAAACTCACTTTCACTTAGGCAATTTATCAAATACTTAACCTTAAATTGATTAGATCCGTTTTTAGTTCAAAAAAGTGTAATTTGATCATTCAATTCCAATTCAATGTCCTTTAAGATCAATTGAAACTTAACAAGATAAGAAATTTACACCTACGCCTAATTAGATCGAAATTCAAGTCAAGTTGTGATTAGGTGAGATCTAGCCAATTTAGTTCAATTCGGTAGTAATTGTGTGAAATCTAAACATCTAGCAACCTAAATAATTATAATCTTAAATTATGTGAGGTTGTATTTGCCAATAAAAGTAAATGAGAGAATGAGAACCACACCAAGATTTACAACGAAAACCCCATTCTAATGGGAAAAAAAACTCAAGATGTTGTGACTAATCCACTAGAAAAAATGAAGATGGCACACAAGATCAGACATTTAACTAGCTTGAGTTCCTTTACAAGCTCTCATAATCCACAAATCCTTAATACTCCACCCGATCTAGCAACTCTCATTCAAATATCCCTTGTAGAGAGAGAATAATCCATTTCTATTAGCTTCCACACATCCAATTTGAAGAACACATCTTCAAAACATCATTGTCTTCCTTATTCACCTCTCAACTCAAGATCTTCAATGGAAAATGATGAAGGATGGATCTTCTAAGGTTGATTTGATTAATCACTCAATAATATCTTTTTCAATTAAATTGAGAAAAAATAAAGTCTCGTCTAGGGTTTATAGAGAAAGAAAGAGAAGCTCTTAGATCTAATAATATCGTAAAAGATAAGTAAGAGTTCGAAATGAGAAAATGGATCCAAAATTTTGTTATAGTGAAAAAATCAGATTTCCCACTTCTCCAAAGTTCGTGCCCACGAAGGCCATTTTAGCCGTGCACATAACCATTAAAATTGAGCAAAATTGACCATACTAGTCATATCCAAGCGCAAGGGTCCATTTTAATACCATGAGCAAGATTTTGGGTAGAATGTAAAAACTTTTTAAAATCGCCCAAGCAAAAGGTACCGTTTGTAAGCATTCTCAAAATATGATTTTTTAAGGATAAGAACAAGTGCAGGAAATGTGGGGAAAATATGCGGGCAAAGAGAAGGCATGCTAAGGTGAATCAATGTCATATATCATATCCAAAAAAAGTCTAAAAGTCCGTCGGAGTCTCCAAGTCGATGAAGTGATACAACGCAAGCCAACTCAGACGCAGATATAGGCATGTAAGAAAATCAAGCATCTAGACACACAAGAACTACCAAGATCCCATACTATAATAAAACTTATATTCGACAGACAAATAAAATTTTTGACATGGAATAAGCCAAGAAACAATTATATACATTTTTAGAATTTGATTAATCTGGAAATAAGAGTTGTTGGGTTGGGTCTGATATTAAGGATAGGAGTTATAACTATTTTAAATAGGAGTGTTTATGGGCTCTCCATAGTTGGGTGGGATATGGGTATTAATTGTAAATTCTATGGTTATTAAGTACTAGGTTATAGAACTAGTTAGGTATCAAAAGGTTTCTTGGAACAAGAGGAGAGACGTCACAACTCTTTAATATTAAGATTGGACTTACCCATAATATCACCCACAAACGATAGGTCCTCTAAAATAGATGAGTAATGCTAGGAGTCCCTAAAAAATTCCTGAAAATGCATTTAGTGTTTGTACCTTATGTGGGCCCCATCCTAATTTACAAGCTCTTAATGCACTTTGGGGAAGTTTTGGGTACATATTGTCATCGATATACCTTCCTCATTACCTATCAATGTGGAGCTAACAATCATACCGTTTGGGGGCATAATCTCTTTTGTACACTACTAAGAGGGAAAACCAACAAATAAAATCCAAATGAAATGACTATGAATACCAATTATAATTTACATATTGATTATGGGGTCAATAAAAATTACTATATATGATATACAAATTTGCAATGAATTATCTCGTTTCCGAAATGTTTGGAAACCTTCAATAGTAAAAATAGTAGGATGTTGTATTTATGGTCCATAGTTCCATGACAATTGTAGATTTCTAGTCATAATATTGTTAATGAATTATTTTTATATTTCATCATTGATGTTATGTAATTACCTATTTTATGATTATGAGTGGTGATGTACAAAAGCTTACTTGCACTTTCCATTAATGCATTTCTTGGGTAAATGACCACCAATTATATCAAAGACGTTAAAAGTATTTTTAGATGTAGATTGCAAAATGCTAATTCACATACGTTTTTTAGTTATCCATTATTATTTTTCACATTTTTCAAAAATAGATCAATTCCATATTTGTTTGCAATTGAGTTTGTAAATAGTTGCATGCTTGTTTATACCAATAAACAAAAAGAGACATACCTGAAATTGAGATGTTATCTCGATTTCAAATTTTTTTACCCTCACTTGAGTTTAAATTTGTATACTTTCCTCAAAAGAAGGTCATGATTGATAATGAATTTTTTACCATCTGATGTGAAGTAGAATGTGTGTGCTACGTGTGTACTTACGGCTCAAGTGAAAATCGGTCACTCAAGTAATACTCGGTAAGTCAGGGTCGAATCCACAGAGAACAGGATGTAGAACATTTATACGATAGTAGGGTCGGCTTCAAAGATCTAGGTATCGACTCACGAAATAAAGAAAATGTGATTTTGCTTTTCGATAAATTTTCTATTTAACTACGAAAATTAAGCTAGCAAGTGCAATTTAAACTACGAAAAACAAGAACTTAAAATTTTTGGTTTTAAAAATAATTTGGGGAAAATGGGATTGGGATCCAAACCGTAGGTATTTTTTTCTAAATATAAAATTCTCGAAAACTATATAATCAATTTAAAGAAAAATATTAACTAACCTGAAGCACTAAATATGTGTGGATGTAGTCAACAATGAATCGAGTGGCCTGATACGTGTGTTTTAAACAAAACCAATTTTTCTCTAAAAAAATCCAACTTTTAATTATGCACCAAACCAAGTTGTGAAAATCCAATTCTTACTTTAAACCAATTTTATCTTGATTAATCATAAACATGCATCTAGTGATTAAAGCAAGTTAAATAAAGTAAAGAATACTCACAACGCCGGATGTACGAGGAAAAAACACAAAACGGGAAAACAACCTCGAACGGCCCAAGCTAGACAATCACTATGAACAATGGTTTTACAAAGATAGATTAGCCTTATACTAAGACTCGATCCCCACGGGTCTTGACGCTCCTTCTGATCTTCAACCGTTCTTCAATAGTGCCCACGCAGAAATTTCGTCTTCCACAATACCTGTCCACAACACACGCCTCCACGTATGTCTCGGTGTCCACCGAATGGCTTTGATTCGTCTACAATGTCGAACAAGAAGTCCGTCTCTTTTCTTCACCTCAAAACCCTTTGTGTTCAATGTGTAGAACAAACAACTTTGGTGGAGCAAGATCACTTAAACATATAAGAATGATAACTCGGATCTTTACAAACTCTAAGGATGTGTTTAAGACTTTTAAACCTTAGAAAACATGTGCAAACAAGTTTCTGGTTCGTAAAACTATTTTCCAGAAAGCACACTGACGAAACTATGATGAAAACACTGTTTAAATAGGATTTAAATTCCGCCTCAAAAAACGTGTCGTTCGAACGACTTGAGGAACTCATTCGAGCGAGATCCTATCTCGTTCGAACGAGATTGGTTGTCGTTTGAATGACAGCGCGAAAGTTTAACTTCTTGTTTAAAGCGTCTCTTCCAAAGAAAGATCCAAAAATGTCAAACTCTTTTACGAGATTATCATCATAAAACTAAGTGTAAACTTTTTAAAACACTTAAAAACATTTGAAAACATTTTTCTTCATAAAAATTATATCCTTATCTTTTATAAATTAATTAATAGCACCATTAATTATACGCATTCATACTTGAGTGATCTCGGAATGAAATTAACTTTGAAGATGATTAAACTTGCACCAATTAAACTTCGGCATGATTTAGTTCTTTGAAACTTTGTCGCAACGCCTTCAATTTCTTCAATACGTCATAGACCAAGTGGGATCGTGACAAAATAAAATTCACCCTATGACATATTACAAACACAGTTTTGTTCACGGAATTAAGTCAAAACAATACAGGGACTCAATTGAAAGTTTATGTCCTTACAAATCTCCCCCTTTGACTATTCCGGGACAAAACTAAACCAGTGAAATGCCTAACCGGGCCGTCAAGCCGTATGACGCCTAAATCCCATCCCATAAACCCAAAATAAAAAATACAGGACACGGACTAGAACTGTCTGAATGTAATGTAGCACCGACAAGTATGAACTGTCTGAATGTGATGTAGACTTGAAATCTCGAATCACTACAGCAAACCTACGCACATGAAATAGAAAAGCAAATACCCAGTGAAGTATGGAGAAACAAAAGATACCAAAATATATTTCCAATAAGAACAAATCATTTGAAACATGTAAGCAATTATTTTATACCAATTAGGAAGAATTATAATCAAACAATATGTAAATCCAGATATCAATAGAAACGCTCAACAAAACTCCCCCTACATCACATACATCTCTCCCCTTTTTTATCTCGAATAGACAATCCGGTGAAAAGATAAACCAGTTTTAAATATCTAGCATGAGAAAATGAAACCAAATTGAATCAAGTTGATAGCAATTTGAGAAATAAAAAACGCTAGATAACCATGAAACAACCAGCTAAATAAGATCAAGAGATGACTAATCAGTAGCTAGTAAACCAAGAATCACACAAAGAATATAGCAATCTAATCAGGTGTGATAAACGGACTCATATGCTATATACCAATTTAGAACTTAAAAGAACCTGCATATAAATCAGTCAGTCCAAAAATGCTTCTAGCAGTACTAGGGGTGTAAGCGGTACGGTTTGGTCGGTAAATAGTAGATACAAATACCAAAACCAAACTCTAGATGGTAAAACCAAATCGTACCAGTTTACCACCCGGTACACCAAAATCAATACCAAAACCAAACCGACTGGTATTTCAGTTTTTTCGGTAATTTTGGTTTTTTTCTGGTTTCGGTAAATTTTGATTTTTTTCTGGTTTCGGTTTTTTATGTTTCGGTAAACAACACTAAAAGTCCCCAAAAACCAAAAACAAAACCAACCAACTTTTTTAAATATTAAAACCAAAACCAACTTTTTTTTAGTTTTGGTAAATTCGGTACGGTAATTTGGGTAAATTTTGTACGGCACAGTAATTTTGGTACTGTTTTTTCTGGTTTCGGTAAATTCGGTACAGTATGGTAATTTCGGTACGGTTTTTTCTAGTTTCATAAAATTCAGTACGGTAATTTTAGTAAATCGGTTTTTTAAATATTAAAACCAAAACCAACCAACTTTTTTGCGATAATTTCGATTTCGGTAAGACTGGTTTCTGGTATTTTAATATATGAAACCAAAACCATTTTTTTTCGGACCAAAACGGTACGGTACGGTAAAAACCCGTACCGCTTTCACCCTTAAGCAGTATCAAATATATAACAAATTAAACCAGTGGACTGCAAACCAATCAGAAGCCTGAAAATAGCCTGTCGTTCGAACGAGCCAGGGACTTCGCTCAAACGAGATAAGGAAGTCGCTCGAACGAAGTACAGCTGTCGTTAGCATGAGATGAGATGTCATTTGAACGACTTTGCGCGACATTCCAAAATTTCCCAGTTTCCCAAAAATATTATAAAATATTACCCAGTGAAAAAATTTCCACAAAAAATTCCAGGAAGGGCCTGACAGATCCAAAACAGTGTTAAAACAGTAGACTTTTAACACAAAAAGCAAAAAACTCGTACAAACTAAAAATATGAGTTACATGCAAACATAGTAACGATGTGCTCAAACATGGACATGGAATGAATGGGCGTGAAACTACAACCAATGAGTCACAATTCCAACACATCGAAATGATCAAGAAGCTCCAATTGATAGCGACAAATCATCAAACTTTAGCATAGCCATATGACAAAGTGTGAGCTTAATGAACTAAACATACTACATGCATTCAAATCCAGAATTTTGACCATTCTACAAACAATAGCGTCAAATTGCAATGTTTCAACATTAGGATTAGTAGTGCAAACCCGTTTAAATTTTCTCCAACCAAACTCCCTCATATATATATACTTTTTCAAGTTCTTTTGAGGTTTCTAGCATTCTCAACTTATAGAAAATTTTATTGGCCCTTTTCTTAGCATATTGCATTTTCTTTTTGTGCTCTTTTAAACGATGGCTTTCACGACGAGTTAATTTTGAACTCTCGCAGCCCTTTCCCGTGAATCACTCATCATTTTTACCAATTCAAATCCTCACGGTAAATGGTTATTACATGCACACTTCTCCTTAAGTCTACTTACGCATAGATGACAAGATTGAGATAAGAACGCCTCACCAAATTCAAATATGCAAGAGAAGTCAAACATCCATATAAACTCGTGCATGTGTGCAATGTCGGCATATATACAAAGTCGAATCAAAATGCATATCAACTTCGAAACAACCCCATATAAACAATGGTTAAGACCATTCTAAGCATCGATAATAATGACCAAATGTCTAGCCACATGGATAATGAAACAATGGGGGGGTCCAAGCACACCAATATGCCATAGCAAATATGTAAACTCAAAAACAAAACAAAAAACTGAAAATCTTTTTGGCTTTTCAAACATATTTTGACTCAAAGAAAAGCAAAATCTTTTTGGATTTTCAAAAGTTTTCTCAAAAACAAAATCTTTTTGTATTTTTCAAATAGGACTTGATAAGAAGCTTTTTGCGTATATGTATGTTATCGTTGTTGTGCAAAAGCTACTCTCAAAATTCCCTTCAGTACCTACAAAACTTGTCTAAAAAATAACTCGTATTGCGGTAAGTACGAGTATCAAACCTACTTTCAAGGTGAAACAATTAATGTGAAAACGTGCAATTCCAATTTTTTTTATGAAAATATTTTTTTTTATATTTTTTTTATTTTTAAAAACAATTTCAAGGGAAAAATTAACTAACAAATGCTAAAAATTATAAAATGACTAACTAATGGAAAAAATATGCAACCGAGTATGAAATATGTGAGAAGGTCAAGAGATGTGATTACACTGCATTTTCAATTATTTTAATTTCTCAATTTATTAATTTTGAAATATTTCGAGATAATATTAAATCGATAATCTAACTCTCGTTAAAATTATAAATTTAATAATATCTTTTTCAGCAAATTAATTTAAAAATGTCACACGATGAAAAATTAGGACTTATACTATTTTCAGAAAATTACCCGCTAGGATCAATTTAACGAAAACATATCAATCCTCAAATTTCAACATTGAATTAATATTCAAATATCGGAAAAACCTATCTCTAGTTCGATTCCTAAATTCAAACATTAATTTGTTCAATTAATTTACTAACTCTCGTCACATAAATTAATTGGCGACAGTTAAAATTAATTTACCTAGAAATATAAAATTAAAGAAACCAATTGATTAAACTAACATCATACGCAGTGTATCCCACCCCTTAAACGGGGTGTTTAGCCAAGCATAATGAAACAATTAATCGCAGCCACAAACATGAAACAATAAATTAAAATGTAGAGCAAGAAATACAATACACAGAAGTCTCCCTTTGAATTGACTCCTCGAATCGCGTTCATGCACGTGTATCCCAATATTTTCACAAATCCAACACTTGATGACACCAAAAAGAATAAAAAACAAACCTAAAATTTATTCTAAAACTAAAATAACTTTTTTAGAATTTTTTTTATGACCCTACTATGTACATATTATACATCGTGTGGTTTTCTCTCTCTAAGTAACCTTTTTTTCTTCTATGCTGAGAGTCTCTTTTAAATGATATGCCCCCTTGTTTTTGTAAAGCCACGATTCTTCTTCTTTTTTGGTGGAGATTTTGTTGGGATTTCAAACAATAACCAAGTCAAGGTTTTGTTTGGAGGATAAACATTTGGATTTGATTGACTTTGGTTTGTCCCTGATTTGTAGGAATGGTATTGGGTTGAAGTAGGGGCGGATAGGGCTCCGGGTTCGGGTTTGATGGGTTTGGGATTTGCAGTTTGAGTCAAGCAGGTCTGGACTGGAATGGGGTCAGCGCCAGCGTCGGGTTGCAGCGGGTAGAGAGAGAGAGAGTGTCGGTTCTGGGCGACGGGGGTGTGGGGCCGCGGGTTGCTGCTGGCGGAGGTGAAGGACGAGGGTCGACGGCGGGGGTTGGCTGCAGGTAATTGGTCACCGGAATGGCAGGGGCTGGCCGGCGGGTTCCGGGATGTGGGTATCCGAGTTGGGGTGTGAGTAGCAGGTGGCCTGCTAATGGGTTGGAGTTCATGGGAGGTGTTTGGTTGTTGGGTTTTTGGTTATGGATGGATGAGAGAATCGGGTGTGGTGAGAGAGAGAGAGAAGGTGAGAGGTTGTTTGGGGAAGATGAGGGTGAGGGTGTTAGGGTGTGTGAGTGTGTATGGTGTATGGTGTATGGTGGGGATGAGGGTGTAGTATTAGTTTAGGGTGTAGGATAAGTTTGTGAGTATAGGGTGTGTCTTTGTGTGTGTGTTTAATTTGAACCCCTAAAAAAATGACACTAAAAAAAAATTAAACTATAAATTAAATAAAAATCTAAAAAAAATTCTAATTTATTACTAAGAGACTAAAAAAATTAAAAATAAATAATAATAAATAAATAAAACACTATAAAAAAATAAACTAAAAATCCTAAATAAATAAATTAAAATTAAACTAAATAAAATAAATTCCTAAAAACTAATCCTAAGAAAAATGATAAAATAAAATAAAGATTAAAAATTAAAAACTAATAAAAATCGAAATCAAAATAAAGAATTAAAAAAAATAGACAAAAAATAAATCCTAAAAAAAATTCTAAATAAATCCTAAAAAATAAAATGACTAAAAATAAAAATCTAGAAAAATAATAAAGGTAAAAACTCAACACACATCGGGCTCGGGGAATGGACTGGGCTCGATTTGGGCTAGGTTAAGGTTACGGAACTGTTTCGGAGCATCGGATCACATCGGGGCAAGCTCAGATTGGAGTCCAGACTTCGCAATCTCCTTGATTTCTTAGATACATGCTTTTGACCGCTATTGAGTTGCAATTGCACTGATTTAGCATTATTTGCACCGCAACCGGTGATTGACCTGCAAAATGATAAAATACGAACATAAGGTCAATTTTAATTAAAACGAGTGACTAAAAATGCATTTATTCGGGGTATAAAATAGACACTTTTGGGTGCTTATCACACCACCCCCAAATAGAACATTGCTAGTCCTCGAGCAAAATTAGAGAGAAAAACAGAGATAAGTAACCAAAAGTGTGCCACTTTCGCAGGCACTGTCGATTGCACTTAGCATGTGCAACAAGCCATTAAACCTATAGGTTGCCCTACAGGACGAGTGGTGTCTCGTGAGGGTTTGCAGTGAATTTACCCACAAAATTCGAAAACTTAATTAAATGCAGTTTCTGAGTAGATGATGAAATGTTATACAACCCAACTTAAGAGGACATCAAGGAACACCGTATTCAATTATCAAAATAAGATTTAAAATTACTTAATACCAAAAGCATAATCCTTCCTAAAACTCAGTGTGTGTGTGTGTGAAACAATCTTAAGTATCATTAGAGTAATTCCTAGATTGCCTTTATAGAATCGACGTTTTGACTTCAATTCTCACTGGATAAATATCTCTTAATCGAACTCTCTGATAATTGGGTAAGCGTATCTCTCTAGTGTGTGAGGATGTGAGTAAATGTAAACAAGTTCAAACATCTCACACACTTTATAAGAAAGGACGTATACATGAAAGAAATTTGATCTCATGAAGGAATGCTAACCACTATGTCGAGAATGTCGAGTTATTCACCATATAATCTTCTCGTTTGCCCAAACACTTTACCAAGGGTGAAAATGGGGTTTATGAAAGGTATGAGGGGAAAATGAAGAAGATGAATGATGGGGTATTTTGAGAAGAGTGTGACACACTTTGATTAACTATTGTCTTCATCTTTTGAATTTTTGATCGCATATTTCTCTCTCTTTTTTTCTAATAATTTTTTTTTTCTTTTCTGCTTTTTTTTATTATTATTTTTTATTGCGATACATTTTTCTTTTCATAGCACGAATGAAGACAATTTACATGGAAAATTTCAAACACTCTTTTTCTTAAAAACGATGGCAATGATGGATGGTATTTGGGACATATGGATAAGGGTAATATGGAAAATGATAATGGGTGAATGATAATGTGATAGGGAAAATGGTATGTGTATGGAAAAATCGGTTTAGTGCTCAGGACAAACTACAAGATACATGTTTCTTACAACTCAAAAATGATGTCATTCTCAGTGATTAAGCCAAATTTGAAAAAAATAATGAGATCATGCAACGACTAAATGTAGTACCCAAAGAAAGTTGAGTCAACTTGTAACTCTGAGATACGTAAAAACCCTCACAAAGGTGAAAAGCTCGAATCTCACGGGTTTAAGTCGCCAATAGTGATCTTTTAAGGCTTTCTTAAGAATATTGTTACTCTTCAACTTTTGATTGTAAACGTGATAGTGCAAATTGCCAAGTTTAGGAATTCATGGTGCAAGTACGCTTTAAGAGGCATTAATTAATTTATTGTAAAAAAACGCAATTTTTGGGTTCGAACACGGGTATTCCGAGATTTCTAAAAGAGGGATGATAGACAAATCATGTCATAAAAAATTATTTTTAACTGCACAAAAAGTTTAAAATCACATGTTTCTGAAAATTTTCAAAAGAGGTACGATTTTGATAAATTTCCCACCCCCAAACAAAAGAGAACATCGTCCTCGATATTTAAAACCATATATAAAAATGAAAAGCACAAGGGAGGAAGGATATTACCATAATGAACCACTAGTGAAATGTACCGCATTCTGGAGCAAAGATAGAACCTGAAGAACAAATGCGATATAAAAACGTACAAGTCTATAAAGCATGTGAAAATCATTGGGTGGTGTGAAACACCACCCCCAAACAGGGTAAGACTCATACTCATAAACAATGAACGATGGGCTGCCTCCCGGTAGCGCTAAGTTTAACGTCTTCAGCCAGACTGAACCAATCTCACCCTAAAGATAGGAACTAGGAAAGCACGGGTGGCAGAAAAAATTGGGTGATGAGAATCACCCCCAAACAAGACTGAAGCGTCAGTCTTGTTGGATAAAGGAGAAAATAGGTCAATGCACTTGTATGGCGAAGTGCATCACTCGATACAAAGCATCGGTGGACCATGGGCGGGTGGGTAGGAGGGTAAGGAAGAGGGGGAAGAGGCGCCGATCTCGGGACTTATTGAGCCGAAAAGTGAGGCCAACAAGGGCCCTATAAGAATGGTGCTCAATTTGGTGGGGGAGGCAAAATGGCTTAGGAATAGTAATGGGGTGGGCCTCAGAGAAAGTGCACGACTGTTCTATAAATGGGCGATGGTAACAGAAATGCCGTGACACGCCAGGGAGCTGTAAATGAAAAAAGTCAACACCACAAGGAAGTGGTGTGCATAAAGTAACAAGCTCGGTGTCACGTATGGGGAGAGTAGCACAAATACTCTCATAGATGGTGGGGTCGAGGAAAAGTGCACAAATGGGATCGTGGAGCACTAGGGTGGAGGGTGGGTGTAGGTGAGGACCTAAATGCTTAGATGTGAAAAGGGATCGTATAATAGCAAGGTTCGTATCAAGTGGTGGGGTGGAAGGGACAGTGTGTGGATTGGGGGGGACAATGGGTGGGGGAAGATGATCTAACTCACGAGTAGGAGACACACATTCCTCCTGAGGCGCGGAGTGATCCTCAAGGGCACTCGCAGAAGGAGGTGTGGAAATAAATGAGGGAGTGATCAACTTAGCCACCATTATGTCACCATCCGAGGTCGTGAAAGGGTCTAACGAGGCGTTAAGATCCGAGATAGATGAATCTACATCAATCTTCGGCTCAAAGGAATCCAAATATGATGGGGCGGGATCCATATCCCAAGCGATAGAAACCATCTCGGGTTCAATATCAAGAAAATGGTGAGCACTCGTAGCCGGAGCTAACCTAAGATGAAGTGGTTCCTTGGGAACACACGCAGTGGGCTCAGTAGGTGTAGGCTCGGGCATAAGTAAGGATTCTATGGGAAGGGAAAGGCAAACCGCAATGGTGGGTACGATAAGGTCAGGCGGTGTAGGATCAGTCTCATAATCAAGGGATACGTCAACACAATTGTCAACTTGGGTTCCGGACCACGGAGTGGTCTCAAGGTCGAGATTCGCAGGAATATAGGGTTTGTCACACTCAAAATCCGTGGCACAAGGCGACACATCCTCATCCCACGTAGGTGTAATAAAGGGTCGACATGGGGTGGAATCCGTCTCGTTCGCACACTCAAAATCATATAATCGTTGTTCAAGCCTTTGAAGTGATTCAGTTTGAGACTGAAGAGTGTGCGCGAACTTGTGCAAAAGACTTTCGAGAGAGGATGTGCATGGTGGTGGGTGAGGTGGACACAACTCGCTAGAAACACTAGGGTGTGGACAATACTCATATGAAATGTGTGGAGCAGGGTCAAGTGTAGCATGCACGGGAGAAGCATCTCCGTGAAAGACAAAAGTGTGATCATCATGAGGAGCATATGAAGGGGACTGATAGGTATGAGGTGCACAAGGTGGCGATGACGACTGTTGAAAACCGTAAGGATCCACAACATGGCGTTGGGATTCGTACTGCTTGGAAGGATGATCAGGCCTCCATGAATAGCTCGGGTACTCATACCCCTCAACATTAGATATGTCGTGACAATACGTCGAGGGTGGGTCCAAAACAGGGTCATAGGGATACACATGTTCCAAGGTGGATTCAGATGTAGAGAATATAAATGGGCACTCATGGGACAAGTGATTGCTAAGAAAGCAGTGTGTGCACGGCGAAGAATGGGATGGGTTGATACTCATCACCGGAGGCGGTGGAGTAGGACATGTGTGCGTGGACGACGCACGAGTATCAACAATGGATGTTTGAGAGTTAAAGCCCTGAATTAATGAATCAAGGGTCGATTCGGGCTTATCATCAAACAAATCTCGAGAGAATGTGAAATGGCCAAAGTATTCCCGTAAAGGACGTTCTTCGGCCATGACAAGAGGAATAAATTTTTTTTTTAAATAAAAGAAAATCTTTTTGTGATTTTTGAAAATAAGAAAAAGAAAATATTTTTGGTATTTTAAATATGGAAAAAAAGGAAAATCTTTTTGGGATTTTTGAAAATATTTTTAAAAAGAAAGGAAAATATTTTTGGGATTTTTTTTAAAAGAAGGGGAGAAAATGGACTCTTGATTTGGGGAACTAACGAAACCCAACTACCGAAATAATGGAATTGGACACACACGAGTCAAGATAAAAACTTAACGAGCACGTAGCCAATTATTATCTTCGAAATTAGTGAAAAGGGTAGTCAAATTTTAATGAAGTCCGCTGGCGACAAAATTCACGAAATTTATCTTTGTGATCGCCTATTGCAAAAATGTGTTCCTACGGAGCTAGCTAGTTGATTGATTTTAAATTTAATGACAGCTAGGGTAGCACACAATGGATAAGCGGGTGAGTCAGGTGATGAAATCCCTTCTCGTTTCAATGACCGGGCCCAGGTCTTAGGTAAATTAATTCATCAAACCATTCAATTTAAGTGCGATGCAGAAATTGAAAGCACATAGGAGCAATTAATCACACAAAAAATGAACTCACTTGCAGGAGAGTCGCAAGGGATAAAAAATTGTACCTCCCACAATTTTTACACACGTGGGGTGAAGACTGAGTTGAGTCGACCGGGGGGGGATCTCGCCTATCTTAGTCGTCCCCGGGAGTCCTACCGACCCAAAGTAGAGAGGCTTCAAAAATTCTCGCCTTGGACGCTCTCTCTCTACCTTGTCCGGTTTCCCTTTTCGCTTTTTTTTTATATAAATAATTATTACAAATAAATCGGTGTCAAAATGCACCCCAAATAAATATACAATCTTCAAAAAAAAAAATCCTATACAACCAGTCTAAGGAGGAGGGAGGAGGAAGAACTACACTAAAAAAGATAAATAAAATTACAAGTCTTCAATCATGTCTCTAGGCCAAGAAAGCGGCAACGACGCCATTTGATAAGAAGTTTTTTGCGTATATGTATGTTATCGTTGTTGTGCAAAAGCTACTCTCAAAATTCCCTTGAGTACCTACAAAACTTGTCTAAAAAATAACTCGTATTGCGATAAGTACGGGTATCAATCCTACTTTCAAGGTGAAACAATTAATGTGAAAACGCGCAATTCCAATTTTTTTTTTATGAAAATATTTTTTTTTATATTTTTTTTTTAATTTTTAAAAACAATTTCAAGGGAACAATTAACTAACAAATGCTAAAAATTAGAAAATGACTAACTAATGAAAAAAAATATGCAACCAAGTATGAAATATGTGAGAAGGTCAAGAGATGGGATTACACTGCATTTTCAATTATTTTAATTTCTCAATTTATTAATTTTGAAATATTTCGAGATAATATTAAATCGATAATCTAACTCTCGTTAAAATTATAAATTTAATAATATCTTTTTCAGCAAATTAATTTAAAAATATCACACGATGAAAAATTAGGACTTATACTATTTTCAGAAAATTACCCGCTAGGATCAATTTAACGAAAACATATCAATCCTCAAATTTCAACATCGAATCAATATTCAAATATCGAAAAAACCTATCTCTAGTTCGATTCCTAAATTCAAACATTAATTCGTTCAATTAATTTACTAACTCTCGTCACATAAATTAATTGGCGACAGTTAAAATTAATTTACCTAGAAATATAAATTAAAGAAACCAATTGATTAAACTAACATCATACGCAGCGTATCCCACCCCTTGAACAGGGTGTTTAGCCAAGCATATTGAAACAATTAATCGCAGCCACAAACATGGAACAATAAATTAAAAAGTAGAGCAAGAAATACAATACACAAAAGTTTCCCTTTGAATTGATTCCTCGAATCGCGTTCATGCACGTGTAACCCAATATTTTCACAAATCCAGCACTTGATCACACCAAAAAGAATAAAAAACAAACCTAAAATTTATTCTAAAACTAAAATAATTTTTTTGGAATTTTTTTATGACCCTACTATGTACATATTATACACAGTGTGGTTTTCTCTCTCTACGTATCCTTTTTTTCTTCTATGCTGAGAGTCTCTTTTAAATGATATCCCCCCTTGTTTTTGTAAAGCCACGATTCTTCTTCTTTTTGTGTGGAGATTTTGTTGGGATTTCAAACTATAACCAAGTCAAGGTTTTGTTTGGAGGATAAACATTTGGATTTGATTGACTTTGGTTTGTCCCTGATTTGTAGGAATGGCAGGTGACAAAAATCGTGGGTCGGTTTAGGTGGAAATGGTATTGGGTTGAAGTAGGGGCGGATAGGGCTCCGGGTTCGGGTTTGCTGGGTTTGGGATTTGCAGTTTGAGTCAAGCGGGTCTGGACTGGAATGGGATCACCGCCGTTGTCGGGTTAGGGGATTTGAGGGCACCGACGGCGTCGGGTTGATGCTGGCGGAGGTAAAGGACGGGGGTCGACGGCGGGGGTTGGCTGCAGGTATTGGGTCACCGAAATGGCAGGGGCTGGCCGGCGGGTTCCGGGATGTGGGTATCCGAGTTGGGGTGTGAGTAGCAGGTGGCCTGCTAATAGGTTGGAGTTCATGGGAGGTGTTTGGTTGCTAGGTTTTTGGTTATGGATGGATGAGAGAATCGGGTGTGGTGAGAGAGAGAAGGTGAGAGGTTGTTTGGGGAAGATGAGGGTGAGGGTGTTAGGGTGTGTGAGTGTGTATGGTGTATGGTGTATGGTGGGGATGAGGGTGTAGTATTAGTTTAGGGTGTAGGATAAGTTTGTGAGTATAGGGTGTGTCTTTGTGTGTGTGTTTAATTTGAACCCCTAAAACAATGGCACACTAAAAAAAATTAAACTAGAAAAAAAATTAAAATCTAATAAAAATTCTAATTTATTAGTAAGAGACTAAAAAAATTAAAAAGAAATAATAATAAATTAATAAAACACTATAAAAAAATAAACTAAAAATCCTAACTAAATAAATTAAAACTAAACTAAATAAAATAAATTCCTAAAAACTAATCCTAAGAAAAATGATAAAATTAAATAAAGATTAAAAATTAAAAACTAATAAAAATCGAAATCAAAATAAAGAATTAAAAAAAATAGACAAAAAATAAATCCTAAAAAAAATTCTAAATAAATCTAAATAAATCCTAAAAAATAAAATGACTAAAAATAAAAATCTAGAAAAATAATAAAGGTACAAACTCAACACACACCGGGTCGAGGTATGGACTGGGCTCGGTTTGGGCTAGGTTAAGGTTACGGAACTGTTTTGGAGCATCGGATCACATCGGGGCAAGCTCAGATTGGACTCCAGACTTCGCGATCTCCTTAATTTCTTAGATACATGCTTTTGACCGCTATTGAGTTGCAATTGCACTAATTTAGCATTATTTGCACCGCAACCGGTGATTGACCTACAAAATGATAAAATACGAACATAAGGCTAATTTTAATTAAAACGAGTGACTAAAAATGCATTTATTCGGGGTATAAAATAGACACTTTTGGGTGCTTATCAGGACTCAAACAAATGAAAACTATAATACAAAATGATACACATGTCATAATACTAGCAATGAATATATCATGAAGCAAACTAGCATATGACAAGCATGGCAACATTATCATCCTTTAGATTTAGCACGGGAAGAATCAAGTGAACCCAAACGAGAATCATGAAGTTTAATTCCTAAAGCCACTAAATCCGATTTCCTAACCCAAGTAGGTGTAAAACGACGCATGGGGGTTTGGGTAACCGGGACAACTTTATTCTTAAACTTCCTAGGAACTTATCTAAGGTCGTAACAATAATGCCTAAGGTGACCTTTCCTACCGCAAAACGTGCAAGTGTAGAGGTGGTGGGAATGATTACCTTTATGTGGACCTTTTCTAACTTTCTTAGTGTTTCTCACATGTGCGGGGGGAATGGGAACAACTCTCTCATCAAAATCTATACCTCCCCTATCTTCCTTAATTTGGACGGTGCCTAGGATCTTATCTAACTTCTCCTACCTAGCCTCCAAATCAAACTTGACTCTAGATGAGTCTATCAATCTCTCCTCCAACTCGTGAATCCTAGACTCGAGCAAATGCCTAGACTCCTCAAACTCTAAAATTTCCTTTTTCAAGGACTCCATCAAGCCACGAAGATTATCTCTCTCTTTCTCCACAAACTCTAATTTCTCCCTAAACTTCTTCTCTCGTGCCCTAAGATCCTCAATCAAACTATCATTATTTTCTATGGCACGCTCATTCAACTTAGATTGCAATTTTGAGTTAGCCTTTTTCACCTTCACCGTTTTCGCATACAACTCATTAAATGCATTTTGCAATTCTTTCACATCTATCTCCTCCTCTTCACTCTCTTCACCCTCACTAACATGGGATACACTCAAAACCTCCTCGAAAGTGTCATTCACATAAGTATTGTCGTCATCGCTCACATGACATGCCATAAATGCAACAAAGTTACGCTCAATGGGGGAACTCTTAGGCTTTCCAAACTTATCCTTAGAGGTGGGATCTACTTTGTTGTTCTTGAATTTTTTAAATTTCTTGGCATCTTTCGATTGCTTTTGAAACTTAATAATTTTTTAAAATTTATTTGCCAACAAAGCAACATCCTCAAAGTTGGAATCGAAATCGGAATCTTAAAGTTTAGTTTCCTCCTTCCGAGTTTTCAAAGCAATACCCTTTTCTTTCTTAGGCACTTGCTTGGAGGTAATCATGTCGATTTCATAGGTTTGTAAGTCACCTACAATCTCTTCTAGTTTCGTTGACTCTAACCTACCCAAGGAGTTTGAAATGGTCACTTTCGCATCAAACCTACTAGGCAATGACCCTAGGATTTTCTTAATGACACGGATGTCGGGAATTTTCTCACCTAGGTTAAACGACGAGTTGACAATATTGGACAACCTAGCATAAAACTCATCAAAAGTCTCACTCTCTAACATCCTAATAGTCTCAAACTGTGTGGTGATATTTTGAAGTTTTGACGCCCTAACCGTGCTAGTGCCCTCATGAGTGAGTGCCAAAATATCCCAAGCCTATTTTGATGTTTCACAAGTCATAATTCTATTATATTCTTCATGTGTGACATGTGAAGCAATAACATGCAAACCCTTAGAATTATATTGTGCAAGTCTTTATTCAGTTCGGTTCATGACTCAACAGGCTTTAAACTAGTGACCTCACCTAAAATAGTGACAGGAGGTGTCCAACCTTTCTCAACTGCAAGCTGAACACGCTCATCGATAGATTTTAAAGCACATCTCATTCTCATCTTCCAATAGGTGTAATTAGTGCCATTAAAAATAGGAGTTCGATAAAATTCATTATATCCAGAATTCATCTTTGAAAAACACACGGGATCACAAACAAATAAAAATGTTTTCTAGCTCTGATACCAATTTGAGACGAGTGCCCGATATGTGTGTTTTAAACAAAACCATTTTTCTCTAAAAAAATCCAACTTTTAATTATGCATCAAACCAAGTTGTGAAAACCCAATTCTTACTTTAAACCAATTTTATCTTGATTAATCCTAAACATGCATCTAGTGATTAAAGCAAGTTAAATAAAGTAAAGAATACTCACAACGCCGGATGTACGAGGAAAAAACCCAAAATGGGAAAATAACCTCGGACGGCCCAAGCCAGACAATCACTATGAACAATGGTTTTACAAAGACATATTAGCCTTACACTAAGATTCGATCCCCACGGGTCTTGACGCTCCTTCTGATCTTAAACCGTTCTTCAATAGTGCCCACGCAGAAATTCCGTCTTCCACGATACCTGTTCACAACACACGCCTCAACGTATGTCTCGGTGTCCACCGAATGGCTTTGATTCGTCTACGATGTTGAACAAGAAGTCCGTCTCTTTTCTTCACCACAAAACCCTTTGTGTTCAATGTGTAGAACAAACAACTTTGGTGCAGCAAGATCACTTAAACATATAAGAATGATAACTCGAATCTTTGCAAACTCTAAGGATGTGTTTAAGACTTTTAAACCTTAGAAAACATGTGCAAACAAGTTTCTAGTTCGTAAAACTATTTTCCAGAAAGCACACTGACGAAATTATGATGAAAACACTGTTTAAATAGGATTTAAACGCCGCCTTAAAAAATGTGTCGTTCGAACGACTTGAGGAACTCGTTCGAGCGACATCCCATCTCGTTCGAACGAGATTGGATGTCGTTTGAACGACAGCGCGAAAATTTGACTTTTTGTTTAAAACGTCTCTTCCAAAGAGAGATCCAAAAATGTCAAACTCCTTTACGAGCTTATCATCATAAAACGAAGTGTAAACCTTTTAAAACACTTAAAACCATTTAAAAACATTTTTCTTTATAAAAATTACATCCTTATCTTTAATAAAATAATTCCAAGCACCATTAATTATACGCATTCATACCTGAGTGATCTCGGAATGAAATTAACTTTGAAGACGACTAAACTTGCACCAATTAAACTTCGGCATGATTTAATTCTTTGAAGCTTTGCCGCAACACCTTCAATTTCTTCAATACGTCATAGACCAAGTGGGATCGTGACAAAATAAAATACTCCCTATGACATATTACAAACACAGCTTTGTTCACGGAATTAAGTCAAAACAATACAGGGACTCAATTGGAAATTTATGTCCTTACAAACAAGTTAATTAACGCGAATGATAGAATTATCGACTCGTATATTGTATTTTCAAACACTCTTGTTGCCTTCGACAAATAGAGTTAAGAGATCTACGATATTGGTCCCAAAAAAATATCAAACTTTGAGAATTAATCATACAATTATGTCGAATTTTATATAAAACTTCAAAAACCTAGGTTGGGTTCATGTTCCCCAACTCACGATGAGTTTAGTCGGCTATAGAATTAATATCTACGCAATAATTTATTGATGCTCAAGAAAATATGATGAAATAATAAGAAAGATGATGAGAATAAATGTTACCAAGATTGAAGAACATAAAAGCATGCAAGAGACATTACTACTTAAAGAAAAATCGAAAAAAGTTATGATCTTGTATCGAATTCTTGATAAAAAGCATATAAATTATTCTCCAAGTTGTTCTTGATGATATCTTGCCTTACACTGAAGCATAATAGGTCTAAAAGACTCCTAATAGGTTCATACAAATTTAAAAATTTGTTCATAGAGGTCTGGATAGAATCAAATAACTCTAGCTAAAATCTAGGAAGAGACACAAAATCCCTCCTGGGACCGGAACCATTGACCGAACAAAACCTATGACCGAACCCATAGGGCAAACCTGTTATGTGACCGAACCGATTTGGTCAGAAACTCTGCTTCAACTTTTTTATTTTCTTCTTAATTACAGTTTTGCCTTCGAACTTCTTCTCGACTTCAAATGGTCATAACTTCTTCACCGTAGCTCGAAATGAGGTGTCATTTTTTTAGTTTTCTTGTGACTTTGAGCTCTTCAACTTTTTTGTTGGCTCCTCCACCCGATTATGGCTAAAAAATTACCAAATTTATCCTGACTTTCCCTTCTCATAAATTTTTCACGGTTTTGACTTTTCTCTTCCATCCACTTGCACGATTTATCAGTAAAACGTATGAGAAATACACAAATACGAAATACTCGACAAAAAGGTTAGTAGAACAAATATGATATAAATCTGGGATAAGTGCAATGTTCGGGACTATAAAAATATCAAAAGTATGCGAATAAATACGGAATATTTATGCATAATCAAACCCCACACCCAAGTTAAAATGTTGCTAGTCACGAGCAATGTAAAAGAATGTGAATTATAGTCTAAGAAAACTTCTGAACAACTAAAGGATAGAATATCTTTACTGCGGCCAAGCGATTGCATTTAGCACAGGTAAGAAGCAATTAAATCCCTAGATTACCCTAGTAGGACGAGTGGTGTCTCGTGAGGGTTTGCAACGAATTTACTCACAAAATTCA
Source organism: Sambucus nigra (assembly GCA_949130495.1). NCBI lineage: Eukaryota > Viridiplantae > Streptophyta > Magnoliopsida > Dipsacales > Adoxaceae > Sambucus > Sambucus nigra. Next base: position 547,222,458 of record OX422215.1, read on the forward strand.
TTTTATACCACATGGTATGACTCAAAGAAAGTAACAAAAGCATTAAAAACCGTTCAATATAAATTCCAAAAAAATAATCACAAAAAAAATTTATTCAATAAATCTCAATTTATAGCGTGTGTGCAAAGCTAAAAATTAATCGCCAACTTCCACCGATTAATCATTACGTTACTTTTCAAAAATTCGCTTTGATACAATTTATCACGGGATGCTCTCACAAAGGAATGACTCATATTGTGACTTTTTCTCTCGGTGTGCATGAAATTAAGATTAAATATAATTGGACAATAGTTCACGCGCACAATTTGAAATACGAAAATTTTTATGGTGAAAATATCTCCTGAATGGATTACGGTCATTGAAAAACGAAAAAATATCATTCTTTATCCGCATCATTTTGTCTTTTTATTATCTTTTTGTATCTTTAGCTCTCCACACAGTAATTGACATCGTTATTCGAACTCGATTAGGACTTTTTCGGGTTAAGTTTATTTTGGGTAATAATGGAAATGGTTGGAAATTTTTGGAGTTAGATTATTTTCTCATAATTATTTGTTGGTACTTTTTGGGGCTTTTGCTCATTTTTTTCTCTTTTTCTTTTCTTTTTCCTTATATTTTTCTCATTTTTTATTTTTTCATTGTATTTTTATTTTAGCATGTTTTCCATTTTTTGCCCCTTTTTATGTACCATTTGGACTTAATTTATAAATTTTCAAATTTTCATAACTCTAAACTAATTTGCATTTTTCATATCAACAAATGAAAAGGGAAGTCATTCTTAGGCTTAAGTCGACTTTCAAAGGATATTTTTCATGATTTTTTATGGCTAATATTTTTAGGTGGACAAACGATGGCCTAACTTCATATGCCCGAATTACTAATCAAATTACCATATGCGTCTCGAGATTAATTTTTATTTTTGAGACATTTTTTGCACGTTTTCAAAAAAATATTTCCACTCTTTATTCGTAACCAATCCAACAAAGATACAGAGATCAACGACAAATTTTATCATTGAAAGAACTTTTAAGTTATTTTTAACTCAGATTGATTTAATATCTAGGAAATGAGGTTAGGCACAAAAATCTCACCATGTTAAAATCTCAACACTTATTCGTATAAGTCGTCAATTTTCGCTCAATTTCTGTTTTTGATCAATTTTGGCTTAGTGCAATGGGATTTTTACAAATGGAGACTTTAAATTAAAATTTACTGATATTTTATTTATTTTGAAGAAAAAAAATTTTAATTTTTTTGGCATTTTTGACATTTTTAAATTTTGGGGGTATTTTAATTTTTGTGAAGTTTAAAAGATGCACTTGTACCCCACCCCCCACCCACCTTAGACTTTTGCACTATCCTCAATAAAAATAACTAAAATCTAAATAAGACAAGAAAGAGTGCAAAATACAAAACAAACCAAATTTATAATGCAAATAGACAATATAAAACTCAAACACAATTGCATTAACAAGCGATAGAAGTTTACATAGTATCTTTTAAAGAGACAACGATGAAAATAATAAAACTATATAATATAATCTGAATTAATTCCTCTCTTGCTAAAATGTGTTTGACTCACTCCTAAACACTCTACGCACTCACATGACTCAAAAATACAACAAAACTCAACCCATACGCGTTGGGGGAGCGACAACCTCTCTTCAAAAACCTATTTATCCCCATATACAGGGTCTAACGGTAAAATTGTCTCCATTTCCCCGATATCATAAATCAAAATTCTATACAATAGGGAGTCAACCCAATAGAAAAAGTATACATATGGGGGCACATGATGAATACAGTGAGTGAAATTATCGAGATGCACATTCACATTATAGCATAAATGATCAGACTTGAAGATATTATCATACTGAATTCTGAATGACATGTTAAGCCTAGATTTTTGTCAAACTCAAGAATGGATAAATCGAGCTCCAAATTGGACGATACTCTAGTCATGTCCTCGATCACATCCAAAAACTCAAATGGCACGGGTGGACGTGGTGGAAAAGCACAATGCGCCATGACAAAACATGTGTCACCTGGTAGAAACGCTCGAATGATTTTTTCCACAATCCCATCACTAATAGATAACACCTCATGTCTCAGCATACTTTCGAAAGCCTCAGGTGCACGTTCACAAATAAGGAATTGATATATCCTAGCATTCCAGTCCCTCTCATCTAAGTGACAAAATAAGTCCAATAACGATTGGACTTCAATATTGAGATCCTAATCAACTGGGACGAATTATTTCTCAAAATTTTCAAGACTCCTGTCTAAAGACAAATCAGATGGCCAAGCATTTAAATAGGTTGTGTTAGTGTCCCGTGGGGTGGTGACATCATTCACTTCTTGAATATACTTGACTTCATTATCACATCGCATCTCCCTCATTGTACTCATTTTATGATCATACCCAAATTCTCTCTCTCCTCCTAGATAACCGTCACTAAACACGCCTCACGTGAATCCTCAAAATTATTACCCTCAAATTGTTCGGGTACTACCTTTTTTGATAAGATCCATGTCATGTAAATCGTCCTCATCACATATTTGTTTGTTGATGTTAAAGATATTCAATTCCAAGCGTCATATTCCTAAACATGAGTTACCTTTGCCAATTACATGTATTAATCAATGCGTTAGACGTGTCTAATAAAGGGCGACCAATAATAATGGGAACATGATGACTCGATGGGGAGGAAGGATCCGTATCCCAAATGAGAAAATCTACCGGGAAGTAGAAATTATTGACTTGGATGATCACGTTCTCAATTATCTGGTACCTTTAGGGAACGATCTGCAAGTTGGAGAGTAATTTTGGTGGGCTTAAGATCTCCTAAATCAAGCTTTTTATAGATGGAATAGGGAAGAATGTTGACACTTGCCCCTAAATCTAGTAAAGCTCTCTCTATTTTACTCTCTCCAATAATGCATGAAATTGTTTTGCGTACCTGGATCTTTATACTTGGGTCGGAGGTTGCTCAATAATACTGAACTAACATTTGCTGCTAAGAAAACCTTATTCTTACCTTCAATTTATGTTTCACCGTGAGAAAGTCCTTTAAAAACTTAGCGTACGCAGGAATTTTCTTAAAAGCCTCAAGAAAAGGTAGGTTTAGCTTCACTTGCTTTAGCACCTCTAGAATGTCATCAAGGGAGGCCCCTTTAGGAGGAAGCACCAACCGTTGATGGTATGGTGTGGCTATAGGTGGTTTCTCTACCACTTCGGACCTAACCATGTCTTCTTTTTCACTCTCTTCCAAGGAGGCATCTTCGGCCTCTTGTGTGTCAGGTGAAACCTCCTTATCATTTTGCACGTCATGTGGAGGAGGTGACAAGTCAACAACTCTTTCACTATGTAGAGTGGTTACCTCTTTACATTGCTCTTGATTTTCATCGGGAGTAAATCTCACATAGTTTTGACCTTGGGGAGGTCATTGGCCTTGGGCAGGAAGCTTTCCCTACTTTTGGACACTTAAAAAGGATTGCAACTTACAAAGCGATGCCTTTAAGTTGGCAAAATTTTGATCATTTTGATAATATATCTCTAACTAAGTTTTCATAAATTTAGAAAGAGTGTCCTCGAGACTCTTTCGTTGTGGGATCACATATGGCACGAGAGGAGGCGCGTGCATGGGTGGCACTTATTGGTAGGGTAGGTTTTTGAGACAGTTGTTAGGCAACGTGTTTATTTGGGTTCATCGCAGCATTCGATTTCCCATAACTAAAACAAGGATGGTTCTGCCACGAGGGATTAAAATAATTCCCAAGAGGGGCATTGAAATTCCTTTTATAACCTCCCACCGCCTCAAGTTATTCTTGAAGCATGACTTTATAGGCATATATAGTTGGACATTCCTTAGTTAAAGGTCCCACCTCATAAATCACGCAAATCTTCTCCCTTAAAGCTCGAGATGGGCCGGATTTATCTCTCCCCCTAGCTTCTGCCACGTCCTCTAGCCGCTTGGATAATTTATTAATTTGGAGCTTCAACTATGCTTCCTTGTCCAAGTGGTAGAGTCCATACGAGGAAGTAGATGTGGACGTGTTCCTAGCTTTGGGTTGGGTGTTTGGATCTGATGTGTCCCAAGATTGAGTAGTTTCAACGATATACTTAAACTAGGCATCTACATCGTCTGCATTTAACCCTAATAACTCTCCCGGACACATTATTTCAACATGTTGCTTTGAGCTTAAACTAAGCCCATGATGGAAGTAGGAGATCAGTCTCCACTTTTCCAAACCAGGATGTGGGCACATGTTAACTAACTCATTTAACCTATCCCAACATCTATTAAATGGCTCATTACCGTTTTGCTTAAAAGTTTGAATTTGAGCCCTAATAGAGTTGGTCCTGTGAGGGGGAAAGAAATTTTGGAGAAATTTTTCTTGCATGTCTCTCCATGTACTGATAGAGTTTGGTACCAAACTCCAAAACCAATTCTTGGCCTTATCCTTAAATAATAAGGGGAAAGCTTGATACGCACAATGTCTTGGGTGCAAGCTTGATCGTTAAACGTTTTGCACGCCTCCTCGAACTCTCGAATGTGGGGATAAGGCTTCTCTGACTCCATACCATGAAAAGTAGGGAGATTTTGAATCATCACGTTCCTAAAGTGGAATTTCCCTACATTATGAGGAATATAATGCATTCTGGAGCGGCGATTCGCTCCGGGTATAAGAGGTCTCTTATAGGGTGGTACGGCATCACACCCTCTCTCGTGTCGAAACTACCAGTATTTGATATCGCACTCACACTTAAAGAATCACTATCCCTCGGAGTTCCTAAATGTTCGACTCGTAGTGTGACTACTCAATATGGGAAGTGGTGCCCAAAATTTTAAAGTGTTTGGAGTGTTATTGCTAGAAGGAGTGAGTTACACTATTGGCTCAGAATTTGGATTCGGCTGAGGACTTTGCATTTAAGAACTTGAGAGAATATTTTGATTTTGATTTTTCTGATTTTTTGGATCTTTTTATTTTTTGGATATTTGCGATTTATGTTTTTTTTTTGCTTTTTAAGAATTAGAGTCAAATTTTAGATCAATTCGACCTATCCAACAAGTCTACCTACTCCCCGAGAACGGAGCCAAAAACTTAATCCAGCGCAGAATGTGTGTGTTATGTGTGTACCTACGTCTGAAGTGCAAGTCGGTCGCCCAAGTAACACCCGATAAGTCGGGGTCGAATCCTTAGGGAATAGGACATAGAACGTTTTGACGACAGTATGGTTGGATTCTAAGATATAGGTATCGACTTGTGAAATAAAGAAAGGGTGATTTTGCTTTACGAGAAAATTTCTATTTAACTATGAAAATTAAGCTAGCAAGTGCAATTTAAGCAACTGAAAAATAGGAACTAGAAATTTTTGGTTTTGAAAACATTTTAGGAAATATGGAGTTAGGATCCAATCCCCCAAACCACAAGTATTTTTCGCTAGATACAAAATTCTCAAAAACTATATAATTAATTTGAAGAAAAACATTAACTAACCCGAAGCACTAAATATGTGTGAGTGTTAATCCACATAATATTTAGTCAACAAATTAATTGATGTGAATGATAGAATTATCGACACGTATATTGTATTCTCAAACACTCCGGTTACCTTTGACAAATGGAGTTAAGAGATCTACGATATTGGTCCCAATAAAAATATCAAACTCTAAGAATTAATCATACAATTATGTCGAATTTTATATCTAAACTTCAAAAATCTAGGTCGGGTTCAAGTTCCCCAACTCACGATGAGTTTAGCCAGACATAAAATTAATCTCTACACAATAATTCATTGATAAACAAGCAACTATGATGAAGTAATAATAAAGATGATGAGAATAAATGTTACCAAGATTAAAGAACATAAAAGCATGCAAGAGAAATCACTACCTGAAGAAAATTCGAAAAAAGCCATGATCTTGTATTGAATTCTTGATGAAAAGCTTGTAAATTATTCTCCAAGTTGTTCTTGATGACATCTTGCCTTACAATGAAGCATAATAGGTTTAAAATACTCCTAATAGGTTTATACAAGTCCAAAAATTCTTTCATAGAGGTCTACATAGACTCAAATAACTCTAGCTAAAATCTAGGAAAAGACACAAAATCCCCCCTGGGAGCGAACCCATTGACGTGATCGAACCCATAAGGAGAACCGATTTTGTGACTGAACCGATTTGGTCAGAACCTCTGCCTCATTTTTTTCATTTTCTTCTTAACTGCAGTTTTGCCCTCAGATTTCTTCTCAACTACAAATGGTCATAGCTTCTTTACCGTAGCTCGAAATGAGGTGTTTTTTTTTTAGTATTCTTGTAAAGTCGAGATCTTCAACTTTTTTATTGGGTCTTCCTCCGAATTCTGGCTAAAAAATATTTAATTGCCCTTGACTTTCCTTTCTCGTAATTCTTTCACTGTTTAGATTTTTCTCTTCCATCCACTTGCATAATTTACATGTAAAACATATGAGAAATAGACAAAACAAGAAACACTCTACAAAAAGGTTAATAGAACAAAAATGAGATAAATCCGGAATAAATTCAATGTTTGGGACTGTAAAAATACTAAAATTAAGGGAATAAATATTGAATGATTATGCCTAATCACCAACTCCCTAAAAGTTCCACTCGATCAAGGGGTTCCAGGATAAATAACATTTTGCCTTTATTGGCCAAAGGTCGACAATCCTTCTTTGCAACCTACTCTAAACCTTAAGTGTTAGTCTTAAATATACGAAGGTATTTGTCATCACAATGCAACGGGGAAATTATATAAAAATGTATTAAAATACTCAGCACTGGATAAGGACCAATTGGCCCAGCCTTAAGGCCCTTGGACGCATATACTTCCATGTGACTTTTTGTTCACCAAAAGACCTTTAGGCTTAAAACTAAGGCCATAAATTCCCACTGGGATCCATACGATTTCTAATCATTAACGCATCTTTTATACTCCTCCCCCAAGAAATCCTCCCCTCAATGATTCATCGTGATCTACCTCAAGAACCTTAGGCCTTATATGAGGAGGATTCTTACCACTTTTAATGGTTGTGTACTTGACCCCCACAAAAAACTATCAATTAGCATTAAACTAATAACTAGGGGTTAATCATGGGTCCTCGAGAGACTCCACAGACTCCCAAACTCATGCCTTCACACAATGATCATACTCATTTTTTTTTGGGGGGGGGGGGAGAGGGAAAAACCCCATAACTTTATTAATATTAGGTAAAAAAGCACTACATAGGTGGCATTATAGATAATAAATGACCAAAAACTAGAAAAGGAAGCTAAAGAACAAAGATACTTCAAATGTCTAATTGATGGAAATCCTTGTAAATCCATCCTGTAAAATCCTCTGGCAGGTTTTGGGAGATCCATAACTGAGGAGAAAATATTGAACTACTTCTTTTCAATTCCATGATTAGCTAAGCAATATGCAACTCTATTGGCCTCTCTCCAATAATGAGAGCATGAAATGTGAATATCTATGTCATTGATTTCTTCAAAATGTCTAGGAGACTCCAAGGGGGATTTGGCATTATACCATTAAGGATATTGATGATGATTTGAGAATCTGACTCAACCAACAAACTTTGAACGTTAAGATCCTTATAAATTTTGATACCATTGAGAATGGCAAGACATTTGGCCCTTGTGTTAGACATGGATCCTTCAAAAAAAGAGAAAGCTCTAACAAATCTTCCAGTTTGATCTCTAATTATACCTCATAAAACTTCAACACCTGGATTCATTTTAGATGCCCCACCTATATTGATCTTAAATAGTAAATTCAAAGGCTTAGACTAGTTGACCATAATGAAAGAAAAATGAGAGATCGCAGTTTTAATACTGAATAGATTCTTAACACCTTCAAAAGCCTTAGAGTTGGATTTGAAAGATCTATTTGATGAGCAAACATATATGAATTTGAAGACATTGGAGATAATATTCCTACTTTCCATAATGTCCCCATCAAAAACACACTTATTTCTGAAAATCCAAATTTCCCAAAAAATTACCCCTGGTAGCATAATGAGAAGAAATTGTATGAAGTCAACTTTTGAAGATCTAATTTACCATGAGAGCAGCATTTGATAAAGAGAATCTAAGTAAATTTTAAGACCAAAGATGTTAGCAAATAAAGACCAAACTTCTCTAGCTATAAGGCAATTAATAAACATGTGAGTAAAATTTTCTAAATGATTATTGTAATATCTACAAATTGAAGCTGACAGAATCCCATTCAACTGAAGATATTCATGTATAGGCAAAATATGATGAAAGCATTTACATAAGAATATAGTGATTTTTGGAGGAATCTATTTATTCCATATGAAATTGCAAATGATAGAGTAACATCTAGAATTCCTGATCGAATGCCAAGATGAATTTGTGGAGAATTCACTATTTAAGGTAAGAGTCCAATATAAACCGCCCTTGATCTCTTTAGAATGCTTTACTGCCTCTTCCATAACAAGATTCATCCTTATAAGAGATTTAGATCTGCTACCAGATAAAGAATTAAACCTGCATTTTAAAAACACATGGCACAACTATTAGTGTTATAAGAAGTCCACAATATCTTTCGACTAAAAGCTTTAGTGAGATCTGCCATAGATTTAAAACCAAGCCCCCCTTTTTGCACAGGGTAGCAAAGCTGATACCATTTAATATAAGAATGTCTTTTTCTAAATTCTTTTGATTCTCCCTATAAGAAATTGTTGAATAGAGAATGAATATGTTGAAGGGTAATAACAGGGGGTTTGAGAGTTGTTAAGCGGTGAATGGGAATAAATCCAAGAAAAGTTGTGATGAGGACTTTCCTGCCATTGAATGAAAGGAATTTTGATTGCCATCCCTCCAGTTTAGATTTAATTATGTGAATCAAGTCTACATAATAGGAATGTTTATTTCTGCCATAAAAAATAGGACAACCCCAGTACTTGAGAGGAATGTTCTTCTTTAATTATGCCTCTATACATTGAGTGATGCACTGTAAAACTACTCATTGATGACCTTGAGGCTTATTTAAAAGTTTGTTACCCATCCAGTGTCGCACGTTATCTTTTTTATGCTAAAAGGGCCTTTGATGAGAACCATTCAACTTGTGATGAACACCCCTCAATCGTATCAAGAGACTCTAATCTACCAAACATGCTTGCCTTGTCATCATGATCTAACGTCGGTCGCCCTTTCCATGTCCATGTCATTCTTCAACTCTAGTTTATAAAAAAAGGATTATCCCCTCGATTATTCACTCGCATTAAATGAATCTCGTCATCAACAATCATGTGCAAAAATGGCCCCAGGTCCCTTTAAGAAAATAAGTTATCTAACACGTGCCAGCATGCATACAAGTTGTAGACCACCGGCATAGCACTTAAGTTCTCTTTGTGCGACTTATGACAGTTTCTGCCCTAACATCACCTTCCACTACCTTAATAGATATAATCACTAGATTTAAAGCAAATATCTCAACATGAAAGTCCATAGAGACATACAACATGCATATATATGATACTCCGCTTTCTTAGAGAAAACAAATAGGGAAATTCTTGTAAAACAGCACTTGTGTTATCAATCTTTTACTCAAAGCTCAAAATTTTCATAGAGCCTATTCCCTATCGTGAATGTAGGTTTCTTCCAAAGGAACCACGAAAAAAATATCCATGTCTTCGGATTGCTCTTTGCATGTCTATATTTCTTTCTCAAAATCTAACATTTCAACTTTTGGTGACTACATGAATTCCATTATGACATAGTTAGTATTTTATGTAGGAAAAATTTAGTTCCAATCCATTGTAATATTGTACCAAATTGAATGCAACTTATTAATTTTAGAGGTTGTAGATCCGGAGAGGCGCATCTCACAACCGATAATGAGTCTTATTTAAATGTCTTCTTGATAAAGCTACTACGCATCTTCATGAGCCACCATGGAATAACCTCAAAGCCAATATGCTTAATCATGTAGATCAAGATCATCAATTAAACCATCAACAAAAGTTATATGTCCTATTAACGTCAAACCTTGCACCTAATGTGGATATGTGGTCTGCAAGGTTATGTAATCACTCGTGGATTTGATCTTTTATGCCTTTATATGATATAATATTGTGTTATCTCCTTCCACATTCAAACAAAAATAATTCTATAAATACATCGGCAATGCCAACAAGCACAGCCTTCGGCTAAACAATGCCATCTACTAGCAAAACCAAGAATTTTGATAAAGGCTATCCCTACTCCCCAAACTCTTTAAAAAGGCGTGGGACATGTGAATTGATGATCATTCTTTTAAGTAGACATATAATTATTTAGTTAAATTATTTACTCCATTTTACCTCGAGTATGTCATGTTTTGCACATTATCATGATTTGATGACCATCTAATGTTACTTCTTATGTTGCTTATTATTTTTTATTCTGTTTGGTGTAACTTAATACAACTTAGGAATTTTTTGGGCCCTTAGAACCTAGAACTTGGGGATTTATAGTTAAAATATCCAATGTGCTTAAAACTTATGTAACTTATACTTAAATTTACAAGCATTCACAAAACACTAATCATTCAATAAATTGTTGTATGTATTTACATTGCATAAGCGTGGATAATTGTTTACATGCTAAATTTTCTTATTTCAAACACAAGGAACAACTCTCGGTCGCGATCTTCATTAGTTTCCTAGCTTAAATATTGTGTGTCAATAGGCCTTCTACTCCCACAGGTGCTGATGGTTCTCAATAAGGATTATTCGCCCTTTAAACGAAGTATGAACAAGCTCCTCCTAGGATTCTAGCATTGGGAACAGAAGCACCAATCCATTTATATAGTTGCTCATATCTGCTACACCACGTATAGACCTTAAACCATCGCCCTGGAGGAGCTTTGCCCTTCCACAATTCTGTAAGCGCTCCGTTCCCGACCTTAATCAAAAGATCATTCTTCATCATGCTGACACCTTCAACCACCTTCTGCATCGGATAACTGGTCAAAGACTAGTGTCCTCTTCAAATTGGTTGCTTCCTTGGCCCCATAATTGCCTCAACCTCCTTTAAAGACATTTGAGGAACCTCGTCCATATTTAAGCAAGTCACCCTCTCCCTGGTCGGATTTATATCTAAGAAGGCAATTTGATATCCTCCCCCTAAGGTGGACTCCAATACTCCCCGACCACGCCCTAACCCCGTGAGAGGACCCCCACGACCCCCTTCCACTGCCCCGCCCTCGAAAAAAGATGTAATTTGAACTACTAAACAAGTTTGACCACTTCGCACATAAACATACACATTAATCAGTGGTTCACATTTCTAATTCACAAAAGTTAAAATCTGACATTTTATAATAAATTCGCATCTCTTCCTCAAATAAATCCACCAACATACAAAACAAAATAGATATTATAGCAATATGTAATTTATCACATAATTGTGGTGATTATTACCATGGCAAAGTTTGTGTTGATTTGATTTTAAAAAAATGATTCAAAGATCCAATGAAACATGTGAGGAAAGTACAATGACCAGCCATTCACTTAAACTTTCACAACTAAGCAAAGGATTCAACGAGAAATTTCTAAGAAGTACAAGTAATGTTCCTCACAAAAGTAGGCACACACCCAGTAATCCAAATGTTTAAAGGGAATCGAGGTATTTTTTCACAAAAGTAGGCACACACCCACAAAAGTTCGCAAAGGGAAGTTGGAATGTTTAAACAAAACTCGATACTAACGAGAACAGAAAAGTGTGAATAATACGAACCCTCATTATGGAATAATCAATGATTAGATCAACCCCATCGGTGGGGATCCAATTTTTCACTTACCAATCATGACTAGACTTCACACTTGTCGAATAGAGATATGTATATACGGTTCATGTTCTCAAATTTATCATTTGTATTTTTTCACTAATCGAGGTATAACTCTGAAACACGATCGGCCAAGGAATCCAAACAAATAAGGGCATGCGATGATGACATTTTTAACAACATTCTAAAATGGCTACTCGATTGAGGGTGTCTGGAATACAGACACTTCGAACTTCATAGGCCAAAGGTCAACCATCCTCTTTTGCACCCAGATTGGTTCTCTAAACCTCTTTGCCATCACAGTGCTACAAGGCAATGTTACAAAAATATGTCAAAATCCACAACATTAGGTAAGGATCATTCGAGAATCTACACCTACAACTCATTAATGTCGAATAAAGACAAGTGTATAAAACGGTTCAAGTTCTCAAATTAATTCCTTGTATCTATTTCACTAATCAAAATATAACTCTGACACGCAAAAGCATTTCTATAGACTCGAGAAGCCCACGAGAATGGTGGGCATGGGATGATGACACTTTTACCAAAACCCTAAAAGGGTTGCTCAATTCATATGCCAAAGGTCAACCATCCTTATTTGCACCCTAATTGGTTCTATAAACCGTAAGTGTTAGTCTTCTATAACGCATGTACTTCCATGTGACTTTCTCTTCACCAAAATACCCATCAGCTTAGACCGAAGGCCAATGGATTGGATTGCCCTGAGCGGACTTGACTATCTTAACAAACAATTGATTAGTAGTACCCAAATATTCTTGAGAGACTATATAGATATTACCCAAGCTCATGTTTTGTGCTATTATCATACCCACCGTTGATCGTATTGGCTTACTTAAAAGTCTGTCGGCCTGAAAGTGAAACATCCCTTGACACATCGTCTTGTGCATACCAAAAGGGCCTCATCATCACTATGTCATTCACGTTGCTATCTTGTACGAGGCAACCATTCAGCCTAAGATTAATACCCCTCGGTCACATCATAAGACTCCATCCGTGCAAACACACAAGCCATAACGTCATGATCTCACTTTAGTGCCCTTTCCATTTTCACGTGGCTCTTCAGCCCTTGTTTATAGAAAAGGGTCGGATCCCCTTAGTATTGGTCACTAGTATTGCACTCAAAGTTTTTTCTAGATATCACGCACCAGTTTCTTCCCTAGCATCATATTTCACCACCTTAACATAAATCAAAAATGCTAGTGACTAAGGGTCCGTTTGTTTACACCTCTGAAATCTTAATTTAAGCCATTCAGATTTCAGAGGTAGTAAAAATACGTTTGATTTTGATACATTTCAGATAGCAACGGTCATATTGTGTTCTTAATTATTCAGAGGTTCTAAGGCATCTGAATCAGGAAACTGAAATCTGAATTGAAATATATTTTCAATAATACCCTTATTCTTTTTTTAAAATCACAGTTGCGTAGATAACCCAAATCACAAAAGTATATATCAGAATCGTGAAAAAATAAAAAATAATAAAGAGTTGTAAAGACAATAAAACTCTTTATGAATAAAATCTATAAATAGGCAGAGAAATACACAAAATAATGCGTAGAAGAATTTGACAGCTCCACAATCTTGAGAACAAAATTCAACCGGTATATTCCTCCTTCCTTTTTTTTTCCAATGTTTCTTTTCTTCTTCCTTTTTTTCAACGTGTAGAAGAGTTTCATATCTTGTAAAAAAAAAAACAGACAAAAATAAAATAGCAGACCTTGAACGTTTTTTTCTTCTTCTTCGTTTTTCTTTTTCTTCCTCGTATCTGTGTATATTTTGCTGATCAAAGATGTAAGAGAACTTCTACTTTGTTCTCTCTCATCACATGCATCTGTTAAAAGGACACATAATTTATTGGGAATTGTCTTGTCATACAACTACTTATATGTTCAAAATCTGTCAAAGTTACAAGTAGTGTGTTCTATTAACTTTATGTGCATCTTTTTGTTTTTTGTAATGGTCATAAAGGCTACGAATGATTCCTCTTGTTTTTTGTAATGGTCATACTTATCACAAAAAAAAGTAATGGTCATACTTTAATATTTTTGTTTTTACAAGTGGTGTCTTGTCAAAACATGCTATGAATAAATGTTACCCAACATTATAAAACATGTCATGCACTATTTATTTGTTTATCCCATTTCAAATTGTATTTTAGTTATGAAACGAATAATTTTTCAATACTATAAATTTTTCATTAGGTGGCCTAAATATTATAAACTTAAAAAAAATGATTTTATGTGTTGTTTTTTGCATATTTATTTGGTTGCGTTAGTGTTTTGTAATAATAAAAGTGATGTCAAACATGTGACTTTTATAAATTTGGGTCGTGTTCGTGTTAGAAAAAAAAAATCGTGTCGTGTCGCATTTTTTTACCTATCCGTACACGATCCAAATAAAATCAACACGACACGAAATCTTATTTTGTTCACCAAAAAAGAATACAACCCAATTAAAATGTACACGACGCGTTTCTTATTTTTTTTAGTAAACACGATTCCGACCCAATTAAAACAGTACCCGACGTGTCGTGTCTTTTCTTTCTAGCACGGATCCGCATCAGTTATTGGATGTGGGTCCGCGCCAGCAACACTAAAAAATCGATTTTAAATTTTGTTTGTGGTGACGATAAAATTGTGTTAAAAGTAGTTTAAAAAATATTTTTTTAATTAAAAATATTTTTTCATAAAAAAAAAACTTTTTTTTTGTCAAAATTGTTTATATTGTTAAAGTCATCTTTTGCTAAAAAAATATTTTTTCTTTTGTTTTTGTTGTGTCGTGTCAAAAACAAAAATATTTTTGAAGACTATGTCACCAGTTAATTATAAACATCTGTTTTTTTTTATAATTAAACATCTTGTTTTTTTTTTTTATAATTTACTTCTTTCATCTAATAACCTAATTACTTTAAATAGTTTTATATATGGCTCCAAAAGAATCGAAAGTAACTCCACGGTCGAAATTTGCGGGCACTAGCTTAGGCAAAGATTTTATAGATATGTGTCTGAAAGAAGTTAGTAGGGAAGGGTATAGTGGAACTTCGTTGAAGACTGTGTCGTGGAATAGGATCATTCAGGAATTGAAAACGAAATACAATAACGAATTTGATAAAAAAACAATTAAAGAACCAGTGGGACTATCTTCGAAAGTCTTATTCCACTTGGAGAGTGCTTGTGAATAGGACTGGTCATGGGTACAATGCAGAAACAGGGACTTTCGATTGGCCAGATGATGTTTGGAATGATATTATAAAGGTAAGAATTAAACAATTGTTTTGTTTATATAGTGATTTATCATAAGCTATATATTATTTAAACTTTTTGTTCTTAATTTGATTGCAATGAACAGAAGTACCCTGACACAAAGAAGTTTAGAAACAAGCCTCTGGAAGATAGAGATTTGCTTACGACGTTGTTTGAGGCCACCATGGCAACTGGGGATGAGGCGTTTAGCCATATGCATTCTTTACCTCAAGAGAACCCCCGCAATCAACGTTCACTGGAAGATGATGATGTATACGTTTTCGGAGAGAATGAAACACTTGACACTGAAGGAGACCAACCAATATATGATACCTATTTCACTGATTATACCTTTCAGGATGTACGTACCAATGCTACTTCAGAACAGGGAGGAAGAAAATCTTTAGACCCAACAGAAGGAGGGAGAAGCGACGTGAGATCCTCACGCCAATCAAAAAAGCGTACTAGAAGAGAGAATGTTGATGACCCCTTAATGAAAAAAATTGATGATCTTATTGATATTATCAAGAGTGATTGTGGTGACGATAAAAAAATCTTAGATGACTGTGTCACATCTATGAAGGAATTGATGGTCTTAGGTTTACTGGACACCAATCTTTATATTGCGGCCATGAAAGCGTTTGGGGACAATGTGGAGTATAGAAAGTTATTTTTGATGATGAAAAATAATGAGCATAAAGTGTGCTTCCTCAATAGTATAATGAGAGATAATTGAGGAGTTAGGTTATTTGAGTTCTTAGATCAGTCATTTTTTTTCTTAGGTTGTTTAATTCTAAGACGTTGATTATCTTTCTTACATATTGATTTAGTTATCTCCCAATTATTATTTTACAGTTTACATTTTTTTTATCATGCAGTAAAATGACTCCAAAGCAAAGGTTGTTGGTGTGCGTTGTTGCAATAATTATAATGTTCAGACTTATTAAACAGCGTACACATGTGAGACAAAAGTTGTGTACATCATTGCTTTCGGGAAAGGCGTATTTGCAAGAACTGTTAGATGGATCTCCCACACAAATGTTTGATTTATTTCGGATGAGGACAAATGCATTTCTTCAGCTATGCGATCACTTTCGCGAAAGAGGGTGGCTTACTGATAGTAGGCATATAGACGTCGAAGAGAAAATGGCATTTTTTTAGGCATTATTGGTCACAATCATCGAAATCGAGTAATAAAATACCGATTCCAACATTCCGGACAAACTATAAGTAAATATTTTCATGAAGTATTATGGGCAATGCTTCATTTTTCCAAAGAGATTATAGTGCCTCCTGCATTTAATGGATCTACTGGAGAAATTCGATCACATCAACGTCTTAGGGAAGGACCATTCAAAGGGGCTATTGGAGCACTTGATGGTACACTAATTAATGCACATATTCCGGTTGATAAACAAATCCCTTTTAGAGGACGAGGCGGAAAGGAATGTTTTCAAAATGTTATGGTCGTATGTGATTTTAATATGAAATTTATATATGTTATGGACGGATGGGAGGGGATAGTGCACGATTCACGTGTGTTAAATGAGACTTTGCGTCATCTAAACAAAAAAATTTCATTACCCCCTGAAGGTGATATTTATTTTATTATTATTTTTTGTATTACTATTATATTTGTTTATTACTATTTGTCTTATTTGCATTTTTAATTGTTGTAGGTATGTATTATTTGTGTGACGCTGCATACACCCACGCTAGGGGCTTTATGTGCCCTTATAAAGGCACACGATACTGGTTGTCGGATTTTAGTCGTGATGGTCAAGCAAGAGATAAAAAGGAGAAATTCAACCATGCACATGCTAAATTAAGAAATGTGATTGAGAGGACATTCGCTGTTTTAAAGAATAGATTCGCGATATTGCATAGAATGGCTCCTTATAGTTATCGAACCCAAGTACACATTGTTGTCGCATGCATGACAATACATAATTTCCTTCGTCGAGTATCACTTAATGATCCATTGCTTCAGATATATGAAGATGATGATGTGGACTTGTTGGCCGAGCCTTCCGTAGATAGTGAACAAGCAGAAGCTCCCCCAAATTATGATCAAATATTTGGACGAGCACCGCAACAAGAAATGATTAATTTACGTGATCAAATTGCAAATCAACTATTTAGTAGAACTTATGATTTATAATTCAGTGTTATTAATATTGTGACTTTTAATAACTACTTAATCGTTTTTAAACATTTTATACTACACAAATTCCTTATTACTTGGAATGACTAATATTATTTACGTATTAAATTGCATATTGTGTGTAATAATATTTATTTACGGTCATGAATGTTTTAAATATACATTTTGTATATAAAATAAATATAAGGGTAAAATGGTCCAAATAATCTGCATTCAGATTTCAGACATAAATCTGCAAACAAACAGTATACATTCAGACGTTTCATTCAGACAGCAAACAAACAACTTTTTCAGATTCAGACTTCAGACTTCAGATTCAGACAAAAAAACAAACGCAACCTTACTTTTTGGACAAAGTTTGGAAGACAAATTAATGTGGGTGCTTTTTATTGGTAGGTTTTTGAAATTCACCCCATTGGAACCTAAAAATCAACCAATAAAAAGCTTTGTTACCCAAACTTTGTTCAAAAAGTAAAGCCCTCTAGAATCACTCAACATATAATCAGCAAATCCGAAGTAGAGATCTAGACATGCAAGTCCATAGAGCAATACAACATCCGTAATTTTTATACTTCGCTTGCTTATATAGACGGTAAGGATATTCTTGCAATACCCCACTTGTGTTATCAATCTTGTACTCAAAACTCACGAGTATAGTGAAATTCATGGAGCCTAATCTCTACCGTGAATGTAAGTTGCTTTAACAATTTCTGTGTTTTTATTGTGCTCATGTTTTTACACTTTCTCTCATCATTGCTCTGCATGTGCAAGTTTTTCTCAAAATCAACTTTTGGTAACTGCCAGGATTCCATTCCAGCATCGTCTGGCCCTGTTACGAAGGGAGTATTTTTTATGAAATATAAAATGACCTCAGTTAATCTAGAAACAAGAAGTGGAGCAGATTAGGGTAAAAACTAGTTGGCATTACTTCATTGTGATAAAACTGATATACATTCAAAATTAAGAAAATATGCAATTCTTTGTGGATGATATTGATGTAACATCTATTCCCCTTTCCAATGAGAAAAACAAAAGAAAGAAAGAAAGAAAGAAAGACAGACATGAAAAATGTCTTACGGATCCATATTCCAGTAACCATCAAATGTCCTTTAGTCCCCTAAACCCATTGAAACTCATCATCTGCAGTTGTACCTTTAATTATATATCCAAAAAAGCCATTATTCTCACCGCAACTGTTTTAAGCCATAAAATCCAGTTTTCACACCAGATGATTAGCTCTGTAAACACCGGTTCTTGCTTCATAACTGCATCAGGATAAACAGAATTAAAAAGATGTTTGAACAGCTCACGACTGGGAAATAGGATACAGGAGAAAATGGTAAAAAAGAATAGGATCAAATGCCAAAAAGTCCCTCAAACATTTTTTAATACGCATTTAGTCCAAGCATTTTATTTTGTACCAAAAAGTCCCTTATTCTCTATCTTTAAAGGTCAGCGCCAGTGGCATGGTGAAGGACTTTTTGGTGCAAAATAAAAAGGCTTGGACTAAACGTGTATTAAAAAAAGTTCGAGAGACTATTTGGTATATGCTGCAAATGAATATACATATTTATATTTATATATGTATGCAAAATAGTAATAACATATACTACGTTTCAATCAAAACAGTAGCAACAAAAATCCACAATTTATTAAATATGGGCAAGAATGTGCATGTATATTTATAAATAGATAACTAAATACACATAATTGTGATCAGTTCTCTCTCAAGTGAACACCTTATTAAAATAAGAATAATGCTATGAGTACAAAAAACTCCCCCAAAACCTCTCCCAAATCTGATGTGGATTCCACATATTCTCTCACATACCTATTAAACATTGCCTTGTGGTATGGGGTCCCGCCAGGGCACAAAAAATTATGACTTTTGGGGAAGACTTTGTGGAGTTGTTTTGTACGCATAGCACTACTCTTAAAATAATCTTCGTTCATTCTAGATTTACTGAGATATAATCAGTGTTCTAAAAAACGCGCCTAGGCGGCGCCTAGGCGCGCCTAGGCGCGAGGCTTTTTTGATACGCCCCGTTTAGGGCCTAGGCGTGTACAAAGGCGTGGTCAACCTTGGTCAACGTTTTTTTTTAGAAAGGCGTAAAAAAACGCGTTTTTTGTACTATAAAACGTGCCTTAGGCGGCGTTTTTTTTTTAAAAACTCGGGGTTAACCAAAACGACATCGTTTTGGCACCCTTTAAACCCCACAAAAAACACGCTGAACTAAACCTAACACGAGATCTGCCGTTCTGTTCTCCAAAAAAAAAAAAAAACTTTTCTCAAAACCAGATCTAACATCAACAAACCCATTTCCATCGAACCAAATCTAACATCAACAAACCCATACCTGCTAACCCCTCAACTAGAGACCCCTGCGACAACCCGAGACCCCTGCTAACCCCTCAACTCAACAAACCCATACCTTTTCTCACGATCGGCGTGCCATTTTGTTCTTCTCAGGTGAGTTCCTGCAAATTCTTTTCAAATTCGTAATTTGTATTCCATCATTGTTGTCCTCACAACCAAAACCCGTTATTATCACAATCGTAATTCGTAATCGTAATTCGTAATTTGTATATTATTAATAATTATTGATGCTGAGTCACAGGCTAATGAAAGACGGTTTGATTATATTCGTAGTACTAGGCTTGGATGTGTTGAGTTAAGCTTTGGCAGTACCCCTGTTTGTATATAATTAACGGTGTTCATTCCCTTAACTATAGTTGCATATGTACTTTTCTGCTTCTGGAGATTCTGCATTAACCACGTATGCAACTATAGCAAAGATGCACTTTCTTTGCTTCAATTCTTCAGTTTCCTGGTCAAACTTTAAACATGTATGTCTATGTTATATGGTTATAGTGTTAGTGATTTGTATTTTAAGGGGCAGCCCCCACCAAATGGTGTGCACAATTCAAAAGTTAACCTTCTGCATTAACTTTTGTATACCACAATTTCTTTTGTATATATTAGCAAGATGTCACAGGCTAATGAAAGACGCACAATTCACTAATAGCCTCAAAGAAATGCGCGAGTGTGTTGATGTTAATCTGCAGATTTGATTTATATTTTTTTTTGCAAACTGTTTTTGTACATTAATTGTTAATCTTTTTATGTTTTTGTAATTTGTTTCTGTTTTCAATATAGGTTAATGGATCCAAATGAATCTTCGTCGATGGCATCTAATGAGGCGTCATCAAAGAAAGATCTTAGTGATGTTGGATGGGAAACCGCGATTCGTGCGAATCCAAAAGACAATAATGATATCAAGTGCACATTGTGTGGAAAAATTACTAAAGCAGGAATCTATAGACATAAAATTCATGTATCTGGAATCAAGGGGTTGGGTGTTGCACCATGTAGTAAGGCTAATGAAGAGCAAAAGGCCAAATGTGTTGAGGCGCTTGAAGAGGCGAAACACAAGAAAGTCCAAAAATTGGTGAGTGATAAAAGTAGGAGGAGTGAGGTAAGTTTAACGAATGAGGAGGAGGATGAAGAAGAAATTGAAAGTCTTAAAGGTGAGAGTCGTAAAAGGGCTTTTCGTGGTCCCATGGATCAATTTACGAGGGAAATTAGGTTGGATGACTCATATTTATCTGCTTGCATGGAGAAGAAGCAACAAAATATTAACGATGTTGTTGACAAGAAAAGGGCATTAGCGGTTCATCAATATTTGGCGAAGTGGATATAAGAGCAAAAAGGGGAAGGAGGCTTTTGCTATTGTTGTTCCAAATGAGTTTTGGAATTTGATTGAGTTGTGCTTGAGAGTGTTCACTCCATTAGTAAAGGTGCTTAGACTTGTTGATGGTGATGTTAAGCCTGCAATGGGGTTTGTGTTTGGGGAGGTAGTAAAGGCTATGGAGAAAATCAGAAATGCGTTGAAGAAAGAGCGTGATTATACACCGATCTTGGACATTATTGATACCAAAGGCAAGGGTGGCATTGATAGTCCACTTCACACAACGGGTTATTTGTTGAATCCGTTTTATTATTACAAAAATTTGAGTATCAAAGATGATCCAATGATTACAGATAATTTGATTACTTGTGTTGAGAAGTTCTTTCCTGATGATGATGCAATCCAAAATCATGTGCTAAATATTGAGTTGCATAAGTATTTCCAGAAGGAGGGTGCATTCGGCAAAAAGCAAGCGATTAGTGGATGTGAGAACAATGATGATAATTATAACCCTGGTATGTTACTATTCCTCTTTTTCATTTTTGTACATTTACATTAGTCAGACTCTTTACATTGTTCTCACCTACTTATTCTATTTATTTCACATTGACTAGTTGGTTGGTGGGACTTTTATGGAAGTGGAACTCCAAATTTGAAGAGAATGGCCAAAAGGATACTTGGTTTGACTTCTAGTTCATCGGGGTGTGAACGAAATTGGAGTGTCTTTGAAGGGGTAAGTTACATAAATATCCTGTTTAGTTGCTTTTTGTTAATAGTTTTGTAATTTTAAGTATACTAATATTCTGATATTTTATTTTCTTAATGTAGATACACACCAAGAAGAGGAATAGATTAGATACCACGAGAATGAATAATCTAGTATTTGTGCAATTCAATGCAAGGTTGAAGAATAAGAATGATAAGAAAAAGAAGAAGGATAAATTGCTAGCAAGTGATGCTATTAATGCACAATCATGGATTGTTGATGGTTGTGATGATGAGAGTGTGGAAGGGGTGGAGGCGGGTTCTGGACTTACATGGGATGCGGCTGTAGAAGCGGCAAATGAGATTTTACAACCTAGAAGAAGCGGTAGAAATGCCCGTGATGAAAGTGAAATAAGGGAACCCGATGAAGAGGATTTTGTATCGGATGGCACAGAAGATGGAATGGATGAAGAAGATGATTTTGAATTGGAGTCTGATAAGGAATTAGATGATTAAACATGTTTGTTTAAGTTTAAAAGATTGTAATATTTATGACCTTATTTGAGAGAGATGTTTGGTTGAAACTTGGGTTGTACTAATTAATGGATCGTTTTAGTATTTTAATTTGAATTATTGTAGTGTAAGTTTATTAAGGTGATGTGGACTTATGGAGCATGCACATGGAAAAGGGCTCCCAATGCATATATTGGTATTCAATTTCAAGGTATGTATCATTTTCTATTTTATAAGGGGATATTTTGATTTTATTCATATTATTTATTTAAATTTTTTATTGCCTACTTTGAATTTTGATTTCATGGAATTGGGTGATAACATGATGAGGACTTACGGAGCATGCATATGGAAAAGGCATCCTAATTGCAAATATACGGACATATTTTTCAGGTATGTACCATTTCAGTATTATTTTTATTGGGTATGTTACTATGTACCATTTTCAGTATTTTTTTATTAGCCTTGTTATAATTAAAAAATATTAAAATATATTAAAAAAGGCCTAAACGCCTTTTCACGCCTTTTTACGCCAAGGCCCGCCTAGGCTTCTAAGGCTTAAGGCTTGGCCTCTACGCCTCGGTCACGCCTCGCGTTTTTTAGAACCTTGGATATAATACGTGATTTGATTTATCACTACGCTACTAAAGAAAGTAAAATTCCCATATAAAATATTTGCTTTCACTTGTAACAAGATGTACAAGACATGTATTTTATAGAATTTGAAAGTATCGAAATTAAAGTATAAATATTAAACGTTTATCCCCTTTGGCTTTGGTTTTGTTCATGGAAGTGTTTAAAACCAGAGGAGAAATTTCCATAATTATGCTTAACAAGAGGAGAGGTCTGTGTAATTTACTCGAAAAGATAATGAAATCAAACGCATGGGAACAAGTGATATTACAATTGAGGAAATGGTTGCACTAACGGGGCACCCTCTTCCTACTAAGAATTTCCTGTTCCTTTAGTCGATGCTGAAACCTGGCAAGACGGGCTTGTAGGCTGACTAAACTTGCAGCTTTGCGAGACAGCACAAAACTCAACTGTGTTACATAATTGTCAATCATGCTACCTGGTTGGTCTACTTCTGCCAACAGTTTCATTTCCTGCAATTTAAAAAAAGGAGGATACATGTCTTTCCAGTTAGATTCAATATTTCAAGAAAAGAATGCATATTATATTTGACATGTATAAAACATCCAACAAAATAAGCAGCTTGTAATGTCATTTATATAAAAATAACACACACACGCTGATGTATATACACGTGCAGTGGAATAACGAAAAATCTCAAAAATATCTCTCAATTTATAATTATATTTATAATAGTCTAATTACACGCGGAGGGAAAGAACTATATATACACCAAAATACAAAAAGTCCAATGGTAAATAACTACTGAAGGAAAAGGAATTAAACATGAAAAAAACAAAATAATCCTAATCTAAAAAGATCTCCTGAACTCCAAAATTAAGAGATACTGATACTAGTACCTACTGAAGGAAAATAAATTAAAAATGAAAAAAAAATCAATCCTAATCTAAAAAGATCGCCTGAACTCCAAAATTAATAGATACTAATACCTCCCCCCCCCCCCCCCCCCCCCCCTTTCCTCAATTTGTTTTCAAAAAAATTCAAATACTGCTAATTTGAAAAATCATCCCCAGCCCCTCCCATTTTTTAAAAGTGAATTTTCAGCACCCATATTTTCTGAAAATACCCAAATCGACCTCTAAAACTTTGGAAAATTGCAGTCCCACCCCCATCCTGTCACAAAAATAACACAACCCACCCCTCTACTTCTGAAACTTATTTGGAAGCCCTCTCAACTTCTGAAATTTATTTTTCACCTCCGAACTTTCTAAACTTTCCAAATCTGGACCATAAATCCTTTTATTTTCATGTCTAGTTTAGTAATTTTCACTTTTTTTAGTAGTATAGATAGTTGGAATGTTCAAGTGTGCCCTCTTTAGTCATTTTGCCTTTTAGAGTCATCTTGGCTAGCAAGATAACTTGACCTATAAATAAGACCTTTTATAAAAACTACTATTACTTTTGAGATGATATTACTTTTGAGATGAATTAGAGAGAAATTGAACAATTGGACTCTAAACATGTTATTGTTGTTGTTGTGTAGTTTTTAGATTAAATCACTTCTGCTCCCAACTACACGTCACATACACAGACACCTTATTAGAATTCAAGAGAAAATAAGCAATTTCCAAACTGTGCAATCCTACTATAAATATCACAAATGTGAAGGATTTATTATTTGTGTGTGGACATCTTGTAGAAATTCACTATGGAAAAAAAGAAACAAAAACAAGAGCCTCTCTCAAAACTATATGATGTATATTGATGACACAAGGCGCTTGGAGGGGGATCTGGGAGAAATTTTAATTTTTAATTGTATTTTATTTTATTTTTAAATATTAAAAATATATACATATATTTCTTGGAATATTCTAGGTTAGGTTATTTTCGTCCTTTGGTCATTTTAAAATCTTTACTTGGTTTCTAAATATTATTAGGGGTTAATTTTGTCTTTTGTTTATTTTGTCCTTTTTAATCTTTTAGCTTTTAGGGTTAACTTGGCTAACAAGCTAACCTCACCCTATAAAAAAGGCCTTTGGCCCTCATTTGTATTCAAAACTTGAATATTAGAAATGAAGAAATAGACCGAGTCCCCTCTACATTTCATTGTTGTTATTGTTGTGTAATTGTATTGATACTTCCAGTACCCACTACAAATCACTATATATCCAAGTAAAGAATAGAGCGGTCACATATTAGAGGAAAAGAAGATAAACTTTATATACCATTAGAGAGTAGACAATTGGAGGGAGATTATTTATATTTTACTTATTGGGGTATTCGAGTTTGTGTAAAATCGCTCTATGATGTAAACCCTAATTAGGTCATTTTACCCTCTTATTTATACAAATGTATATAAGATGTGTATATATAGATCAAGATTCTAAAAGGCGCGAAGCGTGGTCGAGGCGTAGAGGTTAAGCCTCAAGCCTTAGAAGCCTAAGCGCCCCTAGGCGTAAAAAGGAGTTTTTCCTTTTTTTATTATTTTAATTATTCCAAGGCAAGAAATATAATAAAATATTACATACCTTAGATTTTAAAAATATATCCATATGTTTGGTAACCATCTTTCTCATATGCATGCTCCATAATCAATATACAAAATGTATTTCTCAACATATAATAAGCAATATACAAAATGTATTTTTCATCATTTAATAATCCATATCAATAATAAATAATCAATAATCAGTACAAGATGATTTAATATAAGCAATGTAATTTCACCTTCCGAATGAAACAAATAGACCTTTGGCTAGAAGTCAGTAGGCAAGGTTAGGCTTTTTTTTTAGGAGAGGCGGAGAGATTTGAATTATTATTTTTCTTTTAATTGTTTTGGACGAGATATTGATCCGATTTGTAAAAAAAAATATTTATAAGGCGATATCGTTTCAGTAAAGTGTTTTTTCATAAAAAATGCACCTTAAGTCTTTTACCAAGAATAAGGCGCAGGCGAGGCATTTCTCCCAAGCCTCAAGCCTAGGCAGAGTTAGAACATTGATATAGATCCTATACACAAGCTACACGTGTATAGCCAAACTTGTGTAATAGAAATATAAACAACATTTTTTTATAAGAAGAGATATATAAACAACATTGACGATAAACTGCCTTCAGATTCTATGCAAACAAGATCATATCATTCGTTCACATGGAATATCTGCATCTGCCCTATATTAATAGACTTAAAATAACACAAATTAGTATACACCGAAGCAGCTAAAATGCTAAACCTCACTTACTTCACGAACGATCTCCATTGTGTCTTCAATTTGTTTTCTATGAGCTGCGATCAGGGCCTCTTCTTCCTACATACATTCAAAACATGGCCAAAAAGATTCAACAACAGATTGTTTAAAAAGCTTCCACTACTCAACTCAACAAAACCTTTTCCCAATTATTTAAGGCAGAAGACAGTACCTTTTGGTCTACACCAAAATTGACTATGATATCCCCATTTGTAACTAACTATTATAAACTAACCCAATACCGTATTAATACAATTACATCAAAACTCTTTATGTTCCAATAATAACATGAAAACCTTGTAAGCAAGTTTCTAAAAAACGCGGGGCGTGACCGAGGTGTCGAGGCCAAGCCTTAAGCCTTAGAAGTCTAGGCGGGCCTTAGGCGTAAAAAGGCGTGAAAAGGCGTTTAGGCCTTTTTTTTATATATTTTAACATTTTTAACTACAAGGCTATTAAAAATACTAAAATGGTATATACCTTAAAATATGCCTGAATATATGCAAATTAAAATACTGTTTTTTTTAAATACTAAGAAAAAAAGAAAGAAACAAAAAAGAAAAAACGCGTGTTTTTTTGGACGAGAGGCAGAGAGGTTTGGAAACCATTTATTTTTTTATTATTTTGAATAAAATATTAGTCCGTTTTTTTAAAAAAAGTCTTTAAAAGACGATATCGTTTCACTAAAGCATTTTTATTTTAAAAAAAAGTGTGCCTTAAGCCTTTTACCAAGAATAGGGCGTAAAAGACTTAAGGCGGAGCGTATCTCCCAAGCCTCAAGCCTAGGCGCGCCTCTTTTAGAACACTGCTTGTAAGTATTATGTTATTAAAAAAAAGTTTCCAGCAAGGCATATATGCATGTTCCTAATAGTTAATTTTAATAAACATATTTTTTTAATTACTTGTATATAGAAAAAAAAATACATTTTTAAATCTTCTCTCTTATCACATTCGTAACCAACCTCAAGAATTTCATTGATATTTCCCTCATGAGGCGCAGGCCCTTGTTCATATTGTCTCGCTCCGATACTGCTTGTGTTAAAAGTGCATGTGCTCTGCTGTCTGTAACTTGTGGTTGACTGATCAGAGCTGTTGCCATCTTTTTTCAGCGAGTTTCCCGGCTTTTCAAATTTGTCATCCTTATACGCTTTTCTTCGAGGTGGCGACACCTTCTGCACCTTTTCTTCTGTATCAACCGGGTTTTGGGAAAATGATGATGAGGGCATTTTGGGGATTGCTGAAGGCACCCCACCTTCTTCTCGTCTGTTATATGAATAATTTGAAGGGAAACTAGAAGAGTGCTTTTCAAAATCAGCAGCACTGGGATTGTAAGAGAAACTTTCTTTTTCTACAACCCTTCTGCCTGTATCCACTACTTTAACTTCTTGAGGTTGCTCATGAACATCATCGCCGTCAGCAGCAACAGAAAAAGAAGTTGACGATAAGGATTCTTTATTTATGGGTGCTGATGAACTTGCAACCTGATCCCTTTTTGGATTTCCGCTTTTGGAGAGACTTTTAACCCTGTTTATTTAAAAGTCATCTTTCAGCTAACACGTACATATACCAATGTGCTCTAGCCCACATGGTATGACCCACCTTCCATAGAGGTGAGCAGGGATCAAATCCCGCAAGCGACAGTTTTAAACCCACTTAGGAATAATTTATGATTCGGAAGACTACCCCAAATTGTGTAAATTATCTTCTTTCTTTAAAATCGATATTAATATAGCTCAGGATCTTTATTTAAAAAAAAAAAAATAGGCACATACCTATCAGCATATCTTAATGTATTGAGTGTATGTTCACATGAACCAGCATTCGGAGAAATGCAAGAGATCATAACAGTCTTTGAGTTTCCAACAAAGGAGTCACGAAGCACCTCAGTTAGCTTACTCCCACGAAATGGAATATGAATTTGATCATTATCAAGAGCACGGATGCACTCCTTAAGAGCCAAAAGACTCTTGTTAATTTCAGCTCCCTCGATCCTGAAATGAACAACAAAATATTTAGTATCTGGAAATGCAATATAGTGTACATATATTTAGAACCTGGAAATGCAAAATAGTGTACATGTAATTTAGGCAGGCAAAATGGGGTTCGAGTGGAATTTGGTAAATATCGTTCGCGTATTGGCATTTAGCAATTTCAGGTTATGGATCATGCCACTCCCGAGTAAGGTCAAACCATTGACTATAATGTGAAAGCTGTGAAGCATGGACACATTGCCAGAGGCCCCGCAAATGTGTCGGATACTTGGGGGATACGGACCATAGTTACCAGGTTCTCAACATCCCCTTATGTACCGATATCCTGGCTCACCTATCCGTAATGGTGGGTTCGCGATCCGGATCACTAAAAGTGGCATCCCCAATATTAAAATCAATCTTTTTTAGTTTTTATAAGTAATAATACAACTTGTGCTTTAATAAAGAAATAAACGGAGAAAAGGGAGGCTTACTGGCGGAAAAAAGCATACAAGAATTGCTTTATATATATTCTTACATATTACATATATTATACACAACGTACAGTTTTAGTGAACCTTCTAAATTGGTGAAGTACGTATATTCTTGATGATATTATAATTCTAAGAAACATTAAAGCATTTCATAATACAAAGTAGCAAATCAACTAAGCCTACCCCTACCGTATTCCGTATCGGCTAGATTGACGTAGCATGTACCCGTACTCGTACCACATACCAAAGCAACCCATGTTCCAAATAACATTGATATGGACTAGCGTACGACACGCCTTGGCCACGTGTTAAAGAAAAGGCCTAACACGAGAGGGACACACCACACCCGGACCAATAAAATATATAAATTTCAAAAGAACGACGCCAATTTGAGAAATCAATATCTATATGGTTTACTAATTTTTTGTTTAGCAAAGTACTCTTAGGTCCCTCGCAAATAAATTTTAAACACTTAGGTCCGCTAATTCTCTTGTGTTCACGCTAGTGGCATAACAAGTGGACCTAATAGTGAATTGTCCTTAAATGTTTAAAAATTGCCTGTAAATTATCCTTTTCTTTGATAACCTTGAACCTCCACACGAACGAGCCCTTTGGACTCTTCCGTGCAAGCTAAACAGGAGGAACGTTGTGCCAGAGTCACCCTAACACGCGTCCCGCTTCAAATCTAGTATCCTGGGGGAATCGGACTCTAGACCGTGCGCTTAAATATTAACCAAAAGTAATAGGCTTTTGACCTTTTATTCACTTACGAACTTTTTCACCATTCCATCTCTCGAACCTAGGGTTAACTCATGAACTCTCACGCCTTTCCATCTATCGAACCCAGCGCTCTCTCTCTCTCGCTCGCTGCGCACAGATGACAGAAATTATTTTCCATAAGACATCTCTTAATTGGTCCCATTAAAAGAAATTTCCCTCATAATGTCCTACTTGCACAGGTAGTATATATTTACTACATTTTTGCTAATGGACCTGTTGGAGAAAAAAAATATTTTCTAATGGGACCTATCAGAGCAACAAAAAAACTATAGGACTGGTATTTGACTATATACTTCACAAACGGGACCTACTGGTGAAAACCCCTATTTCATTTTTATGAGAATAATCATTCCCTACCCACATTCGTTTTCTTTACAAAAATAGAGAATTAAGGTTAAGGTCATGTTCCTTCCTATATTTGGATTTATAGGACAGTGGTTTTCAGGTTCATAAATCTAGTCCCTGTGATACAATAACATTTATTTGTGTAGTCCCTTCAGAGTTAGAAGTACACAATACAGGTAATTTTATTTGTTTTAAATTAAAGAGGTATTTATATTTATACCCTTAGTCATACTCATTTAAAACTCATTCTAAAAATAAACACTTAACCCCACCTCCAACCCACCCCACCCCACCCCACCCACCCACTGTAATCCTCGTCGGAACGCCGAAATCCTCATCGGATGCCGCCGGAATTCTCGTCGGATTGTTTCTCTCTCCTCGTTTCTCTCTCTCTTCGTCTATTTCTTTCATTTTTTTTGTCCGCACAAGCGGAACCATCGCTAGCGCCGGGGAAGGAGGTTTTTCGCCGGAAAATATAGAGGTTTTAGTGAAATAGCAAATTTATCGATTTCGTCTTTTTCTCAAAAAATATCAAATATGGGTGTTGTTGGATAGATCTCAACGAGTAAACTTCAAATATATAAATTTTGTGAATTTTATATTTGTAGATTTAAAATTATGGACTTTTAAAAATTTGATGGGTTTTTCTTTGTATGAGTTGTCAAATGGTATATTGGTAATTTTTCATGGTCTTTTTAGTATAAGGACTAAATTTATAAAATTATGTGGAGTTTTCTATTTTTATACACTTTGAGTTAAATTGGACCTTTCCCCAAAACCCCCTTATAAAATTTAGAACAAATTTAATGATTGTTATTTTGTTATGATATATTTAACCAAGTTAGTTTAAAAATTTAGATAAACTAGTTCTACTACTAATTTTTTGCTTTTGAAATGCAAAATAGATGGAAATATGATATATATATATATATATATATATATATATACACACACACACACACACATCACATTTTATTTATCATGGTGTCTCAACCGTGTCTTATCCTAATTATTTTAGATTTTGTTTGTGTTGGACATAAAACCCGTGTCCGTGCTTCATAGGAAACTAGAAACTTGAAAACCATGATAATTATGTGCATATAATCTACATTATATTCTAAAAGCATATGACTATAACGTGAGACTTGCAACTATTTAAAAAAATATATATTCTATTAACTATTATACTTATTTTACATTCAAAAAAAACTCATCTTCCAAAAATTTTAAAGTGGACCAAGTGCCCCAGTTTTATATCTAAATTAAAACTCAAAACAAAAAGATATCGAGCACACTTGAGGAGTATATGAATTGTGATACATGGGCACATTGCCAAATTAAAATGTTTGTGCTTCCTAGTGACTAGACATGTATTCTCATGGGCATCTATGATTCAAGGATGGGTCATAATAATCCCCTCCAGAGTTTTATACTCCATTCACAATCTCACATTCTTTGTCATTTATCAATATTATTTAGGGTTATTTGGAGTTTGGCCCCCATTGATTTCAGGTTGTTGAGTCTAACCCCAGTTATTTTCGGTTCTTGGCCTTTGGCCCCCATTATGAAGGATTCCGTCATTAACAATTAAAACAACTCACCTTTTATCGTGTTATCCCAAATACCCTTTTAATTATTTAGAGTTTAACCCCCATTTTTTCATTCAATTAAAAATTAAAGAAAAGCCTAATTCATCATGCCAAGTCCAAATTTAAACTCACTCCAATCTTCTCTTGCAGGTCGAATTCAAAGAACAATGAGTACCCAATTATGAACAAGATGTACTTTAGTCTAAAAGGAATACTGATTGAAACTTTGTGCTATGGTGGTTATGACTGGTTTGCTACAGATCGAAACAAAATTCATGAACTTTTGCTATGAATGTTATGATTTGGATTGTGCAAACACAGATAAAAACCCAACTTGATCTGCATGTATTTGAAACCCAAATAATATGCTTTTCTAGAATAACCCTTTCACCAAAAAACCTGGCTTTAACATTAAGTAATAGATCCATCGCCTTCGCCGCCACCAACGATGGAGTTTAAGGATGGAGAACAAGGTCGGCAAAACAGAACCGAAAAAAGGAGAGAAAGAGAGTTATGTAGATGGGGAAGAAGATGTATGGTGGTTTCAAGTGGAGAAAGTGAGAGAGATGATGACTGGGAGGAAGATGTGCCGTTCATAAGGCAATGGAACCGATGTCTCTCTCTCTCTATATATATATATCTCCCTCACGCGCACACATGCACATATTGTTATGTTCTGTTTTGATTTGGATTTTAATGGTCAATGACGGAATCTGTCAAAATGGGCGCCAAAGGCCAAGAACTGAAAATAACGGGGGTCAGACTCAATAATCCAAAATTAATGGGGTCAAACCCCATATAATCCTATTATTTATAAAATAATGTGAAATTTGAATACAAAAAGTTAATAGATATCTAGTCGTAGGTCCCCAATACTTGGTCAACTTAGTAAAAAATATGTCTTTTTAAAGTTTTAGTGTTAGATCATTGAATTTTTTAAAACTTCAGTGCACGGTCCCTGATAATATTGCAACGGGGATTGCAAAATATCTTCTCGGGGTGTAAAATGCCATGGACAACACACCAAGTGCAAAATGTAGGTTTTTTACTAAAATGTCTGCACATTGGGAACCAGGATCTACAGACACCAACTTTTAATGTCCATAAAGGGCCCTTAAGCATTGTGAAAGGTGTTTTACTTCAATTAATTGCAGCTACTTAAATGAAAGAAAGTCGTAAATGTAGGTGCATTATACATACCGCGTTTGTCTATCATTATCAGTTGTGTCAGCTCCTCTTTCACTACCAGCAAGATCTATAAAAGAAATTTTCCCCACAACCTTTCCGCCCTTAGACTCGTTTCCATCATTGTTACGTCTAGAATCTTTTACCTCGTTGTGTTTTTTAACAACAAGCTGTAATATTGCATGTGACCTTGAGGATTCCTCATTGGCACCAGTAGAGCCTGTGCTTCTTGCCGCATTCCCCCTGTCAATGTATTCTTTAACAATCTGTACATCTAAGACTTCAAACTCTTGCAGCCCAACAATGCAAACCTGTTGCCGTCCGTCTTCCCTCATACAAAGTTTCCTACGTAAGAACAATGGAATAAATAGGTAGAAGTTTGCACCTCATGGAAAATCTAAAAATTCATGCATAGGTTATTAAACAAATGCATAAGTATACTTGACTGGCTTTGTTGGGTTATTATGTAAATTAGAGAAGACCATTAAACATATATATATATATATATATATATATATATATATATATATACATTTTGACAGACTTTAAAAAGGGGTAAAATTATGGTACCAATAAATTAAATGAGGTGGGCAAAACTCTATTTATTACACTTTTAGCCCGTTCTATCTTTAAAAAATGGTTCAGCACTCCCCCAAAAATTCCCCAGCAATCAAAGGGTCTATCGAAACCTTACTTTGATTGTATATCCAAAATCCTAATCTCTGCAACAAGATCCAATTAGAACACCCCCAAGGCTCCAAGACGCAGGAAGACAATCAAATCAACACAAGCTTGGATCCATGTCCTAGTGACAAAGAAAATTCTTTTTTGACAATATACACACAAGATGCTTGTAGGTGGGCCAAACAAAATATAAGTCCACCCACATTTTACCACTAATCCAAACACTCTTGGTACTTCTTCTATTCAAATCATGAAACCCTCAAAACATCCTCAACTTTGCAAGAAACATCAATGTGCTTATCATTTTCATTTCTTAAATAAACTCTTTCCAAATGTCAACAAGGTACTTCTATAACTTCCCCTTATTGATCTATTAAAATGGACACAAGCTTCGAGATCCCAACATAAAGAAAAGAAGTATCACAAGCAAAAAAAAAAGTATACTAACTTCCTATCACTGAGAAGATCATAGAGTTTTCCACCATATATCTCAAAAAAGCTAAGCCACAACTTGAATCTCTGATTACGGTAAATTGGTTGATGCAATAAGCGAACGAGGTCTTCTGCAGCTCTGAGCGGTAAAGGTTGCATGGTATACGTCTTACCGCTGCCTGCAATAAAAATTCAATAGTGTCACGGTTTATACTCAACAGTGTGTCAAGGAAAGGTATCAGCAACAGCAAGAACCTAAAAATCAAATAGAAACAGAGGAACAAACAGGAGGCAATAAATTGTTGAGACACAATAAAAGCTTATTTTCCATCATTAATATTGTTAATAGGATGTCTTAACAAATTTAATACTAAAAATTGTAGATAAATTTTGTAGTTATGGACATCGTCATTGTTATTAAATTTGTCGCATTCCATTTAATCCCAACAGATATTAGTTCCTCCAAATCTTTTAAAAATATATTCCTTCAAGGATCCATCTATGAAAAAATACTCGATGGTTCTGTATGTTTTACAAATGGCTTCCGTCAAACAAACAGAGCCTATGAGCAATATTGCAAACACATATCAAACCTCTTGAAGGAACATCGTAGAATTATACTCAATTGGTTATTGTCAACGTCATTATTGCGTTGTTGTTGACTTTTGTTTCAAAGGAAAATAGTTCATACAAATGTTTGGGGAAAACATTTATTCTAATGATCCACTAACGCCAAGGGAAGTTTATCACAAAGCTTGGGGAAACATTATCGTTCCTCCTTACTTGGCTTCACCTTTCATAATTTAATAATGTGTACCCATTTATACCCGACAATCTTAATGTTTTCACTAGTACTTCTACAAATAATCAGAACCAGTATGACTATTAAGTGTCCCTCACCATCCTTTCCTATCCAGTATATTCTACTAGGGAAGAACCAATTTGGTTTAAGTTATGTCACTGGGACTAATACGAAATAAATTTCACAAGACAGTACAAAATAATTTTATCTAAAGATGAAAACAAAAAATAGAGTGAAGTGTTGAGCACATGTTTGTGTTAACAACCCTACTAGTTTTAATAATTTAGACTACATGAAAGGGGGTTCTGGAACATCATCCTCCTAGCATTTTTTAGCATAGACTTTAAATGCCTATAAACATTAAAGTCATCGAATTCTGAATTCTCAAACATTTTCCCAATCTTTATTTACATATATCACAGGGTAAATTTATCACAAAGAGAATAGAATTGTATAATTAGTACAATCAATCAATGAAAATGCAAAATCACAAAAGGCGAGGGACTATTCAAACAACCAAAAGTAGGAAAGGGAAAAAATTCTGAAGAAATAATGGTGTCAATATCGTGTTTTTAGTCCTAAAATAACGTTCAATTATTCACTATTTATTATTATTAAGTTTATTTAGTTTTACTTTGGGTGTTGAAGAGGACGTATCATAATCATGATGGTAAATGACATAAAGAATTTCTCATTAGTCACCATGCGTACTTAGTTTTAGGTATTTATACCATCTTAGAAAAATGAAAAAACTTGAATAGTACATTAATACAAAAGCTGCCTTCTGAACTCTCATGCATAAACATTACAATTACAATCACTGTAGACAAAAATTTAAATTAGTGGTGCATGCTGAAAGTGCAATCTGGAAATAGTGAATTAGAGCCTCTGCACACCTGTCTGACCATAAGCAAAACAAGTTGCTTTTGTTCGCTCAAAAATGGTAGGGATGATTGGCTCTACAGTAACACGATACACCTGTTTCAGAAAAGTATGAGAAGAACCTTTAAGGATGCCAATCGAATGGAGCAATCGAAGCTCTAATCGTATATCAAAACAGGTAACAAACTCAGTTTTCTATAACTCGAAAAAAAAAGGGAAGAAAATGAAGAATAAAATTTAAAAGTTAAAATGAAGGAAAGATGAAATTATAAATCACAACACTTTCTCATTCAAATAAACATAACACGGAAGATCATTACTGTAGTACCTAATATATGGAAGTTTTACCTCGTCATTGGTTACATGCTCATTTAGAACAGCATCAAAACAGAACTCATGTTTCTCCACATAAGCAGTCAGATCCACCTTCCACAGAGACCAAAAATTAGTTCTTCAACTGAACAATGGAGTAAACTGCTATCATTATTACTGTTGTTCAATGTTTTAAAAATCACTCGT
This sequence comes from Sambucus nigra, assembly GCA_949130495.1. Classification (NCBI taxonomy): domain Eukaryota; kingdom Viridiplantae; phylum Streptophyta; class Magnoliopsida; order Dipsacales; family Adoxaceae; genus Sambucus; species Sambucus nigra. The sequence goes on from OX422215.1 coordinate 547,258,130, forward strand.
GGCGAATCACTAAAAAATTGCCCCGAGGCTTGAGCCTCGGGGTTGAATTTGAGGCTTGCGCCTCGCCTCACACCTTTTTGCCGCAGCACGGAAAAGAAACTGTTCTTCTTCCGTCACGAACTCTGTTATTTTATTATTTTAATATATGTCGACAATTGGTATATATTTACATACTTTGAAAATAGTGCAACAAATAATTATTTTTATTTTTACACACACACGCACGCGATATATATATATATATATATATATATATATATATATATATATATATATATATATATATATATATATATATATATATATATGTGCGTGTGTGTGTATTCTGATTATATATACATACTAATCAATTAATTTTATACATACATACTAATCATCCGGGGTTTTTTTTCAAATTCACTATTTTTTTAAAGGTTACAAGAGCTCTTCATTTGTATAAAATTCAACTTAACTTAATGTTGTTTTAATCTACTAACTCTTATTCTTTTTTCCTTCTTTGTTTTAAAATTGCACTTGACTTATACTATTTACTATTTTAACTTAAAAGAAATTTTTAAAAAATAACCAATATGTCATATTATAAGATAACCAATATGTGAATGACACTTAAAAAATTGATTCTGTCAATTTGATTTTGCATTGACTAATTTATTGTCATATTATAAAATAACCAATATGTGAATGAAACTAAAAAAATGATTTTGCCAATTTGATTTTGCATTGATCAATTTATTGTCATATTATAAAATTAACAATATGTAAAATGAAAAAAAAAAATATTCTGCATTTATTTATTTATTGTCATATTGTAAAATAACCAATATGTTAAAATTGATTTTATCAAATTATTTAAGGAAAAAAGTCATCTTGGGGGAACAAAAAAATGTTTTAACTATGTGAGAAAGTCCTCAAAGATGGTTTTTTGCAATTTTATGCCTCGTCTCGCTGGAGCCAAAATGCCTCGTCGCGCGCCTTTTTAAACATTGCTATTGTTAAACTAAAGGTGGTTCAGCTTATTGAGGAATCAACGTTAGAGTACAATATAATTACTCAAATACTAAAAGAAAGAATCCACAATATTATTCTTGTTTTTCTCCAAGCTAAATATGGTCACCAATGTTTTAAAAAGCGCGTTATTGCGAACGCAATAGCGCGCTATTGCTTTTTGTGGGCCAAAAACGCAACGTTGTGGTCAACGTATTACGGGATGATCAAAAAGTGTGCGCTATTTTGCGCTATTGGCGCTATTGTACGCTATTTGGCGCAACAGCAACGCTATCCATGTTTTTTTTAGAAATCTCATTTTAGTTAAGGAGGGGGAAAAAGTGTTACCTTATTTCACGTGCGGACTTTGTTTGGGTGAGGTATTCTTTGTTCCAAACCCTCAATTTACTTATTTACGAAGGTCTCAATGATGTTATTTGCTTATTTTAAAAAGTTTAGCTTAAAAGGTTACTTTTATTTAATATTTTCTATTCCAAACTCTCGGTTTACTTAAACTTTTGCTTATTTTACATTTTTCAGTAAATAATGTTTTTTATTTTATAATTTCCAATTTTAAATGTTACTATTTTTCAAATCTCGGTTCAAAATGTTTTATTTTTAATAATTGTCAGTTTAAAATGCTACATGTGTCATAAATATCTGTTTAAATTGTTATTTATTTTATAATTTTCAGCTTTAAATGTTTCTTATTTTTCAGATTTCTGTTTAAAATGTTATTATTATTATTTTTTTATATTTTTCAATTTAAAATACTACTTGTTTTATAAATTTCTGTTTAAATGTTATTATATTATTATTTTAAGTTTAAACTTTTACTTCTTTTACAAATTTCATATTAGAATTTTATTTATTTTATTATTTTTAGCTTTGAATGTCACTTATTTTCAGAATTCTGTTTAAAATGTTGTTATTATTATTATTATATTTTTAATTGTCAATTTAAAAGGTAACTTTAAAAAAATCAATTTCAAATATAACTTTTTTTACCAATTTCAGTTTAAAATGTTACTTTCTTACAAATTTCATTTTAAAATGTTATTTATTTTTGGATCAAATATCAAAAAGTCCCTCAAACATTTTTTAATACACACTTAGTCCAAACCTTTTATTTTGTACCAAAAAGTTCTTTATTCTCTTATCTTTAAAGGTCTGCGGCATGGTAAAGCCTTTTTGGCATGGTGAAGGTCTTTTGGTGCAAAATAAAAAGGCTTGGACTAAACGTGTATTAAAAAAAGTTTGAGGGACTATTTGGTATATGCCCCTTTATTTTTCTATTTATATTTTATTTATAAGTTTTTTAATTAAAAAGCGGGAATGCATGAATTGCTCGCGCGATGCGCGACACGATTAGCGCGACGCTACTTTGGAGCCAGAACGCGACACCTTGCGCGACCGCGATTTAAAACATTGATGGTCACTTACAACTGAATTACCAACAAAATAAGAGGCTATCTAAAGGATAATATAAATAGATAAATAAAAAACTACAAGAAGGATACCAACTTACACATCAACTTTGAGAAAATCAGTGCTTCCCTATTTATTATTATTATTAATGATGATAATAATAATAATAATCATAGAAGTGGATTATAATTTCTATACCAAGCTATAAATAATCAAGTATCCACACAATGTTCAGCATAATATTTTAAAGAATGTGCTCTAGTGGCAGCTTTAGATATATCCAAACCTTAAGCTTGGGTTCATGGACAGCTAAATAAGCACTGTCACATACAGTCACAATGTCCTCCTCCTTACGAGAAACTTCCTTCTTGTTCAAAGGTCTTTTACGCACCTGAGACAAAAAGTAATATACAAACTTTGAACATTCAAGAAAACCTTAATGCAGGAATCATGCAACAGCCATAGTAGCAAATTACTTCATTAAAATAGTATAAGAATTATAAATGAAATTAACCAACATCTGAGCTATATCCAAGAGTTGGGTGACACAAGATCATGGAAATGGACTCAATAGGCAGGGAGTTCGATATGGCCACTGTGACGTCGTGTTCCCAATGTCCACAATGAAAGTGAGTTTCGGCTCATTGGGAAGAATATAAAGATTTATTTGTTTGCTTTCACAACTCAGGATATGAGGACCTCTTAGAGAAGCCAATACCCTCCAATCCAAACGACTGGCAAACTATGGGAAATAGCCCCGCAAGGGTGAACGCATCTGCGTGGATACAAACTTTTGACCTATGGTTCACAAATGTAATTAGATCAACATCAGAAAAATCAGCAGGGTAATACATTTTTGGTGATGTTGGCAGTACAGAACATGGAGATGGTGATTTCAATAATGTTGTAAAACTATATAAAAATCAAGGGATTATAGAGCAATAGGGGTGAAAATATTTTTTCTTTGACAAGTAACAGAGGTAAAAATAATACATTAGATTCTTCATAACTGCAAAAAGCAGTGGAGTAAACATCTAACAATGTTCTTACACTGCTACAAGCTTCATGCCCTTTACTAATATTGAATGATAGTTCATACTGATGCAACTTGAAGATACTGGAACCATTAAGCCTTTAAGCATCATGTTGCACCGACTAAAATTGCAACTTATGTTGTTAGCAAAATATAATGATAATGTCACAGGCTATCCCTAACATTTTAGACTCCAAGATATTTATGAGCTTCATCATGTTAGAAAATCACCCACTATTTTAACTTTAAATTTAAAGTAAAAGCACCTAATTTTTAACAGAACAGAGAGAGATGCTTCCAAGTGACTAGGACAAGGCTTTGTTGAGTTCAGGAAATTCCATATGCTATGGCCACACAAAACACAGATACAACTTGCAAACACACAAAACACAGAGAGAGATGCTTCCAAGTGTGTGTCTGTGTCAATGTTCCGAATCATTCAAATGAATTTCAATGAATAAACTGAGAATGCTCGAAAAGCATCTTTCCTGAGGCTGAGGCTGAGGCTTTGACTTCTTGATCAGATCAGAGAGAGAGAGAGAGAGAGAAGCTATATTATCAGAACCAACATACCACAACTTTAATCTTCGCCACGTTGTTTTCCCTGGTATTACATTCTTTTTCATTTGTTGGTAATCCAACTGAGGCCTCTGTATCTGTTCTCCCTCTTTGCTGCCCGCCAGTCATCATATCAAATTCACTGTCAGATGCTTTAGTAACAGCTGGCATGAAAGGTGATGGCTCAAACGGTTCTGTAATGACATGCTGTGAAAGAAAATCAAAGAGATTACCTGTTAGTAGAGGCAAACGCATAGGCATATACACATGGACACAAATTCATGGCCTCCAATATAATTTGACATTTGTTACTATATGAAAGGGGAAGTGTCACTCCCATAGTCGTCGAATCGTAAATTGAAAACCCTATGAATCATGAATCGTGAATCGAATCGTAAGAATCGGTATAAAATTTTGAGAATGTAATAAATAATATATAAATGTATAGAGAACACATTAGAGTATGTAATTATAAAGCATATTATGACCTAAAACATATTTGTTACTTTTTTTAAACCATTTTGATGACCAAATATTAACAATAACAGCACCCACACAACGATTTAACACAAAAATATATTACGTCAAATGGTTACAAATGTAATACATAAAGATTAAACACAAAAATATAATAACACAACATAAATACGTCATATAAAAATAAAAACAATACAATATAAATATACATCATATAACAATAAAAACAAACCTTAATACAGCCAAGATACGCCTCTCTATCTTTTTGCCGAACAGATTAAACAGCCAAGAAAAGACACTCAGCCAAGATAAGTAGGTTGGTAATAACCGAGCCAAGAGAATACAATCGCACGGGTTTAGAACAAAATTGAGCACAATGTAACACTAAAAGTTAAAGTTTTCAATTTTTAAACATTTTGTTCTCTAAAACTCGGTTTCGTAAAGTTATCCTTTGTTGATTGCTTTTTTCATTTGTTTTATTAAAACGCACGTATGGTTGTAAGGGGGGGAAAAACACCAACCGCGAAAGAAAAAAAAACTCAACCCATAAGAGTGGATCAGATCTGAATCGTGAATCGCTTCCCGAATCGTCGATTTGGACTGGTTTTTTAACCACAGCCGATTCTCAGCTCGAGTTGAATCAGTTTATGTGAGAATCGAATCAAATCATGATTCGAATCGTGACTCGTATGATTTTGACAACTATGGTGACTCCTACATTTGGTATACAAAGAGCCCAATTATACATACATTAAAGGTAAATCTAAGACTGAAATCCATATGAATGTTTGTTTATATACTTTACTTTGTCTTTTACAAACAAACAATGATGACTAAATAGTGTCTTCAAGTATCATTATGTTAGCCAACCGAATGGAAAATTTTGAACTTTTATCAACTCATTTTTTACGCCCGTGACAATTAATTATTTTTTCTTATATTTAGGTGTCACAAATCACGGCATCACATATGCCACATCTAATATTCAATAAAGATATCAGATGGAATTTAAAAAACTACATCCATTCACATTTAAACAAACATCAACAATCCCTGTTAGTAAAAGTATACTACAGTGATTCAGACAGAGAGAGGGAATGACAAGGGAAAGGCTAGCTGCATTACATTTTGGAAATGTGATTTGTCTCTACTCCTTACCCAATCAACGAGAACAGAATAAGAAAAGAGGTGTAAATTTTTGCATCAAAACTAATAAAAAAAAGGTAATTCATTGTTCCCATACCTCAGAAAGAAGCTCAGTGTCATCCATAGCATGTAAATCCAAAAGTCCAGCTCCAAAATCTCCCCTGAAATCAGGAGAATATAAATCATCTGATGCAGCATTCCCACCAGAACTTTGGGCAGTTGGAGTGTATGGCTCGGAACCAGATTCACCATTAAAATTGAGATTTCTCATTAATTTAAAAATCCTTTGCTTCTCTTCAGCAGATTGTGCTCCGTAACCCTAAAACAATATCATGAAATTCCCCATCAACCTGATTTTAAAAATCCCATTACGCAAGACAAAAAACACTGACCATCACTCAATTAACACATCAAAGCAATTGCAAAGTACAAATAACTCCCCAAACTAATAAAATCAATCTCGTAAAAGAACTTTAGTGAGGTATGTGGTACTCCCTCAATCCCGAATTAATAGTCAGTCAAAACATTTTCAAAAAAAATAAAAGTTTACCAAATTTATCCTCCTAGAAAGGATGAATAACTTCAAATGCAAGACATGCACTTAGATCATTGTTCTAACATGGATATTGTCCGCATGGGTACTTTACCTAACTAAGCATCAAGGACACTCTAGCATAGTGCTAGAACTAAGAAAAATTATCCTCTTGACCTCTCTAGGTCGTGAAGTATGCCACTAGGCTATTCCTTTGGTGTTCATAAATACCAAAGAGTAATTCTACGCTCACTCAGGATTTCGACTCAGTTTTTGTGACAAATTGACGTATCGTGTTTGCATTGATTCGGGTCTGGGTCCCATCAGTATAATTCAAAACATGAACCAATGTAGAACACATGAATATGTCGCACAAAATGAGTAGGAATCCCGAATAGGCCTAGAATTAGCAAATACCTCCAAAACCCACATATCAATATAAAACAGTTGTGCATTCCTCTTAGTCAGGCATAATCAATAAAAAAAGGAATGTAACTACCTGCATGAGAAGATTGGGTAAGAGTCTATGATCAACCCCGTTGGAAGCCAAGGGTGAGGCCAAATGCTGCAACCCAGCAGACTGGAGCCACCGCGCCATAACAGCATCTCCCGCATCCCCATTATTCTGATCATACACAGCCCCACTACCACCATTGCTCTGTTGCATATGCCCGCCCATGTGGTGCTGTGATCGCCGTTCAGGCGCCAATTTTTCAAGATCTATTCTTCAATCAATGATTCAACTACCAATAACAATCAATATTCATTCCAAACAGTTTCAAACACAAATAAACCTATAGATAAAGGGCCTGTTTGGTTGTCCCCAAAATTGTAAATTAGCCAATTTAAAATGGACTCATTCATGAATTGCATTATTATTAGTGTTTAGTTACAAGAATGAACAAATTAAAAAATGAACCAATTCATGTTGATTCACAAAAACTTAAATTAGTTCATTTCACCAAAAGCTTGAAATTGTACAATTTATAATTACACCATAAATTTTAAATGCACCACTCCCATAAAATACTCTCACCATACTACTCTCTCTCTCTCTCTCTCTCTCTCTCTACACACACACATATCAAAAGTAAATAACTCCATTTTTCTTTTCCAAACACACCACAAATTAGATTTAAACCCATTTAAAATTAATACATCACAATCTATTCATTTCAAATTGATCAATTTATAAAATTAAATAATTTACGCAACCAAGCGGGCCCAAAGTAAAAATAATTATGTACTCACAATGACACAAAATGTCCAATTGGAACCAACACGCTACACATTTACAAAATTTGGACAGTCTGAGATTCAATCGATTCTAATCGTACTCATCAAATGCAAACGAATCGGTTCAACTGTAAACCTAACATTTTGAGCAAATGCAACAGATACAATGCTTGTTAAAGAGAGAAACACATCGAACAACAAGACATTATATAGATAGATAGAGAGAGAGAGAGAGAGAGAGAGAGAGAGAGATAGATAGAGAGAGAGAGAGAGAGAGAGAGAGAGAGAGTACCAGATGCAGGCGAAAATGAACAAACTGTTTGAAGCGTATCGTAGTTGTGATCTGTTATAGGATTAAAGGTTGGGACTAGGAATAGATCTGGAATAAGAATGTATAAAGCAAAATCTGAATTTGAATCCAATGAAAAAACAAAGGATTGGCCTTGTTTTTGTTCTTCGTATTAGAAATATTTACGTGTCGATTTATTGAGAGATATTTATTTCAAATCATTTAAACGGCTAATGTAATTTGTCTGAAAGTGTAATGAATGTGGCGTTTGCGTCTCTTACAAGAGCGTCGAGCACCAAAGTTTTTCAATGACAACAATGCCCTTCGCTACTCAACTTTTAAATGTTTGATTTTTCATATTGAGTCACACTATTTCCACTCCAAATTTACATTTCCCCACTCCACCTCTTTTGCTAAAAGACTTAACTATTTTTAAAATTTATTTTTCATATATTTAACTTCATCTTTTTTTTTTTTTGTGTATATTTATTTTCATCTCACTCTAACTTTTATTACTACCAACTCAATTGAGAGTACAATTGAGAGTACAACTTATTTTTCTCAAATTTCTTTTTATCTTTAAAATTGCCATTTTTCTTAAATTTGAGAATCCTCTTGAATTTTTTTGCAAAAAGAGCCAAATCATCTAGGTCAAAATCACACTCAGAATCTGACGTGTCAGGCTCTCTCTTTCTAGACGACTCTACCCTTTTTCTAGCCGACCCCTCACTCCTTCTCTCTTGGGCTTTAAGTGCAATTCTCTTATCTTTAGATTTAGCAGTTTTAGGGAACATATCAATTTCATAAGTTTGCAAATCTCCTACAAGTTCTTCCAATTTTAGCGTATTTAAATTACCCATAGAATTTAGCACAGTGACTTTAGGGATAAAACGCTTAGGTAAAGAATGAAAAATCTTTTTAACAACTCTAGCATTACGAATATGTTCACCAAGATTAAAGCTAGTATTCACAATGTCAGAAAGTCTAGCATAAAATTCATCAAAGCATTCAGATTCATGCATGGTGATGGTTTCAAATTGAGCTGTCAAATTTTGCAACTTAGATTCTTTCACAGCATTAGTTCCTTCATGGGTGAGTTGTAAAACATCCCATGCCTCTTTTGACGTGGTGCACATCATTATGCGTTTGAACTCATCAGGTGTGACAGACCCAGAAATAGCACTTAGACCCTTAGAATTAAAAGATGACCATTTAAATTCTTCATCAGTCCAAGAAGTGTCAGGTTTCAAGTTGATCACATTATCAACAGTTACGGAGGGAGGAGTCCACCCTCTTTCAACTAAGATCCAGACACGTTCATCAATGGCTTTTAAAGCCGACCTCATTCGGGCTTTCCAATAAGCATAATTTGTCCCGTCAAAAATAGGCATTTTATTATATAACTTCTCCATTTGAACACGCACTTTTTCAAAAATCAATTTTTTCAGAAAATTTATATCTTAGAAAAATTTTGCGAAAAATAGGAATACGCGATAGATTAGCGTAACCTGCTCTGATACCAATTTGAGAACGTATGTGCTTGCGTTCAAATGAGCAAATTATATATTAAACACCTTTTAACCCAAACAAACCCTAAACATGCAACAATATGTGATTGAATAAGATGATAATCTAAGCAAGAACATTCAAACACATGCAATTGAGGAAAAATCCCCCAAAGGGGCAAAACCATTTATTTTCATTATAATATTGTAGGCTATACAATTTCGGATTACAATGAAAATACAAGTGACTAAGAATTACCCTCAGGTGTCGGATTCTGTAGTCGCGGCTGGAATTATCCCTTTCCAGTAGGGCTGCAATGGAGAAGAGAAACGACTTCTCCACAAGGGTGTCGGCTGGAAGTTTCCCTTTCTAGGAGGGCAACAATGAAGAAGAGAACGGCTTCTTCACAAGGGTTGAACAGCAAAGTGCGTTCCTGGGTTGCAAAGTGATTCACAAAGGATTGGCAATTGTGTGAATCAAAAACCTAGAGTCTAGATGCTCAATAGGTGAAGACTTAGGGCTTTCTGTACTCTGAAAATCGTGTGTGTAAGTCTTAGAAAACCACTTCCCGTAGTGGGATTAAATAAGAAGTCTCGAGCCTTAAAAATCTGAACACGATCTGTTGAAGTTTATCCCAGGCGGACCGGTCCGGGTCTAAGGCGGATCCGTCCGATTGGCCGGATCGGTTCTTTTATTCTGAGGTGGATCGGTCCGTTGATGATCGGATCGATTCGTTTCCATGCTTCATCGGTTCGCTTGCGGTCCGGGGTATACTGGCCTTCAGCAGTCGGATCGGTCCGGGTCTTAGGCGGACCGATCCGGTTGACCGGATCGGTTCTTTTATTCCAGGCGGACCGGTGCGGTTCTGTCAGACTTGATTCCCCTTCTTCTTTTGATATTCGGATCCGTTGATGAATGTATGAAACTTGAATTTTCTTCAACGGTGTAACGGCGTACGACATATAAACTGTTAATGGACAAAAATGTCCTTACAAATCTCCCCCTATGTCTATGCCGGTACATACATAAAAACAAACATCCGAATTATCAAATAACTAAAAATGCCTATACAAATCTACCCTTCCATGAACTCAAAACTGGAAAGATACAATTGAACAAGACTACAGCGTTTGCTTCTTCAATTCTGCAGGAATCTCAACACTCTTCTCATCAGGGTGTGCAATCAATGATAATCCATGTAGTACCTACACACATGAGAAAAAGCAAAAATACCAAGTGACATATCGAGTTTGAAAATAGATAAACATATGTACCAATTTATGAGCAAACTCAAACTTTCAAATCTCCCCCATAATAAGATAATTCATTCTCCCCCTTTTTATGATGTCCCCAAATAGACAAATGAGAGAAATAAATCAAATAAGCAAGTGCGGGGTGTCACTAGGATAAAATCACACCATGAATGAACACAAAGCAACCAAGTCGATGATAGCGTAAATGAGGTGGTGTGATCAAATTCGATAGGAAAATCAATGCATACAAACATGACATATGTGCACAATGAATATTGGATATTCCTAGCGAATGAACTCAAATGCTTCCTTTGGTGTAAAAAATGACAGTATAAGATATTGACTCAATCAAATCAAAGCTCAAAGTGATTTTCACACCAATAACGTCCAAAACGATTTTATGCTGTTTTAGGAATTTCAAGGAAGTGCAAACCCGTTTAAAGATTCTCCAACCAAACTCCCTCAGATATAATTTTGAATAGAGGCATTCTAAATTCTCAAACTTTGGAGAATTTATGGTGAAACCTAAGTGGCCCATATTTGGCATGAAGTGCTTTTTATTGCCTTTAAATTTTTTCGGGCTCTTTTAACCTCTTTGGACCTCGGATATTAAAATTCCTCCATTTTTTAGGTCCTTTTTAACGGTGGCTTTTGCGCAAAGGATAGATGATTACCTTTCGCAGCCCCTCCCCGTTATATAAAAACACGCAGTCTCACCAAAACGGTTTTTACATGCATTCCAATCTTGTCATGTTTTATCGCATATTGTACATTGTATAGACAGAATTGAGATGGAAACACTCAAGCCAATATGAGATAAACAAGTGCAATAAACAAATATAGCCGTGCATGTGTGCAATAAAGGATATAGGAGTCAAACATGTAGGAAGATATCACTAATTACATCTCAAAGACTCCAACCATTGTAAAGCACATGGATGAAATGATGTAGCCTCTCAAATCTCTATCAAACAGTTACATGGATAAATGGAATGAAGTTGTGACTTGGCTATCTTAAATGCTCATCCATAAAAGAAGCAAAAACAGAAATCTTTTTGGATTTTTCAAAAAATTTATCAAAATAAAATCTTTTTGTGCTTTTCTTAAAAATTTTCTTAAAGGAAAATCTTTTTGTATTTTTCAAAAGAAATATGAAAAGCAAAAAGAATAAATAAAAGCTGTACAACTAAGCAATGGTACATATAAAACAGACTAGCAATAGGAAGCAAATGATATGAACATGAAGAAGCAACCTATTCTAGACATAGACCAACCCCTCAGTCAACTGTGCAAATCCCCAAAGACTTCCTAAGACTCTCAAATCTAAGGGCATCTAAAGGTTTCGTGAAAATGTCAGCTAACTGACGGTCGGTGGGAACAAAACTCAGGGATACAGTGTTCTCCTCAACTAACTAACGAATAAAGTGCTCACGTATCCTGATGTGTTTTGTGCGCGAATGCTGAACTGGATTGCGGGATATGTGTATCGCGCTCGTGTTGTCACAGGAAATGGTCATGGTGTCCTGTGAAATCCCATAATCCTCCAGCATTTGCTTCATCCACAAGAGTTGTGTGCAATAACTCCCGGCGGCTATGTACTCAGCCTCCGCATTGGACAAAGAGATGGAATTTTATTTCTTGCTCAGCCAGGAGACAAGAGCAGAACCAAAATAGAAACACCCACCAGAAGTGCTCCTACAACCATCTACATCCCCAGCCCAATCGGCATCCGAATAGGCTGACAAACGGTCATCGGTATCAAAGGAATACCACATACCGTAGTGGGATTAAATAAGAAGTCTCGGGCCTTAAAAATCTGAACACGATCTGAACACGATCTGTTGAAGTTTATCCCAGGCGGACCGGTCCGGGTCTAAGGCGGATCGGTCTGATTGGCCGGATCGGTTCTTTTATTCTGAGGCGGATCGGTCCGTTGATGATCGGATCGGTTTGTTTCCATGCTTCATCTGTTCGCTTGCGGTTCGGGGTATACTGGCCTTCAGCAGTCGGATCGGTCCGGGTCTTAGGCGAATCGGTTCGGTTGACCGGATCGGTTCTTTTATTCCAGGCGGACCGGTCCGGTTCTGTCAGACTTGATTCCTCTTCTTCTTTTGATATTCGGATCCGTTGATGAATGTATGAAACTTGAATTTTCTTCAACGGTGTAACGGCGTACAACATATAAACTGTTAATGGACAAAAATGTCCTTACAAATCTCCCCCTCACTCTCATCACTCTCACTGCCGAGGTGTCCTTGTGGCGTAGCATCCTCATCGTCGGGAGAAGCATTGGAGGTACTCACATGACTTGCCATGAGTGCGGTGATGTTATGCTCATGCGGTGACTCATCTCCACAATCCACCGACTCAACCACACTGTCGTCACTAAGGGTAGCATTTAGGACAGCTTTCCCTTTCTCTCTATTCAGACGATTGGCACACTCAAATGCTCTATGACCCCTACCATCGCACTCAAAACATCTCTCACTTTCTTTCTTAGGAGAATTTTTGGAGTCTTTTTCATTTTTCTTTTCAAACTTATTTTTCTCAAATTTCTTTTTATCTTTAAAATTGTCATTTTTCTTAAATTTGAGAATCCTCTTGAATTTTTTTGCAAAAAGAGCCAAATCATCTAGGTCAAAATCACACTCAGAATCTAACGTGTCAGTCTCTCTCTTTCTAGACGACTCTACCCTTTTTCTAGCAGACCCCTCACTCCTTCTCTCTTGGGCTTTAAGTGCAATTCCCTTATCTTTAGATTTAGCAGTTTTAGGGAACATATCAATTTCATAAGTTTGCAAATCTCCTACAAGTTCTTCCAATTATAGCGTATTTAAATTACCCATAGAATTTAGCACAATGACTTTAGGGATAAAACGCTTAGGTAAAGAACGAAGAATCTTTTTAACAACTCTAGCATTACGAATATGTTCACCAAGATTAAAGCTAGTATTCACAATGTCAGAAAGTCTAGCATAAAATTCATCAAAGCATTCAGATTCATGCATGGTGATGGTTTCAAATTGAGCTGTCAAATTTTGCAACTTAGATTCTTTCACAGCATTAGTTCCTTCATGGGTGAGTTGTAAAACATCTCATGCCTCTTTTGACGTGGTGCACATCATTATGCGTTTGAACTCATCAGGTGTGACAGACCCAGAAATAGCACTTAGACCCTTAGAATTAAAAGATGACCATTTAAATTCTTCATCAGTCCAAGAAGTGTCAGGTTTCAAGTTGATCACATTATCAACAGTTACGGAGGGAGGAGTCCACCCTCTTTCAACTAAGATCCAGACACGTTCATCAATGGCTTTTAAAGCCGACCTCATTCGGGCTTTCCAATAAGCATAATTTGTCCCGTCAAAAATAGGCATTTTATTATATAACTTCTCCATTTGAACACGCACTTTTTCAAAAATCAATTTTTTCAGAAAATTTATATCTTAGAAAAATTTTGCGAAAAATAGGAATACGCGATAGATTAGCGTAACCTGCTCTGATACCAATTTGAGAACGTATGTGCTAGAGTTCAAATGAGCAAATTATATATTAAACACCTTTTAACCCAAACAAACCCTAAACATGCAACAATATGTGATTGAATAAGATGATAATCTAAGCAAGAACATTCAAACACATGCAATTGAGGAAAAATCCCCCAAAGGGGCAAAACCATTTATTTTCATTATAATATTGTAGGCTATACAATTTCGGATTACAATGAAAATACAAGTGACTAAGAATTACCCTCAGGTGTCGGATTCTGTAGTCGCGGCTGGAATTATCCCTTTCCAGTAGGGCTGCAATGGAGAAGAGAAACGACTTCTCCACAAGGGTGTCGGCTGGAAGTTTCCCTTTCTAGGAGGGCAACAATGAAGAAGAGAACGGCTTCTTCACAAGGGTTGAACAGCAAAGTGCGTTCCTGGGTTGCAAAGTGATTCACAAAGGATTGGCAATTGTGTGAATCAAAAACCTAGAGTCTAGATGCTCAATAGGTGAAGACTTAGGGCTTTCTGTACTCTGAAAATCGTGTGTGTAAGTCTTAGAAAACCACTTCCCGTAGTGGGATTAAATAAGAAGTCTCGAGCCTTAAAAATCTGAACACGATCTGTTGAAGTTTATCCCAGGCGGACCGGTCCGGGTCTAAGGCGGATCCGTCCGATTGGCCGGATCGGTTCTTTTATTCTGAGGTGGATCGGTCCGTTGATGATCGGATCGATTCGTTTCCATGCTTCATCGGTTCGCTTGCGGTCCGGGGTATACTGGCCTTCAGCAGTCGGATCGGTCCGGGTCTTAGGCGGACCGATCCGGTTGACCGGATCGGTTCTTTTATTCCAGGCGGACCGGTGCGGTTCTGTCAGACTTGATTCCCCTTCTTCTTTTGATATTCGGATCCGTTGATGAATGTATGAAACTTGAATTTTCTTCAACGGTGTAACGGCGTACGACATATAAACTGTTAATGGACAAAAATGTCCTTACAAATCTCCCCCTATGTCTATGCCGGTACATACATAAAAACAAACATCCGAATTATCAAATAACTAAAAATGCCTATACAAATCTACCCTTCCATGAACTCAAAACTGGAAAGATACAATTGAACAAGACTACAGCGTTTGCTTCTTCAATTCTGCAGGAATCTCAACACTTTTCTCATCAGGGTGTGCAATCAATGATAATCCATGTAGTACCTACACACATGAGAAAAAGCAAAAATACCAAGTGACATATCGAGTTTGAAAAGAGATAAACATATGTACCAATTTATGAGCAAACTCAAACTTTCAAATCTCCCCCATAATAAGATAATTCATTCTCCCCCTTTTTATGATGTCCCCAAATAGACAAATGAGAGAAATAAATCAAATAAGCAAGTGCGGGGTGTCACTAGGATAAAATCACACCATGAATGAACACAAAGCAACCAAGTCGATGATAGCGTAAATGAGGTGGTGTGATCAAATTCGATAGGAAAATCAATGCATACAAACATGACATATGTGCACAATGAATATTGGATATTCCTAGCGAATGAACTCAAATGCTTCCTTTGGTGTAAAAAAATGACAGTATAAGATATTGACTCAATCAAATCAAAGCTCAAAGTGATTTTCACACCAATAACGTCCAAAACGATTTTATGCTGTTTTAGGAATTTCAAGGAAGTGCAAACACGTTTAAAGATTCTCCAACCAAACTCCCTCAGATATAATTTTGAATAGAGGCATTCTAAATTCTCAAACTTTGGAGAATTTATGGTGAAACCTAAGTGGCCCATATTTGGCATGAAGTGCTTTTTATTGCCTTTAAATTTTTTCGGGCTCTTTTAACCTCTTTGGACCTCGGATATTAAAATTCCTCCATTTTTTAGGTCCTTTTTAACGGTGGCTTTTGCGCAAAGGATAGATGATTACCTTTCGCAGCCCCTCCCCGTTATATAAAAACACGCAGTCTCACCAAAACGGTTTTTACATGCATTCCAATCTTGTCATGTTTTATCGCATATTGTACATTGTATAGACAGAATTGAGATGGAAACACTCAAGCCAATATGAGATAAACAAGTGCAATAAACAAATATAGCCGTGCATGTGTGCAATAAAGGATATAGGAGTCAAACATGTAGGAAGATATCACTAATTACATCTCAAAGACTCCAACCATTGTAAAGCACATGGATGAAATGATGTATCCTCTCAAATCTCTATCAAACAGTTACATGGATAAATGGAATGAAGTTGTGACTTGGCTATCTTAAATGCTCATCCATAAAAGAAGCAAAAACAGAAATCTTTTTGGATTTTTCAAAAAATTTATCAAAATAAAATCTTTTTGTGCTTTTCTTAAAAATTTTCTTAAAGGAAAATCTTTTTGTATTTTTCAAAAGAAATATGAAAAGCAAAAAGAATAAATAAAAGCTGTACAACTAAGCAATGGTACATATAAAACAGACTAGCAATAGGAAGCAAATGATATGAACATGAAGAAGCAACCTATTCTAGACATAGACCAACCCCTCAGTCAACTGTGCAAATCCCCAAAGACTTCCTAAGACTCTCAAATCTAAGGGCATCTAAAGGTTTCGTGAAAATGTCGGCTAACTGACGGTCGGTGGGAACAAAACTCAGGGATACAGTGTTCTCCTCAACTAACTGACGAATAAAGTGCTCACGTATCCTGATGTGTTTTGTGCGCGAATGCTGAACTGGATTGCGGGATATGTGTATCGCGCTCGTGTTGTCACAGGAAATGGTCATGGTGTCCTGTGAAATCCCATAATCCTCCAGCATTTGCTTCATCCACAAGAGTTGTGTGCAATAACTCCCGACGGCTATGAACTCAGCCTCCGCATTGGATAAAGAGATGGAATTTTGTTTCTTGCTCAGCCAGGAGACAAGAGCATAACCAAAATAGAAACACCCACCAGAAGTGCTCCTACAACCATCTACATCCCCAGCCCAATCGGCATCCGAATAGGCGGACAAACGGTCATCGGTATCAAAGGAATACCACATACCGTAGTGGGATTAAATAAGAAGTATCGGGCCTTAAAAATCTGAACACGATCTGAACACGATCTGTTGAAGTTTATCCCAGGCGGACCGGTCCGGGTCTAAGGCGGATCGGTCTGATTGGCCGGATCGGTTCTTTTATTCTGAGGCGGATCAGTCCGTTGATGATCGGATCGGTTTGTTTCCATGCTTCATCGGTTCGCTTGCGGTTCGGGGTATACTGGCCTTCAGCAGTCGGATCGGTCCGGGTCTTAGGCGAATCGGTTCGGTTGACCGGATCGGTTCTTTTATTCCAGGCGGACCGGTCCGGTTCTGTCAGACTTGATTCCTCTTCTTCTTTTGATATTCGGATCCGTTGATGAATGTATGAAACTTGAATTTTCTTCAACGGTGTAACGGCGTACGACATATAAACTGTTAATGGACAAAAATGTCCTTACAAATCTCCCCCTCACTCTCATCACTCTCACTGCCGAGGTGTCCTTGTGGCGTAGCATCCTCATCGTCGGGAGAAGCATTGGAGGTACTCACATGACTTGCCATGAGTGCGGTGATGTTATGCTCATGCGGTGACTCATCTCTACAATCCACCGACTCAACCACACTGTCGTCACTAAGGGTAGCATTTAGGACAGCTTTCCCTTTCTCTCTATTCAGACAATTGGCACACTCAAATGCTCTATGACCCCTACCATCGCACTCAAAACATCTCTCACTTTCTTTCTTAGGAGAATTTTTGGAGTCTTTTTCATTTTTCTTTTCAAACTTATTTTTCTCAAATTTCTTTTTATCTTTAAAATTGCCATTTTTCTTAAATTTGAGAATCCTCTTGAATTTTTTTGCAAAAAGAGCCAAATCATCTAGGTCAAAATCACACTCAGAATCTAACGTGTCAGTCTCTCTCTTTCTAGACGACTCTACCCTTTTTCTAGCAGACCCCTCACTCCTTCTCTCTTGGGCTTTAAGTGCAATTCCCTTATCTTTAGATTTAGCAGTTTTAGGGAACATATCAATTTCATAAGTTTGCAAATCTCCTACAAGTTCTTCCAATTATAGCGTATTTAAATTACCCATAGAATTTAGCACAATGACTTTAGGGATAAAACGCTTAGGTAAAGAACGAAGAATCTTTTTAACAACTCTAGCATTACGAATATGTTCACCAAGATTAAAGCTAGTATTCACAATGTCAGAAAGTCTAGCATAAAATTCATCAAAGCATTCAGATTCATGCATGGTGATGGTTTCAAATTGAGCTGTCAAATTTTGCAACTTAGATTCTTTCACAGCATTAGTTCCTTCATGGGTGAGTTGTAAAACATCTCATGCCTCTTTTGACGTGGTGCACATCATTATGCGTTTGAACTCATCAGGTGTGACAGACCCAGAAATAGCACTTAGACCCTTAGAATTAAAAGATGACCATTTAAATTCTTCATCAGTCCAAGAAGTGTCAGGTTTCAAGTTGATCACATTATCAACAGTTACGGAGGGAGGAGTCCACCCTCTTTCAACTAAGATCCAGACACGTTCATCAATGGCTTTTAAAGCCGACCTCATTCGGGCTTTCCAATAAGCATAATTTGTCCCGTCAAAAATAGGCATTTTATTATATAACTTCTCCATTTGAACACGCACTTTTTCAAAAATCAATTTTTTCAGAAAATTTATATCTTAGAAAAATTTTGCGAAAAATAGGAATACGCGATAGATTAGCGTAACCTGCTCTGATACCAATTTGAGAACGTATGTGCTAGAGTTCAAATTAGCAAATTATATATTAAACACCTTTTAAGCCAAACAAACCCTAAACATGCAACAATATGTGATTGAATAAGATGATAATCTAAGCAAGAACATTCAAACACATGCAATTGAGGAAAAATCCCCCAAAGGGGCAAAACCATTTATTTTCATTATAATATTGTAGGCTATACAATTTCGGATTACAATGAAAATACAAGTGACTAAGAATTACCCTCAGGTGTCGGATTCTGTAGTCGCGGCTGGAATTATCCCTTTCCAGTAGGGCTGCAATGGAGAAGAGAAACGACTTCTCCACAAGGGTGTCGGCTGGAAGTTTCCCTTTCCAGGAGGGCAACAATGAAGAAGAGAACGGCTTCTTCACAAGGGTTGAACAGCAAAGTGCGTTCCTGGGTTGCAAAGTGATTCACAAAGGATTGGCAATTGTGTGAATCAAAAACCTAGAGTCTAGATGCTCAATAGGTGAAGACTTAGGGCTTTCTGTACTCTGAAAATCGTGTGTGTAAGTCTTAGAAAACCACTTCCCGTAGTGGGATTAAATAAGAAGTCTCGAGCCTTAAAAATCTGAACACGATCTGTTGAAGTTTATCCCAGGCGGACCGGTCCGGGTCTAAGGCGGATCCGTCCGATTGGCCGGATCGGTTCTTTTATTCTGAGGTGGATCGGTCCGTTGATGATCGGATCGATTCGTTTCCATGCTTCATCGGTTCGCTTGCGGTTCGGGGTATACTGGCCTTCAGCAGTCGGATCGGTCCGGGTCTTAGGCGGACCGATCCGGTTGACCGGATCGGTTCTTTTATTCCAGGCGGACCGGTGCGGTTCTGTCAGACTTGATTCCCCTTCTTCTTTTGATATTCGGATCCGTTGATGAATGTATGAAACTTGAATTTTCTTCAACGGTGTAACGGCGTACGACATATAAACTGTTAATGGACAAAAATGTCCTTACAAATCTCCCCCTATGTCTATGCCGGTACATACATAAAAACAAACATCCGAATTATCAAATAACTAAAAATGCCTATACAAATCTACCCTTCCATGAACTCAAAACTGGAAAGATACAATTGAACAAGACTACAGCGTTTGCTTCTTCAATTCTGCAGGAATCTCAACACTTTTCTCATCAGGGTGTGCAATCAATGATAATCCATGTAGTACCTACACACATGAGAAAAAGCAAAAATACCAAGTGACATATCGAGTTTGAAAAGAGATAAACATATGTACCAATTTATGAGCAAACTCAAACTTTCAAATCTCCCCCATAATAAGATAATTCATTCTCCCCCTTTTTATGATGTCCCCAAATAGACAAATGAGAGAAATAAATCAAATAAGCAAGTGCGGGGTGTCACTAGGATAAAATCACACCATGAATGAACACAAAGCAACCAAGTCGATGATAGCGTAAATGAGGTGGTGTGATCAAATTCGATAGGAAAATCAATGCATACAAACATGACATATGTGCACAATGAATATTGGATATTCCTAGCGAATGAACTCAAATGCTTCCTTTGGTGTAAAAAAATGACAGTATAAGATATTGACTCAATCAAATCAAAGCTCAAAGTGATTTTCACACCAATAACGTCCAAAACGATTTTATGCTGTTTTAGGAATTTCAAGGAAGTGCAAACCCGTTTAAAGATTCTCCAACCAAACTCCCTCAGATATAATTTTGAATAGAGGCATTCTAAATTCTCAAACTTTGGAGAATTTATGGTGAAACCTAAGTGGCCCATATTTGGCATGAAGTGCTTTTTATTGCCTTTAAATTTTTTCGGGCTCTTTTAACCTCTTTGGACCTCGGATATTAAAATTCCTCCATTTTTTAGGTCCTTTTTAACGGTGGCTTTTGCGCAAAGGATAGATGATTACCTTTCGCAGCCCCTCCCCGTTATATAAAAACACGCAGTCTCACCAAAACGGTTTTTACATGCATTCCAATCTTGTCATGTTTTATCGCATATTGTACATTATATAGACAAAATTGAGATGGAAACACTCAAGCCAATATGAGATAAACAAGTGCAATAAACAAATATAGCCTTGCATGTGTGCAATAAAGGATATAGGAGTCAAACATGTTGGAAGATATCACTAATTACATCTCAAAGACTCCAACCATTGTAAAGCACATGGATGAAATGATGTAGCCTCTCAAATCTCTATCAAACAGTTACATGGATAAATGGAATGAAGTTGTGACTTGGCTATCTTAAATGCTCATCCATAAAAGAAGCAAAAACAGAAATCTTTTTGGATTTTTCAAAAAATTTATCAAAATAAAATCTTTTTGTGCTTTTTTTAAAAATTTTCTTAAAGGAAAATCTTTTTGTATTTTTCAAAAGAAATATGAAAAGCAAAAAGAATAAATAAAAGCTGTACAACTAAGCAATGGTACATATAAAACAGACTAGCAATAGGAAGCAAATGATATGAACATGAAGAAGCAACCTATTCTAGACATAGACCAACCCCTCAGTCAACTGTGCAAATCCCCAAAGGCTTCCTAAGACTCTCAAATCTAAGGGCATCTAAAGGTTTCGTGAAAATGTCGGCTAACTGACGATCGGTGGGAACAAAACTCAGGGATACAGTGTTCTCCTCAACTAACTGACGAATAAAGTGCTCACGTATCCTGATGTGTTTTGTGCGCGAATGCTGAACTGGATTGCGGGATATGTGTATCGCGCTCGTGTTGTCACAGGAAATGGTCATGGTGTCCTGTGAAATCCCATAATCCTCCAGCATTTGCTTCATCCACAAGAGTTGTGTGCAATAACTCCCGGCGGCTATGTACTCAGCCTCCGCATTGGACAAAGAGATGGAATTTTGTTTCTTGCTCAGCCAGGAGACAAGAGCATAACCAAAATAGAAACACCCACCAGAAGTGCTCCTACAACCATCTACATCCCCAGCCCAATCGGCATCCGAATAGGCGGACAAACGGTCATCGGTATCAAAGGAATACCACATACCGTAGTGGGATTAAATAAGAAGTCTCGGGCCTTAAAAATCTGAACACGATCTGAACACGATCTGTTGAAGTTTATCCCAGGCGGACCGGTCCGGGTCTAAGGCGGATCGGTCTGATTGGCCGGATCGGTTCTTTTATTCTGAGGCGGATCGGTCCGTTGATGATCGGATCGGTTCGTTTCCATGATTCATCGGTTCGCTTGCGGTTCGAGGTATACTGGCCTTCAACAGTCGAATCGGTCCGGGTCTTAGGCGGATCGGTTCGGTTGACCGGATCGGTTATTTTATTCCAGGCGAACCGGTCCGGTTCTGTCAGACTTGATTCCTCTTCTTCTTTTGATATTCGGATCCGTTGATGAATGTATGAAACTTTAATTTTCTTCAACGGTGTAACGGCGTACGACATATAAACTGTTAATGGACAAAAATGTCCTTACAAATCTCCCCCTCACTCTCATCACTCTCACTGCCGAGGTGTCCTTGTGGCGTAGCATCCTCATCGTCGTGAGAAGCATTGGAGGTACTCACATGACTTGCCATGAGTGCGGTGATGTTATGCTCATGCGGTGACTCATCTCCACAATCCACCGACTCAACCACACTGTCATCACTAAGGGTAGCATTTAGGACAGCTTTCCCTTTCTCTCTATTCAGACGATTGGCACACTCAAATGCTCTATGACCCCTACCATCGCACTCAAAACATCGCTCACTTTCTTTCTTAGGAGAATTTTTGGAGTCTTTTTCATTTTTCTTTTCAAACTTATTTTTCTCAAATTTCTTTTTATCTTTAAAATTGCCATTTTTCTTAAATTTGAGAATCCTCTTGAATTTTTTTGCAAAAAGAGCCAAATCATCTAGGTCAAAATCACACTCAGAATCTGACGTGTCAGTCTCTCTCTTTCTAGACGACTCTACCCTTTTTCTAGTCGACCCCTCACTCCTTCTCTCTTGGGCTTTAAGTGCAATTCCCTTATCTTTAGATTTAGCAGTTTTAGGGAACATATCAATTTCATAAGTTTGCAAATCTCCTACAAGTTCTTCCAATTATAGCGTATTTAAATTACC
The DNA here is from genome assembly GCA_949130495.1 of Sambucus nigra. Lineage (NCBI taxonomy): Eukaryota > Viridiplantae > Streptophyta > Magnoliopsida > Dipsacales > Adoxaceae > Sambucus > Sambucus nigra. The sequence goes on from OX422215.1 coordinate 547,280,907, forward strand.
CATAGAATTTAGCACAGTGACTTTAGGGATAAAACGCTTAGGTAAAGAACGAAGAATCTTTTTAACAACTCTAGCATTACGAATATGTTCACCAAGATTAAAGCTAGTATTCACAATGTCAGAAAGTCTAGCATAAAATTCATCAAAGCATTCAGATTCATGCATGGTGATGGTTTCAAATTGAGCTGTCAAATTTTGCAACTTAGATTCTTTCACAGCATTAGTTCCTTCATGGGTGAGTTGTAAAACATCCCATGCCTCTTTTGACGTGGTGCACGTCATTATGCGTTTGAACTCATCAGGTGTGACAGACCCAGAAATAGCACTTAGACCCTTAGAATTAAAAGATGACCATTTAAATTCTTCATCTGTCCAAGAAGTGTCAGGTTTCAAGTTGATCACATTATCAAAAGTTACGGAGGGAGGAGTCCACCCTTTTTCAACTAAGATCCAGACACGTTCATCAATGGCTTTTAAAGCCGACCTCATTCGGGCTTTCCAATAAGCATAATTTGTCCCGTCAAAAACAGGCATTTTATTATATAACTTCTTCATTTGAACACGCACTTTTTCAAAAATTAATTTTTTCAGAAAATTTATATCTTGAAAAATTTTGCGGAAAATAGGAATACGCGATAGATTAGCGTAACCTGCTCTGATACCAATTTGAGAACGTATGTGCTTGCGTTCAAATGAGCAAATTATATATTAAACACCTTTTAACCCAAACAAACCCTAAACATGCAACAATATGTGATTGAATAAGATGATAATCTAAGCAAGAACATTCAAACACATGCAATTGAGGAAAAATCCCCCAAAGGGGCAAAACCATTTATTTTCATTATAATATTGTAGGCTATACAATTTCGGATTACAATGAAAATACAAGTGACTAAGAATTACCCTCAGGTGTCGGATTCTGTAGTCGCGGCTGGAATTATCACTTTCCAGTAGGGCTGCAATGGAGAAGAGAAACGACTTCTCCACAAGGGTGTCGGCTGGAAGTTTCCCTTTCCAGGAGGGCAGCAATGAAGAAGAGAACGGCTTCTTCACAAGGGTTGAACAGCAAAAGTGCGTTCATGGGTTGCAAAGTGATTCACAAAGGATTGGCAATTGTGTGAATCAAAAACCTAGAGTCTAGATGCTCAATAGGTGAAGACTTTGGGCTTTCTGTACTCTAAAAATCGTGTGTGTAAGTCTTAGAAAACCACTTCCCGTAGTGGGATTAAATAAGAAGTCTCGGGCCTTAAAAATCTGAACACGATCTGAACACGATCTGTTAAAGTTTATCCCAAGCGGATCGGTCCGGTTCTAAGGCGGATCGGTTCGATTGGCCGGATCGGTTCTTTTATTCTGAGGTGGATCGGTTCGTTTCCATGCTTCATCGGTTCGCTTGCGGTCCGGGGTATACTGGCCTTCAGCAGTCGGATCGGTCCGGGTCTTAGGCGGACCGATCCGGTTGACCGGATCGGTTCTTTTATTCCAGGCGGTCCGGTCCGGTTCTGTCAGACTTGATTCCCCTTCTTCTTTTGATATTCGGATCCGTTGATGAATGTATGAAACTTGAATTTTCTTCAACGGTGTAACGGCGTACGACATATAAACTGTTAATGGACAAAAATGTCCTTACAAATCTCCCCCTTTGTCTATGCCGGTACATACATAAAAAGAAACATCCGAATTATCAAACAACTAAAAATGCCTATACAAATCTACCCTTCCATGAACTCAAAACTGGAAAGATACAATTGAACAAGACTACAGCGTTTGCTTCTTCAATTCTGCAGGAATCTCAACAGTTGTCTCATCAGGGTGTGCAATCAATGATAATCCATGTAGTACCTACACACATGAGAAAAAGCAAAAATACCAAGTGACATAGCAAGTTTGAAATGAGATAAACATATATACCAATTTATGAGCAAACTCAAACTTTCAAATCTCCCCCATAATAAGATAATTCATTCTCCCCCTTTTTATGATGTCCCCAAATAGACAAATGAGAGAAATAAATCAAATAAGCAAGTGCGGGGTGTCACTAGGATAAAATCACACCATGAATGAACACAAAGCAACCAAGTCGATGATAGCGTAAATGAGGTGGTGTGATCAAATTCGATAGGAAAATCAATGCATACAAACATGACATATGTGCACGATGAATATTGGATATTCCTAGCGAATGAACTCAAATGCTTCCTTTGGTGTAAAAAAATGACAGTATAAGATATTGACTCAATCAAATCAACAAATCAAAGCTCAAAGTGATTTTCACACCAATAACGTCCAAAACGATTTTATGCTGTTTTAGGACTTTCAAGGAAGTGCAAACCCGTTTAAAGATTCTCCAACCAAACTCCCTCAGATATAATTTTGAATAGAGGCATTCTAAATTCTCAAACTTTGGAGAATTGATGGTGAAACCTAAGTGGACCATATTTGGCATGAAGTGCTTTTTATTGCCTTTAAATTTTTTCGGGCTCTTTTAACCTCTTTGGACCTCGGATATTAAAATTCCTCCATTTTTAGGTCCTTTTTAACGGTGGCTTTTGCGCAAAGGATAGATGATTACCTTTCGCAGCCCCTCCCCGTTATATAAAAACACGCAGTTGTAACACCCCGTATTTTTGGTACATTTAATTTAATTAATTCGGAGATTTTAAATTACTTAGTGTGTTGTAATTTAATGAATTAATTAGAACAGAATAATATATAAATATTAATCTGGGATTGAATGGTTAATATTTAGGGAAAACTTATTTACTAAGTGAATAGTAATAATGTAATTATGTCGTCTAGAGTATTAATGACGAGGTATGTACTTATCGCATCCGAAAGTCGGTATAGACTGTATTAGGTGGGGGATAAGTATTTTTAGAAATTAACTCGGATGCAAATTCTGAGGGTACAGTTGAGTCCGGATGGGCCGAGATAGTCGGAAAAGTGTACCCGGGGGTAGTAAACGGGTCACGGGACGTTTTAGACATAGCCGGGCCCACTTGGGGGCATTTGGGTCACTTGGGCTTGGCCCATTAGTCAAAAAACGGGATTAAGTTAATTAATCTAATAAAAATAAATAAGGGGGTGGCTGAACTTAATTAGAGAAAATAAATTAAGGGTTAGGAAACCCTAACAGCAGCCAAAGCCAAATTGGGGATCAAAGAGAGCCATCAAAGGTCATCTTCAACCTTGGGATTTAGCTCCAATTCAGACTCTACGAACCGTGAGGCAAGTGGATAACTTGCAATAGCATTAAATCTGTTTTCGATTCATATTCATGTGTAGTGATTATGTAGAAATCCGTTTTTGAGTGTTAATGGAATGAACATGGGATTTTAAAAACAAAAATTCTGATTTACGAAATTTGGGGTGATGATTCTTGTAAAATCGGATAATGGTGAGTTATTGCATATCTGGTAGAATGTTATCTGCATATTTGGAAACGAATTTGATGATGAAATTTGGGGTATAAATGGACCTAGGGTTTATGATGAAACTTTCCCCAAATTTAGAAATTGGAGTTGATGGTCGAATTATTGATGTTGATGTATATTCTGGAGATCCCTAATGAGTTCCCTAATATGTACAAATGCTAAAAGAGACTTAGTTTTAATGTAGAAGGAAATTTGGGTTTGCAGATTTTCGCCCATGGCTGTCCGTCTTCGCGAAGAAGACGAGTACCTGTTCGATCGATCGATCGACGCCATGAAGTCGATCGATCGACGGTCGGCAGAAACTGACAGTTCGCCCAGTTTTATTTATATAGGAAGAGATTTATATAAAAATTGTTATGTAATTAATTATTGTTGAGAAAATTAATGCATGGGGTTACCTAATTAAATGTGAGTGAATTAATTAGGAGATGGGAGGAGAAATTTGGATGACACGTCAAAATTTGTTGAGTGACATCGAGGTAAATTATATTACGTAGTAATGGACTAAGAAATTTAGAGTCGAGATTTAGACTCGGGTGAGGTTAATTCGGGCTATGAGATTGAGTCCAATTAAATGGTGAGGGCAACATCAAAAGCAACTGAAATTATTGATGTGCAAATTAATTAATAATTCGAGTTGGGTAATAACCTCATAATAAAAATGGAATAGGCTTGTGTCACGGGTTTGGTACACGGTGTAGCTAGAACATTTTTATATATGTATATATATATATATATACGGTGTGTGATAGTATATATATATAGTGTATGCCTTAATATCAGTGGTTAGATATTATTATACTCTAGTGCTATAGGGGGGGGGGTTATGCGTAGTGGATGAATCCCCTAGCTTGAGGAGTAGGGCGAGTAGATTCCCAGGTCATAGCGTCCGTTACAGGGGGTGAGGGGCATCTCACTTTCCGGGAAGGAATATGGCCGCCTCCAATCGTATACTAAACCAAGTTAGTGAGAGATTCTAACTTGGATAACTAGGATATGTGAATATACCTAGTGTACTAGCACTTTAGAGAAATTATATCCGGGGAGTACTTTTACTCGGGTGGATATTAGTGGTTTATGTATTCCAGTGTGTGTGTGAATGCTGCAATATTCTAAGTATATAATAGGGTGATTATTATATACGGACTAAATAAATACAAGCATGTGTTGTTGTATATGTATAACGAGTGGAGTAGTTATATGAATTAAAAAGGGAAATGATTTAATTAAGTTGATGTTACTAATGACTTAAAAATCATAATCACATTTTACTCAGGTTAGAGTAGGGGGGGAGTATAAGGAGACTTTAATAATTATCTAGTCATGAGATAGATAACTAGGTGATAATTAAAGCGTTAGTGGTGCACATTAGAGGAGAGGTGAGGAAGTTCTCAAGGGAGTGCAACACTAACTAAAATATGAAGAGCATGCATATTTATTATTACTGCAAGTTAATCATTTGCTAAATGTTTTCAAATGTTTTGGGTACTAACCCTTGCTATAAATTTTTTTTTTAAAAACCTTTTAGGTGTCCAGCCACAGGGACGCCAGACTTGACTCAATTCCAGGAACTCCGTTGCTGCAGCATATGTGGATGTTGTGGGACCTTTGATAGACGCCTCTTTCTTTCATTCATAATGTAGACTCATTATTAGTTATTCGAGCATATCGCTCACTTTCCATTTATTTGTTTCTTAGACTTGTTGGGGTTTTATTCTTGTCTTTATGGGATTTTTATTTGGACCGATGGTTTATTCGGTTAATTAATTTTTACTCGTGGAATGATTAGTTCAATTATCTGTGAATGTTATATTGTTTTATTTTCCGCATGGGTTTTTGTTTAATTAATGAAAGATAAAAATTGGCACCAGTCTATTTTTCTCACTTAGGTGGTTAGTAATTTAATAAAACGACAGTGATGCTAAGAATGGACCAAATGAGAAACCTGTTCTAACTTGATTTAGGACTGATCACCCGGGATTAATTAGGCGGGGTGTCACAGATGGTATCAGAGCATCAGGTTCTAGAGTCCTTAGGATCTGTACGGCTTTCTACATTTCAGCGTAGCGTTCGGCTGTTATAGAGCCCTATTATTAGGACTGTTGATTATATTTTTCCGCTTGTGAGATATCGTATTCCTGCTATTAATTTTTGTATAAATTGTGTACTTATACAATTCAATCTATTTCAGATGCCGCCAAAGAGACAGAGAGCGGAGAGGGCTGAGGCTAGAGATGAGGTGAGGGAGGCTCGACAGGAGCCACAGGTACCGCCACCACCACCACCGCCCGAGTTGATTTCTACCACTCAGGTGGTAGTGATAGTGGCCCAAGCGGTCGAGACAGCGATGCGAGCTATGGCAGCTCATTTTCCACAGCCCCAGGCACCGCCTCCATTGGCTCCAGCAGTTCAGGCTCCAGTGGGACCACCATCTTGGCAGCGAGTGAGGGAGACCTTTCAGAAGGGTCACCCACCTGAGTTTCGAGGTAGCACCAATGTGGTCGAGGCTTGTGACTGGAAGAAGAACATTCAGCGCCATCTGCGCATGTTAGAGGGTACAGAGGTGCAGAAACAGATGCTGGCTACCTTTCGTCTGTCGGGGGCAGCCTTACAGTGGTGGGAGTCCGTAACCACAGCTGAGGAGCGGGATTTGATGACGATTTCTGAATTCTGGGTGCGGTTTGACCGCAAGTACTTCCCTCCAGCAGTAGAGTCTGAGATGAGAAAGAAATTCAGCGAGTTGGTACAGGGTGACAGGTCAGTAGCAGAATATGAGGAAGAGTTCACCCGTTTGGCAAACTTTGTGCCAAACGAGGTGAGCGATGAGGAGCGGAAGAAGTCAAAGTTCATGGATGGTCTTGCTTGGAGAATCAGGCAGCACTTGATTGGAAACCCGGCATTAGTGACTTATACCGATGTTGTTAATGCCGCACTTATACATTGCCAGGATCATCGTTTCCATGCTAAGGGAAACAAGAAGGCAGGCGAGCCGAGCCAGCAGGGCAAGGCGGTTAATAGTGGTGAGGCAAGTGGCACACCGCAGCAGGTTATCATTCAGCAAGGGAATCAGGCTAAGAAGTTTAAGCCTGGTGGGTTCCGACCGGGAGGACAGGGGTTCAGGCAGGGGCAACCAGGCCCTAATCAGCAACAGCAGGTTCCTTAGGGCCGTCAGGGCCAAGGGAACAACGGGGGAGGCCAACCGGGCCAGCAACGTCAGGGCCAGCAGGGACAACGGCAGGGTGACGACCAGAAACGCTGTTTCACCTGTGGCCAGCCAGGACACTTCAAGAGGGAGTGCCCGCAGAGGGGCAGAGGCCAGCAGCAGGGTGCCCAGCAAGGGCAACAGGGTCAGATGCCACCAGCAGCACCAGCACCACCCGCCCCACAGCAGCAGGGGAAGATGCACTACGGACGTGTGTATAATGTTCGGGATGTTCCCAATCCTCCAGCACAGCAGGCGCTGCCCGCGATCGAGGGTACGTTCTCTATCCATGGCACTATGGGTCGGGTATTGTTTGATACGGGGGCCACTCATTGCTTTATAGCTACACATTTCGCGAAGGCTTTAGGATTGTTAGCCACCGCTGAGTGCACTGTTACGTGTGTCGATTCACCATTGGGGAGTGGGTCGCTTATATTCTTTATATGTCGAGGAGTAGGAGTAGAGATTGGTGGTTTAGTGTTACCCGCGGACATGCTGGTATTAGATATGCATGTTCACGATGTGATCATCGGTATGGATTGGCTCGCTGACCATAGGGCCGTGATCGATTGCTTCGGTGGGAGTATTATTTTTGTCATTCCGGGGCAAGAGATGTTTGTAGTGGCGATGCCTCGCCCAGCGGGAGGCTCGACCACTCATCTCTATTACATTGAGGAGGAAACCTCACAGGAAGTGGTAACTCCTTTAGACTCTATTCCTGTGGTGAGGGACTTTGAGGATGTGTTCCAGGAGATACCAGGATTACCACCCAGCAGAGAAATCGAATTTGTTATCGACTTGACACCGGGGACGAGGCCGATTGCTTGGGCACCTTACCGGATGGCCCCTTCAGAAATGCGGGAATTGAGGGAGCAGATTCAGCAATTACTGGGTCAGGGTTTTATTCGGCGGAGTACATCGCCGTGGGGTGCGCCGGTGTTGTTTGTGAAGAAGCGTGATGGGTCACTCCGATTGTGCGTGGATTATAGGGAGCTGAACAAGGTAACGATACGAAATAAGTATCCGTTGCCTCGGATTGATGATTTATTTAACCAACTGAGAGGGGCGTCTTACTTCTCCAAAGTCGACTTGAGGTCAGGGTATCATCAACTGCGTATCCGAGAAGAGGATGTTCCTAAGACCGCTTTCTTGTCGCGGTATGGATCGTATGAGTTCAGGGTGATGCCCTTCGGGCTCACTAATGCACCAGCAGTGTTCATGGACCTCATGAACAGGGTTTTCAGGGAGTACCTAGATCAGTTTGTCATCGTGTTCATTGATGACATCCTAATCTACTCGCGTACCGAGGAGGAGCACGCAGAGCATCTGCGCCTGGTTTTACAGACACTGAGGGATCATCAGCTCTATGCCAAATTCGGGAAGTGTGGATTCTGGCTACGGGAGGTACAGTTCCTTGGTTACGTCGTGTCAGATCAGGGTATTGCAGTGGATCCAGATAAGGTGTCGGCGGTGAGGGAGTGGGGACAGCCCACGACACCGATCGAGGTGCGCAGTTTTCTGGGTTTGGCCGGTTACTACAGGCGGTTCATTAAAGGATTCTCTAAGATTGCAGGACCTTTGACGAATCTGACTCGGACAGGGGTACCTTTCAAGTGGGATGATAGTTGTCAGTTAGCGTTCGACGAGCTAAAAGATAAATTGACATCTGCACCCGTGCTGGCATTGCCAAAGGGAGGGCTAGAGTATCGGGTTTACACAGACGCATCCTTACGGGGTCTTGGGGGTGTGCTCCAGCAGGAGAAAAGGGCTATAGCTTATGCTTCCAGAAAGCTAAAGCCCCACGAGAGGAATTACCCCACTCACGACCTAGAGTTGGCAGCGGTCGTTTTTGCTTTGAGGATATGGAGGCATTATCTTCTAGGAGAGCAGTTTACTCTATTCACGGATCACAAGTCACTTCAGTATCTCTTCACACAGAAGGATCTGAACATGAGACAAAGGCGATGGCTAGAATTCGTGAAGGATTACCAGTTTGATATCCAGTATCATCCTGGTAAGGCCAATGTAGTAGCAGACGCATTGAGCTGAAGACCTACAGGGGAGATATCAGAGGTATGGAAAGCGAAGTGGAGAGAGCTTCAATGTGAGGATGATGTAGCCAAGGTTTGCATGTCAGCTTTATCCGTCACACCCGAGATCATTATGCGGGTTGTGAAGGCTCAGGCGGAGGATCAAAATTGCCGGGATAGGGTGGGCCAGTTGTTAGCTGAAGGAGCGGAGGGTTACTCGATTAGCTCAGAAGGAGGTCTACGCTTTAATGGGAGGTTAATGGTGCCAGAGGATGAGGATTTGAGGCACGCCGTTATGACCGAATCCCATGGTTCGAAATTTGCGGTACATCCCGGTGGGGATAAAATGTACCAAGATATGAGGAGGCAGTATTGGTGGGCAGGGATGAAACGGGACATAGCGGAGTTTGTTTCGAAGTGTGCCACGTGTCAGCTTGTGAAAGTTGGCCACCAGAGACCACCAGGGATGCTGCAGCCGTTAGACATTCCCGTGTGGAAGTGGGAGAGCATCTCCATGGACTTCATCACAGGGTTGCCGGTATCGCAGAAGGGTCACGACTCCATATGGGTTATTGTGGATCGGTTGACTAAGGTAGCCCACTTTTTGCCGGTACGCACAGACTTTGAGACGATGCGTTATGCACAGCTATTTATAGCAGAGATTGTTAAGCTGCATGGAGTGCCGATAAATATCGTATCCGACAGAGACAAAATCTTTGTTGCCCACTTTTGGCAGAGCTTTCAGGAGGCAATGGGCACGGAGTGGCGCTTGAGTACAACGTATCACCCACAGACTGACGGACAGACTGAGAGAGTTAATCAGATGCTGGAGGACATGCTCAGAATGTGCATTTTGGACTTCGGGGGAGGTTGGGAGAAATATCTTCCTTTGGTAGAGTTTGCGTATAACAACTCTTACCAATTCACGATTGGAATGGCACCGTTTGAGGCACTGTACGGGAGACCTTGTCGTTCACCCGCTTGTTGGTTAGAGGTGGGGGACAACAAACTCTTGGGGCCGGAGATTGTTCAGGAGACATCTGCCAAGATAGAGTTGATTCGAGGAAGGATTCGAATAGCTCAGGACAGGCAGAAGAGTTATGCTGATGCTTCTCGAAGACATGTGGAGCTAGAAGTTGGGGACCAGGTTTTAGTCCGGGTATCCCCTATGAAAGGGGTGATGAGGTTCGGAAAGAAAGGTAAGTTAGCACCGCGATACGTAGGACCTTTCCCTATTATTGAGAGGGTGGGACCGGTGGCGTATAAGCTTGGATTACCAGATCATCTTCAGCGAATACACGATGTATTCCATGTGGCATCGCTGAAGAAATATCGAAGGAGCGAGAGAGCCTTTTGGCATATTCCACTCGAGGAGATCGACTTACAGCCAGACATCTCGTATGAGGAGAGGCCGGTAGCAATTCTGGATCATAGTGAGCGGAAATTACGATCCAAGGTTGTTCCATTGGTTAGAGTACAGTGGGGTCATCACAATGTTGACGAGTCTACCTGGGAGCGAGAGGAGGATATGCGGAAACAATATCCAGAACTTTTCAACGCAGGTACGATCTAATTTCGGGGATGAAATTCCTTTATAAGGGGGGGAGTATGTAACACCCCGTATTTTTGGTACATTTAATTTAATTAATTCGGAGATTTTAAATTACTTAGTGTGTTGTAATTTAATGAATTAATTAGAACAGAATAATATATAAATATTAATCTGGGATTGAATGGTTAATATTTAGGGAAAACTTATTTACTAAGTGAATAGTAATAATGTAATTATGTCGTCTAGAGTATTAATGACGAGGTATGTACTTATCGCATCCGAAAGTCGGTATAGACTGTATTAGGTGGGGGATAAGTATTTTTAGAAATTAACTCGGATGCAAATTCTGAGGGTACAGTTGAGTCCGGATGGGCCGAGATAGTCGGAAAAGTGTACCCGGGGGTAGTAAACGGGTCACGGGACGTTTTAGACATAGCCGGGCCCACTTGGGGGCATTTGGGTCACTTGGGCTTGGCCCATTAGTCAAAAAACGGGATTAAGTTAATTAATCTAATAAAAATAAATAAGGGGGTGGCTGAACTTAATTAGAGAAAATAAATTAAGGGTTAGGAAACCCTAACAGCAGCCAAAGCCAAATTGGGGATCAAAGAGAGCCATCAAAGGTCATCTTCAACCTTGGGATTTAGCTCCAATTCAGACTCTACGAACCGTGAGGCAAGTGGATAACTTGCAATAGCATTAAATCTGTTTTCGATTCATATTCATGTGTAGTGATTATGTAGAAATCCGTTTTTGAGTGTTAATGGAATGAACATGGGATTTTAAAAACAAAAATTCTGATTTACGAAATTTGGGGTGATGATTCTTGTAAAATCGGATAATGGTGAGTTATTGCATATCTGGTAGAATGTTATCTGCATATTTGGAAACGAATTTGATGATGAAATTTGGGGTATAAATGGACCTAGGGTTTATGATGAAACTTTCCCCAAATTTAGAAATTGGAGTTGATGGTCGAATTATTGATGTTGATGTATATTCTGGAGATCCCTAATGAGTTCCCTAATATGTACAAATGCTAAAAGAGACTTAGTTTTAATGTAGAAGGAAATTTGGGTTTGCAGATTTTCGCCCATGGCTGTCCGTCTTCGCGAAGAAGACGAGTACCTGTTCGATCGATCGATCGACGCCATGAAGTCGATCGATCGACGGTCGGCAGAAACTGACAGTTCGCCCAGTTTTATTTATATAGGAAGAGATTTATATAAAAATTGTTATGTAATTAATTATTGTTGAGAAAATTAATGCATGGGGTTACCTAATTAAATGTGAGTGAATTAATTAGGAGATGGGAGGAGAAATTTGGATGACACGTCAAAATTTGTTGAGTGACATCGAGGTAAATTATATTACGTAGTAATGGACTAAGAAATTTAGAGTCGAGATTTAGACTCGGGTGAGGTTAATTCGGGCTATGAGATTGAGTCCAATTAAATGGTGAGGGCAACATCAAAAGCAACTGAAATTATTGATGTGCAAATTAATTAATAATTCGAGTTGGGTAATAACCTCATAATAAAAATGGAATAGGCTTGTGTCACGGTGTAGCTAGAACATTTTTATATATGTATATATATATATATATATACGGTGTGTGATAGTATATATATATAGTGTATGCCTTAATATCAGTGGTTAGATATTATTATACTCTAGTGCTATAGGGGGAGGTTACGCGCAGTGGATGAATCCCCTAGCTTGAGGAGTAGGGCGAGTAGATTCCCAGGTCATAGCGTCCGTTACAGGGGGTGAGGGGCATCTCACTTTCCGGGAAGGAATATGGCCGCCTCCAATCGTATACTAAACCAAGTTAGTGAGAGATTCTAACTTGGATAACTAGGATATGTGAATATACCTAGTGTACTAGCACTTTAGAGAAATTATATCCGGGGAGTACTTTTACTCGGGTGGATATTAGTGGTTTATGAATTCCAGTGTGTGTGTGAATGCTGCAATATTCTAAGTATATAATAGGGTGATTATTATATACGGACTAAATAAATACAAGCATGTGTTGTTGTATATGTATAACGAGTGGAGTAGTTATATGAATTAAAAAGGGAAATGATTTAATTAAGTTGATGTTACTAATGACTTAAAAATCATAATCACATTTTACTCAGGTTAGAGTAGGGGGGGAGTATAAGGAGACTTTAATAATTATCTAGTCATGAGATAGATAACTAGGTGATAATTAAAGCGTTAGTGGTGCACATTAGAGGAGAGGTGAGGAAGTTCTCAAGGGAGTGCAACACTAACTAAAATATGAAGAGCATGCATATTTATTATTACTGCAAGTTAATCATTTGCTAAATGTTTTCAAATGTTTTGGGTACTAACCCTTGCTATAAATTTTTTTTTAAAAACCTTTTAGGTGTCCAGCCACAGGGACGCCAGACTTGACTCAATTCCAGGAACTCCGTTGCTGCAGCATATGTGGATGTTGTGGGACCTTTGATAGACGCCTCTTTCTTTCATTCATAATGTAGACTCATTATTAGTTATTCGAGCATGTCGCTCACTTTCCATTTATTTGTTTCTTAGACTTGTTGGGGTTTTATTCTTGTCTTTATGGGATTTTTATTTGGACCGATGGTTTATTCGGTTAATTAATTTTTACTCATGGAATGATTAGTTCAATTATCTGTGAATGTTATATTGTTTTATTTTCCGCATGGGTTTTTGTTTAATTAATGAAAGATAAAAATTGGCACCAGTCTATTTTTCTCACTTAGGTGGTTAGTAATTTAATAAAACGACAGTGATGCTAAGAATGGACCAAATGAGAAACCTGTTCTAACTTGATTTAGGACTGATCACTCGGGATTAATTAGGCGGGGTGTCACAGAAGTCTCACCAAAACGGTTTTTACATGCATTCCAATCTTGTCATGTTTTATCGCATATTGTACATTGTATAGACAGAATTGAGATGGAAACACTCAAGCCAATATGAGATAAACAAGTGCAATAAACAAATATAGCCGTGCATGTGTGCAATAAAGGATATAGGAGTCAAACATGTAGGAAGATATCACTAATTACATCTCAAAGACTCCAACCAATGTAAAGCACATGGATGAAATGATGTAGCCTCTCAAATCTCTATCAAACAGTTACATGGATAAATGGAATGAAGTTGTGACTTGGCTATCTTAAATGCTCATCCATAAAAGAAGCAAAAACAGAAATCTTTTTGGATTTTTCAAAAAATTTATCAAAATAAAATATTTTTGTGCTTTTCTTAAAATTTTTCTTAAGGGAAAATCTTTTTGTATTTTTCAAAAGAAATATGAAAAGCAAAAAGAATAAATAAAAGCTGTACAATTAAGCAATGGTACATATAAAACAGACTAGCAATAGGAAGCAAATGATATGAACATGAAGAAACAACCTATTCTAGACATAGACCAACCCCTCAGTCAACTGTGCAAATCCCCAAAGACTTCCTAAGACTCTCAAATCTAAGGGCATCTAAAGGTTTCGTGAAAATGTCGGCTAACTGACGATCGGTGGGAACAAAACTCAGGGATACAGTGTTCTCCTCAACTAACTGACGAATAAAGTGCTCACGTATCCTGATGTGTTTTGTGCGCGAATGCTGAACTGGATTGCGGGATATGTGTATCGCGCTCGTGTTGTCACAGGAAATGGTCATGGTGTCCTGTGAAATCCCATAATCCTCCAGCATTTGCTTCATCCACAAGAGTTGTGTGCAACAACTCCCGGCGGCAATGTACTCAGCCTCCGCAGTGGACAAAGAGATGGAATTTTGCTTCTTGCTCAGCCAGGAGACAAGAGCAGAACCAAAATAGAAACACCCACCAGAAGTGCTCCTACAACCATCTACATCCCCAGCCCAATCGGCATCCGAATAGGCGGACAAACGGTCATCGGTATCAAAGGAATACCACATACCGTAGTGGGATTAAATAAGAAGTCTCGGGCCTTAAAAATCTGAACACGATCTGAACACGATCTGTTGAAGTTTATCCCAGGCGGACCGGTCCGGGTCTAAGGCGGATCGGTCTGATTGGCCGGATCGGTTCTTTTATTCTGAGGCGGATCGGTCTATTGATGATAAGATCTGTTCGTTTCCATGCTTCATCGGTTCGCTTGCGGTTCGGGGTATACTGGCCTTCAGCAATCGGATCGGTTCGGTTGACCGGATCGGTTCTTTTATTCCAGGCGGACCGGTGCGGTTCTGTCAGACTTGATTCCTCTTCTTCTTTTGATATTCGGATCCGTTGATGAATGTATGAAACTTGAATTTTCTTCAATGGTGTAACGGCGTACGACATATAAACTGTTAATGGACAAAAATGTCCTTACAAATCTCCCCCTCACTCTCATCACTCTCACTGCCGAGGTGTCCTTGTGGCGTAGCATCCTCATCGTCGTGAGAAGCATTGGAGGTACTCACATGACTTGCCATGAGTGCGGTGATGTTATGCTCATGCGGTGACTCATCTCCACAATCCACCAACTCGACCACACTGTCGTCACTAAGGGTAGCATTTAGGACAGCTTTCCCTTTCTCTCTATTCAGACGATTGGCACACTCAAATGCTCTATGACCCCTACCATCGCACTCAAAACATCTCTCACTTTCTTTCTTAGGAGGATTTTTGGAGTCTTTTTCATTTTTCTTTTCAAACTTATTTTTCTCAAATTTCTTTTTATCTTTAAAATTGCCATTTTTCTTAAATTCGAGAATCCTCTTGAAATTTTTTGCAAAAAGAGCCAAATCATCTAGGTCAAAATCACACTCAGAATCTGACGTGTCAGTCTCTCTCTTTCTAGACGACTCTACCCTTTTTCTAGCCGACCCCTCACTCCTTCTCTCTTGGGCTTTAAGTGCAATTCCCTTATCTTTAGATTTAGCAGTTTTAGGGAACATATCAATTTCATAAGTTTGCAAATCTCCTACAAGTTCTTCCAATTATAGCGTATTTAAATTACCCATAGAATTTAGCACAGTGACTTTAGGGATAAAACGCTTAGGTAAAGAACGAAGAATCTTTTTAACAACTCTAGCATTACGAATATGTTCACCAAGATTAGTATTCACAATGTCAGAAAGTCTAGCATAAAATTCATCAAAGCATTCAGATTCATGCATGGTGATGGTTTCAAATTGAGCTGTCAAATTTTGCAACTTAGATTCTTTCACAGCATTAGTTCCTTCATGGGTGAGTTGTAAAACATCCCATGCCTCTTTTGACGTGGTGCACGTCATTATGCGTTTGAACTCATCAGGTGTGACAGACCCAGAAATAGCACTTAGACCCTTAGAATTAAAAGATGACCATTTAAATTCTTCATCAGTCCAAGAAGTGTCAGGTTTCAAGTTGATCACATTATCAAAAGTTACGGAGGGAGGAGTCCACCCTCTTTCAACTAAGATCCAGACACGTTCATCAATGGCTTTTAAAGCCGACCTCATTCGGGCTTTCCAATAAGCATAATTTGTCCCGTCAAAAACATGCATTTTATTATATAACTTCTCCATTTGAACACGCACTTTTTCAAAAATCATTTTTTTCAGAAAATTTATATCTTAGAAAAATTTTGCGAAAAATAGGAATACGCGATTGATTAGCGTAACCTGCTCTGATACCAATTTGAGAACGTATGTGCTTGCGTTCAAATTAGCAAATTATATATTAAACACCTTTTAACCCAAACAAACCCTAAACATGCAACAATATGTGATTGAATAAGATGATAATCTAAGCAAGAACATTCAAACACATGCAATTGAGGAAAAATCCCCCAAAGGGGCAAAACCATTTATTTTCATTATAATATTGTAGGCTATACAATTTCGGATTACAATGAAAATACAAGTGACTAAGAATTACCCTCAGGTGTCGGATTCTGTAGTCGCGGCTGGAATTATCCCTTTCCAGTAGGGCTGTAATGGAGAAGAGAAACGGCTTCTCCACAAGGGTGTCGGCTGGAAGTTTCCCTTTCCAGGAGGGCAACAATGAAGAAGAGAACGGCTTCTTCACAAGGGTTGAACAACAAAAGTGCGTTCCTGGGTTGCAAAGTGATTCACAAAGGATTGGCAATTGTGTGAATAAAAAACCTAGAGTCTAGATGCTCAATAGGTGAAGACTTAGGGCTTTCTGTACTCTGAAAATCGTGTGTGTAAGTCTTAGAAAACCACTTCCTGTAGTGGGATTAAATAAGAAGTCTCGGGCCTTAAAAATCTGAACACGATTTATTGAAGTTTATCCCGGGCGGATCGGTCCGATTGGCCGGATCGGTTCTTTTATTCTGAGGCGGATCGGTCTTGATGATCGGATCAGTTCGTTTCCATGCTTCATCGGTTCGCTTGCGGTCCGTGGTATACTGGCCTTTAGCAGTCGGATTGGTCCGGGTCTTAGGCGGACCGGTCCGGTTGATCGGATCGATTCTTTTATTCCAGGCGGACCGGTCCGATTCTGTCAGACTTGATTCCTCTTCTTCTTTTGATATTCAGATCCATTGGTGAATGTATGAAACTTGAATTTTCTGCAACGGTGTAACGGCGTACTACATATAAACTGTTAATGGACAAAAATGTCCTTACATTATTCAGGACGAAATTATTATTTTCGAGGTGCGCTTAATCTGGTCCGGGGATTACCCTCCGTACCCAAAAAAAAAAACTTGAAAATAAGGGATAAATTACACGGGACTCGTAATTAAGTCATCTGAGTGACTTAAACTCCAATACGTGCCTAATTTTAATTATAAGTCACTTTTTTTTAATTAATGCAGGGGTCTTTATATGTCATTACGGTGGTTACTGTTGAAAATTTGTTTATCGTTCTATTCCTTCAACCTTAGATTCTGGGTGGAATGTAGTAGATTTGTTGAACAAGTCTGGAGTTTTATGTTGTTGTTTTTGAAATCGAAGACAATTGAAACAATTCAAAGCCTTTTTTTCCAAATTGAAGTCAATTGGAGCCACGTTCTTTGTCGATTTGTAGTAGTTGATTCAATGTAATGCATCTTTATGTTATTTTTATGATTTTATTCATTTTGTTTGTATATTTAGGTTATTAAGACGTAATTTGATTCATTTTGTTAGAAACGACAAGTTTTTTCATTTTTCAAGTTACAATTACATGGTCTATTTGATCTATTTGTTCGCAAGCCCTAATCTCATCTACTTAGCTTCGCAAGTACTAATTAGATACATGTATGTTGCAATTATTTTAATTTTATTTCTGTAATTTGTATATTGAAGCGTTTTAATAAATTGTTATATTATTTTCTGATTGAATTTATGTTTTGAGAGTGTGTTTTGAATGATGTATTTATGGATATTGTTATTGTGTAAGGTGTTTTGTAATCATTTTATATTTAAGTGATTAGTAGACCTTTGGTTTTTAATTGTGTTAGGAAGTTTGAAAGTATTCTCATATGTTACTATGAACATATTATAGCTGATAGATAAATTTGAGCTTTTTGAATTATTGGTTAGTATAAATTTTAATTGTTTCATCTCCTCATATATATTTGTTAATAGGATTTTGTGTAATGTATTGAATTTATCTGATTTAATCTACGTACGATATGAAATCATTATCAGATGACATAGTGAATTTATCTGTTTAAAATTCCACAAATAAGGAGATTTTGTTTCCTTTTTATTAACAGTTTTGTAGTTTGCATGCTTAAATTATTAAATGTAAATTAAATCAGTTTCAGTTTATAATTCATATGTGATGATATACTCTTCTTATTGTTTTATAGGTGTTATGGATTTTCTCGCGTTATTGATGCTCAAATTTAGTGAGAAAAGTTGTTTGATGAAGTATGGAAGGAATACACGATTATATGATTTGATTGATTATATATGCACAAAATGGAAGAACCTATATGCTGACGTTGTTGGTTTGAGTTATAATATGCCTGAACATTCGTTTTGTGCATTGGATGGTGAATTGAATTTGGAGAATTTAATATTTTATTGCGAGTGTCCTTTATTTCATAGTATTGATGTTTTCATGACAACTAAGATAATGGTTAAAGGGCATGATCAATTATCGAGTGGCAGTAGTAACGGTGTTCAGTTGTATGTTGAGAATGAGGCAGATTATGAAGTCAGTTGGGTTCGTTCTCTTTCCAAACATGGAGATAAGGTTTCGATGTTTGTTGGTTAGTCGAAAGAGTTTTGTCATATTAGTCAACGGTTTAAAGGAGGCGTTAGTGAGTTTCAGAGAGTTTTGTGTACATTTTTAATTGAGAATGGATTTAAGTTTCGTTTTGTAAAGAATGACAATGTTAGGATATTGGCTGAACGTTTTTACAAGGGAAGTACTAGGTGTGCATGGTATATTCACTTTCATTGTGGTTATGTATACAAGACAACGAAACATCCCAGAAGTAGTTCGAAACTTGGAGCATCTCTTATTGTTAAGAAGATTAAAGAATGACCCCTTACATGCCCGTTGGATATCATTTTCCATGTGCAAAACAACTACGAACTAATTATTTATTATCATCTTGCATGGTAGGCTGTTGAGAGAGGTAAGTATGGGGATCAATCTTTTTCATTTGATAGGATCTGATGGTATAGGGAAACTTTATTGACTTTTAATTTAAGTAGCATATTTGAGATTGATTTGGATAATGATTCGAGACGGTTTAAAAAGTCATTTGTGTCATTCCATGCATGCATTGAAGGATTTAAATTTTATCGTCCTCTATTGTTTCTTGATGGGACATTTCTGAATTTCGATATAAAGGAATTATTCTTACGGCTACAGGAAAGAATAGCAATCAAGTTAAACGTTGTTTCATTCTGTTGACAGAAAATTTATCCGTTTCAGTCTATGTTTCTTGTTTGATATAAGTTTTGTAATTTATTTGGTTCAAGAATGTTTATGTTGGCATTTGTTATTGTTGATTCTGAAATGGAAGAAATTTGGGAATGGGTTTTGGAGAATTTATCACGTGTTACTTCTTCAAGCAATATTACCTTTATATCAGATAAAAATAAGGGACTTATGAAGTCGGTTTCAAAAGTTTTTCCTAATTCTTACCACTTCTATTATTTGCATCATTTGAAGAACAACCTCAGAGACCACTTATCCGGTTCATTTTCAAATCATGTGAGGGACAATCTTGTGAATATGTTTCATAACTGTGCATATGAATCGAGTCAATTCAAATTCGATCGAAAAAAATTATTTGTTGCTTATGAAAGGATCTGATTCAATTCGTAAGTTCTTGCATAGTTTGAGGAAGGGACATTGGACAAGTTCATATTTTCAAGGTCAAAAATACGGTGAGATGTATTCAAACGTTGCAAAGTCCTTTAATTTATGGATTCGTGAAACTCATTATTTGCCTATTATGGAGTCAGTTAATTACATTAAATAACATATTTTAAAGATGATGGCTGAGCATAGGGAGATGGATAGTCGATTGAATGGATGTTTATGTCCTTGAATTGACAATAGAATTACTAATTTGTTGAAAGAATGTAGGAGTTGGTGATTTAGTAAAGCATCTGAATTTATGTTTGAGGTTCAATCGAAGGATAGTGTTATGGTTGATCTGTCCAAAAGAACTTATCCCTATTATGAATATCAAGTCAATATTTTTTTGTGAGCTCATGTTGTTGTTGCTATTCAAAATTCCAAGAAAGATCTGAATATGTTCATTGATAATTTTTTCAGCAGTGAGTATTTTGTTCAATCTCATGCGAAAGTCATTGATTTTGTTCCTACATTCGAAAAAGATGAAGAATCTGATATAAAAATAATCATTAGTCTGCCTAGTGTGAAGCGGATGGTTGGGAGGCCGAGAAAGAAGAGGATTTCTTCTCGTGATGAAGAAAAGAAAGAATTTAAGTGGGACACATGTCAAAAGGTTGGATATAACATAAAACGTTGTCCAGTAAATGTGTAGATAGGGAGAGTTTTACATTACTTTTACAAAATTTTGTATAGTTGTTTGGATCATATATGTTCTCATATTTTGGAATGTTAATATTAGTATGTTACTGATTTCTTATATTAGTTTCATATGCTTGCTTGGTTTGTTTAAATGTCTTCTATCAAATTTCAGTTATTTAAATTATAGATTTATTATGTGAGTATGTAGATTACATTAATTTATTTTGTTGTTATACAAAATGTGAATTTATCTATTTTTGCAACTAAGTTGTTTTTATATCTTTTAGTTTCTATATTTTGTTTGTTGGTATAAAATTCAAATTTTCTTTATAGAATAAAATTATTTAGGGTTGTACAATTGCAAAATTAAGGTGGGTTAGGTGTGGGTAGTATATTATTGAGCATGTAAATCCCAGTGGATGAAATCGTTTGATCGAAGTTGGTGTACGATCATATACGTTATGTTTGGAGTGCGAATTGAGTCTGTCATTTTGAGCATAGACATTATGGCATGTTTGAGGATGTTTGGTTTAAGCCGAAAAGAGTGTTGAGTGGGCTATTCCGTGGGTGGTGGGTTAGTGTTGCAGTATTGCATTATCCTATAAAATACGCAATGGTATGTTATTCCAAACAATATAATTGTATTATTTCAATTCTTTTTAATGGTCCTCGTTAGCGGAAATAATTGAAGAGTAAAATTATTGTATTAGTTGCGTAGAAATAAAATTATCAGTTTTGATATTGACGAGTAAAAAAATTGTATTAGTTGCACAAAAATAAAATTATCAGTTTTGATAACTAACTATAAAATCTTTTTATTTTTTTGTTAAGTTTTTATTATTCTCTTCAAAGTTTGATTTTGGATTGAAAAAAGGAGTAAAATTATTTTGGGGTTATACTTATGTAAGTAATTAAGATCAAATATAAGCTAAATCATGATTTATTTTAATTGCTTAATATAAAATTAGTATTAGATTAATACAGTGAATTTATCTGAACTAAACTACAAATAATTGATCATTACATAAATTTGGAACAATAGTTGAACTGATAAAATTGAAACAATTGTTGAACTGTAACAATGTTCATTTTTATACGCAACCCCAATTACGAATATGTTACGATTTTTGTTATTGGCAAAATATAAAGATCAAATAGTGAAAATTTTCATTTTCATTTGTTTGTATAGTGAGTTTGCACTACAAAATACATTTTACTCAGATAAGTTACACTAATATTCAACATATCCATTCAAGATTCATCTTCAAACACATTCTAAATTAAATATTCATTTACCACAACTTGTCGAAATATAACCAAAATTGTTGCAACTAAGAAACTCATAATGCAGCCTTTCATCTTCAATCTAAAAGAGTTCTAGTAGTGTTAATATTATGCCTAATGCATTCATTAACTACAAGTAACAAAGCAAAAAATATGTTTTCATTTAACTTTCAAACTCATATCATCCATTTACAAGTCGTCAATCTTTTGATCCTGGGCAAGAAGTTGATTGATGAACAATGACCTTACGAAGCACATGTGATTCTTCTTGATGTCAGTTAAGATGGATTTTCTCTCGGACATCTTCTTCATGATATAGAAAATAATGACTCAAAAATCAACCCTATAACAAGAAAATTGTTTATTAATTAGTAATACAACGTCAATTTAATGATACATAAATGAAATATATTGAATAGATGCTTACGTATTCGAGTTTTGTTATGGACAATTCGCTATCCTATTCATTTCGCATTTGAATATTTTCTTTGTCAATCCATTTTTCTTTAACTTGCTAAATTTCTCTTCATCAATAAATAATGTTTTCCTCTAATGTTCTTCAATATAGTCTCTCTAAAATTTCTAATTAGTGTATTATATGTTCATAATTATAATTTCATATTTAATTGTATGTACTTACCACCACAAATGCATCATTTATGTAATGGTCTTTGTTTAAATTTCTTAGAAGCATTGAATTGAAGTGCATCCATTAACCTTCCTCTGTGTCCAAAACAAGCAGGATCCAATGGAATGGAGTTTTGTCATTTTATTTTTTCCAAAGTTTTTGGAAAATAATAAGTACCTGAAATAAAATTATTTTTTATATCATTAGCAAGAAATAAATAAAAGTATTTAGATAACATATACATAAAATTAGTAATATTCCAAGGTACATACTTGCAACTTGTGACTTCATTAAGTATGTCATCAACCAAATATTTTCTTAAAGGCATTTTATCTCGTATCAAAGACTGCTAACATGAGTTTGATAAAATTGTAAGATGTTAATCTAATGGATCGACATATATTCTTAAGAAATGAAGATAAATATTTACTCACACTACTTAACTGAAAAAATGGTCTTGTTCCCCAAATGATTTTTGCGACGACGATAATTGAGATATAGTCTCCATAAGTCTTTGATTATGCTCCAAAACAAGCATGTATGTATCAATGACTTAAAATTACATTTGATAAATTTATCTTTTCATCATATTACCCCTTAAAGGCCCCATATTTATGAGTTGTTGTACATCAGAAAAACTAACACCACCCAACTTTGAATCCTCATAAATTATTGCCCTGGAAATTCAAATAAAGTATAATTAGCATTAGTAATTTACATGGTCAAGTGATAATCCGTCTCAAATAATAAAAAAAACTTTTTATTAACACTAACTTACGCTGGTCCATTCTTCTTATATAATACTTCAAGAGTAAATATAAATGTTGGCAGTAACCATTCAACAATAAGATTGTTAGAAGGAAAGGCAAGGTTCCCGAATATATTGATTTCACAGGTGGTGTCGAGTTTAAAAATTCAAGATTGATTGCAGATGTTTGACTTGTTTGAATATCTTTAGCTTTCGATGCCCTAGTGACTCTTACAATCAGTTGATATTTATAACCTTCCACCTCTTTCTTTTTCCTATTTGTCTTATTTTTTATTTTAATGACCATAGAGTTTGCTTTTTTTATCGAATCGACTTTTAACATATCAAGATCCTCTATTCCTTCATATTTTCTCTTTCCATCCTCTAATTTTTGGCTTTGGTCAGCACTTTCAAAATTAAATTATATTGGACTTCCTTTGTTAATTTGTGCACCATTCCTTTCTCTAACTGCAATATCAAAGTGCTCAACCAAGATTTTCTGTGCAGACAATTCCTTTAATTTTCTTCTTCATCTCTTGTTTCATACAACAAATTTATCTTTTTTCTGTAAAATTGTATACTGCTATTTTTTAGATATATACCAATCAAATTAGTATCAGAGTACACTATTTTTTTAGACAGTACAGAACAATAGAAAACCGCAATAAATATATCTAAGTTAAAATATAAATTCTTAATTGAGTTACAACAAATTTTTACTATGTTAGATGCAAGATGTACATGACTATAGGATAACAAATAAATTTATTGCAATATCAAAGTAAATTTATCTTCTATTTATGATGCCAACACATTGATAATTGTTTATAATAAACAGATAAAATTAAATTAAAGTACATAATTAATCGTGGTTCATGCCAGTGGCTTTCCACAATATCTAATCATAATAAATAACATAGTATTTAGTATAAAGCAATAATTCATAGTGATAACTAATAAACTGAAGAATTACATCTATTACTAGAATTGTCCAATGGAACTTTAAATTTATTCCATTTGTCCTTTTGATGCTCATACATCTCGAAACTTCCTGTGTTGTTTTAAACTTTGCAAAATAATAAGAAACCATTTTATCAATTGTACATATATCTAAGTTTAAAATTTTATTTAACATTTGGGTATTTTAAATTACTAAACTACTCCATTTGTTATGGTCCACGGTAGTGGCATCCCGTTCGTAAGGAGCACAACCAACAAAAACTAATAGGAGAGTACATTACTACAAGAAATAAAGTTCAACAATGTACTATGCACTTATTACAATATAAAATATATATTGAACATAGATAGATTGTTTCACACAATCTATTCAACTCTTTGATTTATTATGTTCTGTGCCAGCGGCATCCCGTAGGCAAGAATCGCAACCAATAACAGAGTACATTAGTATATACAATAAAGTGTGACAACATCACTGTTATTCTTTTTACCCATTCGGTGAGAACAAAGATAAATTTAATAAAAACTTTAACAAGTGTTCATGCAGTTTGAAATTGATGTCGTATTGCCTACATAATAGGTCAAACAATGTATTCAAGTGTCTTATTTGTTATTGTCTGAGCTAATTAGATTCAATACAAGAATTCATTAGCATAAGAAATAAACTTCAACAATATTATATGTATTCATTATATTCCTACATATGACAGTTCACTACGTATTGCCTTGTTAACTGCAACATCATATGCATTGATCATATTAGCCTATGTACAAAAACACACATTACATTTTACGAAGAACATAGAAAAATATACTAAAAACTTTAACAAGTGTTAATGATGTTCAAAATAAAAGTTGCATGCACATTCAGTGATGAACATAGATAAATTTACTAATGTATAAGCAACAAACTTCAACAATATTCGATGTATTCCTTGTATTCCTACATATCATGGTTGAATACATATTACTTTATTAACTATAACATCATATTCATTCAATTTATTAGCCTATGTATATATTTATATTCAAACATCATAAAGGCTTTGCACATTCAATGAAGAACATAGATAAATTTGTTAAAAACTTTAACAACTATTATGTGCGAAGCCTTTATAATATTTGTACGTATATATACATACGCTAATAAGTTAAATGCATAGGACGAACATAGATAAATTATTTCACACAATCTATTCAAATCTTTTATTTATTGTGGTCCGTGCTAGCAGCATCCCGTTAGCACGAATCGCAATCAAGAATAGAGTACATTAGTATATGCAATAAAGTGTGGCAACATCACTGTTAATCTTTTTGTCCATTCGGTGAAGAACAAAAATAAATTTAATAAAAAATTTAACAAGCGTTCGTGCAGTTAGAAATGGATGTCGTATTGCCTACATAGTAGGTTAAACAATGTATTCAAGTGTCATATTTGTTGTTGTCTGCGTAAATCAGATTCGATACGAGAATTCATTAGCATAAGCAATAAACTTCAACAATATTATACGTAATTATATTCCTACATATTATAGTCCGCTACGTATTTCTTTGTTAACCACAACATCATATGCATTAAACATATTAGCCAATTTATAAATACACGTATTATAAATGCTCTGCTAAAAACTTTAACACGTGTTAAGATGTTCAAAATAAAGTTGTATGCACATTCAGTGATGAGCATAGATAAATTTACTAATGTATAAGCAGCAAACTTCAACAATATTTAATGTATTCCTTATATTCCTACATGTCATGGTTAGCTATATATTGCTTTGTTAACCGTAACATCATATGCATTCAACTTATTAGCCTATGTATATATATATATATATATATATATATATATATATATATATTTAAACATTATAAAGGCTTCGCATATTCAAGTAAAAACATAGATAAATTTACTAAAAACTTTAATAATCGTTAAAGTTATTCAAAATAAAAGTTGTGTGCAAATTCAGTGATGATCATAGATAGATTTACTAATGTATAATCAACAAATAACAATATTATATGTAGTCATTGTACTCCGGCATATCACGATCAGCTACATATTGCTTTATTAAGTATAATATCATATGCATTTAACTTATTAGCATATGTATATATATACATATATACATACATTATAAAGGCTTTTCACATAAAAGTGGTTAAAGTGTTTAGTAAATCTACTTTGATATTACGGTAAATTTATCAAGGAATAACATAGATAAATTTACTAAAAACTTTAACCATTGTTAAAGCCGTTAAAAATAGAATTTGTATGCACATTCAGTGATGAACATAGATAAATTTGCTTCATCGGTGAATTTTTAAACCCTAACAAACTATTGTGTATACGAGAATATGAAACCTCTAAACACTAAGCGTATGAAACCCTAACAAACACTAAGCATATGAAACCCTAAATTAAATCTAAGTAAGAACTTGGTTTAATACAAAACCTAACAAACTATTGTGTGTAATAGGAACTATAATATACCTATATAAATATTGAATCACTTAAAAATGATGACCTTACCAACGTAAATCTAAAATTAGATGACTGATTGCTCAAATTTGCCCCAAATGCACTGATGAAATGTTATAAAGATGATTATTAAATTTTTATCGCGGAGAGAGTAGAAGATTCAAGATGAGATTTGAGAATCAAGATCGGATTTGAGAATCGAGTGGAGAGAGAAACTAAATCAGAGTGGAGAGAGAAACGTGATGTTTTTCATTATTTTCAGTATTTGTAAGGGTAATTTTGAGTTTACAGAATAATTATTTTATTTTAATACAATTGTGTGCGTTATAATTGTGTTATTTTAATAACTGAAAGGGACTGATTGACACACCCTAATGTGCGTGGGACTTGTTGCGCTACTAGAGGCGCGTGAGAACCTACTAATATAACCCCTTAAAAATAATTATCGATTGATTAAGAATTTTAAAAAAAATATTGGTAACACATCCGTGCATATATATATATGGGCTAAATCACTTATATTCTATATGTGTGAGTATATATATATATATATATATATATATATATATATATATATATATATATATATATATATTTGTTGTTAGGGTTCATTTGACACGTAAATGGGCAAATATTTTGGATGTCAAATGAATTTAGACAAATGTAAAAGCAACTATGCCTCCTGCATTCTAGGAGCACTTATCACACGAATTTTTAAACTTAAGAACCTATAAACTCCCTCACTCGAAACAAAGTAATCCCTCCCTATTCATAACCAAAAAAGGGGTCAAAAGGACGCGTCGCACACGTGTACGTGTGTGTTGCACCTCTAGTAAATCAAATGCAAATTAATAGTTTTTGTTATATAAAATCGTTTTTTATAAAACCGTTTTTGTAATACCCCGTATTTATTTGCAAATTACTAAATTGAATAAAATTAATTATGTGTGCTTGTTGTGACTGTAGATGTCACTATTTATATCTTTACGTGTTATTTAATTCTGATTTGAAATTGGATTTAAGACACGACAGTTAATTAATTAAAGTAATTGAATATTTGTGCTTGTGCCGATTAATTATTAAATAACTGAGTCGTTAGTTAATTTTTTTGAGTATATTTGGTAATTAACTTTTAGGACATGTAGAATGTCTGTTTTTAGTTTAAAACGATGTTTTAAATGTTTGTTGGCGTAGGCAATGTTTTAAGCTATTTGGAGTTGAATTTGGGCTCTTTTACGTGAGACCCATCTGGGGCCCAAGTCTAATTTGGGGGGTTAAGGATTTTACGGGGTCATTGGGGATCTGATTTAGCACAAAACACATTTGAGAAGCACTAGGGGGATAGAGAGAAGGAGCATGGAGAGAATAGAAGAAATTGGGAGATGTGGCTTGGTTTTCTCCACAAATCATGATGCAAGTTTCTATATAATAAGATTATGATTGTATATGTCTCAAAATTGTATATATTCATTGTAAATCTAAATCAAATTATGTTTAAATATGATTTTAGATAATTAAAAAATTAATTTCGTAATTAAATTAACCTAAATAGTAATTAGGTTAATTTCCCTTTTATTTTGGTTGATTCCTTCGTGAACTTCGACTAAAACTAATAGAGAATGATTTGGATCTGTTTTATAGTGTAAATTATCTAAAAGCCCTATGTTTAATTGAATCAATGCATGAAACTACTAATTTTTTTTTTATAGAAATTGATAGATCTAGGGTTCTTGAGTGAATTTTGGAGTTATATGATGTGGTTTTATTGATTTGATGTTGGTTGGGGGCTTAAGTGAAAGTTTATGGTTCATTAATGGTGGATGGAGAGAGAAAAATGGGGTTAAAGATTATGAATCCTGTAAGAAATTTTGGAGTTTATATGTTGATGGATCGATCAGCCCTAGGCCACCGATTGATCGATGGTATAAGATATGGCCTAGTTTGGGCTTTTGGTGAAATGGTTGGAGTTTTAGGTTTTTGAGCCTAGGTTTGGAATTATTTCACCTATAGTTTTTGTGGTGGAATAATCTGAACAGTTCGAATAACTCGGGTTCAGATAAAAATCGGCCCAGAATAATTGGACGAGGATTGCAATTAGAGATAACCACAAATATGATTTCAATCTACGTGGATCTCGGAAAGAGATAGGCACAATCAAGAAGCAATTTTATTAACAAGCGAGAGAAGTCCTACATGGCTCCATTTCCCCCTTCCCTATAAATGTAACCCTTACCTCAGGGAACAGGGGCATGTAATTCTTGTTATCAAGAGGGGGGTTATAATAAGAATAGTGGAACACCCCGTGGATGTAGGCCATTGTCGAACCACGTAAATACTTGTCTTGTGAGATTGTTTTATTTCTATTTGGCACTAACTATTCATGATTATTCTCTGTCGGATAATTACACCTACAATTGGCACCGTCTGTGGAAAATGAGTTTCCTCTCCCTAAATCAGTTAAAGCCAAGAAACACTCATGTCTCACCCCCACAGTGCACCTCTTCCAGGTAATGGCCACCAGCAGGGTGGACTGCAAGTACCCAGAGTGAGGTCTGAAATCCACTCCAACAGAAGACAAGGCATTTATCACGCCCATTATCATCCACAAGATAAACGCTCTGAATAAAATAACGGGAAGCCTAGATCCACTCAAATTTTATTTCTGGCCGATGCATACCAATAATGTCTCCACCATCAGAAGGAGGCCACCTGTCCTCAAGTAGAAGAGAATGCACATCTTAAGCGATGCCTGGAAAAGATGGAAAGAGAGCTCCGCGAAGACAAACGCAAGAGCTATGTTCGAACATCCAGCCCTCGGGAGAGAAAAACTCGTAGAAGAGAAAGGAGTTCTCATCGTGATTAAGACCATTCTGAGCTCGAGTGTCGTCCGATGAGATGAGATCAAGAGGAGGGACATCGTAGACATGATATCTACAATCTTATTAAGAAAGACATGGATCAACACCCCACTAATCCTGGGGCTAGTTCCACCACTGAACCAGACAGGAGGGACCTCATCATCCAAATGCAGTCCCCTTTTTTAAGGGTAGTTGAAGATCAATAACCCTCGAAGAAGTTTGCAACTCCGAGGTTCAAAATTTATTATGGAAAGACATATCCCATTGACCACGTGCATTAGTACAGGCATGCCATGACCTTATGGAATCATAATGAAACCCTAATGTGACACATATTCCCCTATATCCTGGGGGATATCGCGTAAAAGTAGTTTGGGAGATTACCACATAGGACGATCAATGATTTGAAGCAGCTCTTCGAATCCTTCACTGATTGCTTCATTACTGTTGATGTAAAAAATTAGATTGCTTCTAATTATTTAATCACAGATAAATGTAAATGAGACAAAGAATTTTAAAGTGGTTCAGCCTTATAAGAATGGCCTACGTCCACTGTTTCTGTTATTGCCAAGTGTTTTGGAGTTCTCGATATGTAATTCTATCAAGAAAATTCGGTCCCTTTGAATGAGGGTGATACAATGTATTTATAGCCCTTGGGTTGTACATGTGAAAGGGTAAACAATTAATACCCTTTAAGAATATACGTCTGCATGATAAGCATTCAATGAATAGTTGAACTGTTGATTATCTGGCAATCAATGCTGTGGCCGAGATGCAGCTCGGACCGCCTTAGTTGCTCGTCGTTCAAGAGTTCCTCGGAGTGTTGGAGTTCCTCAGAGTGTTGGTGTTCCTCGGAGTGTTGGTGTTCCTTGGAGTGTACTTGCTGTTCGGAGTGAGTATGACTTAGTCGGGGAAATAAACTTCCTCGTTGCTATTGTGCCACGTAGGTCGACACGTGTCTTCTTATTATTCGTCTATATCAGCATATTAATTTTGGTATCAACAGAAGCCCCCAATGTTTCATATTTCGAACTTTGAGGAATATGGAACATTCTTTCTCGGTATATGGCAATATTAAATGACCTTCCTGGTTTTTAGGAGCATTTTCTCCGTATTCGAATGTCTTCCAAATTTGCAGAATCCGCCTTTTTGAATTTTTTATAAGCGCTTCTATCTTCGCGCACTTTTTGTCCTTTTAGCCGCCGGTAGCGTAATAATTTCTTTTTGTAATCATTTCTTTCGCCGTTTCCCAAGGCAAAGTATTTAAGCTTCATTGGCAATCCCATCATCCTCTACCTTTTCCAATTTCTGCTTTCGAGTTTTCCATAGTCTTTATCTCTCTTGTGCGTTCATCCCTTTCTTCGTTTGTTGTCAACAGATCTCCTTTTTCCTGTAAGATCCTCTTCCTTCTTCTTCATTTCTTTTATTCACCATGGTTTATGTTATTGAATCTCTTGAGAAATTCCGTTCTGACTTTTCTATTCCATCTTGGGTAACTCTGGAGGATCTTTCTGAGCCTTTAGATTATTTTCGTTTGGCTGAGGGACACTAGTTCCCCAGCCTCTTTATCGCCGAATGTGGATTTTCTTTTCCACCAAAGCCTTTGCGCTTAGAGTTCTGTCATTATTTCGATGTTGTCCCTGCAAAAATATCCCCCAACACATGGAGAATAGTTAATGGGGTGTATAGGTTAAATAAAACTCATGGAACCCGTATAGGAATTCCTGAGATTATGTATTGTTATAGATGGGCCGTTCTAGACAATATTTTTTTATTTAAAAACTAGATTTTTGAATAGGGCCTTAGTAGTCAACCTCCCTGATGCTAATAGGGATTATTTTGAATATGGGGTGGTTATCAAAAATTGGCAACATGCCCCTTTGATTGGAGATGAAGTATATCAAGGTTCCAGATGCCCTCCATATGGCAATGGGATAGGTTATTTTCATCTTATTTTATTTTTGAAATTGTGATTTCATTATGTTTGAATAAATGTGTGACTGATATTTCACTATTTATTTGTTTGCAGTTGACAGCAAAAGAAAAACTCCAAAAGAATCAGAAGTAAATATTAAGCATTTGAAACATATCTGGAGTTTGCATCAAAAAGTTGCAGACGAGCACATCAGGTTTGCTTCATATTTGTTGCAGTATAGGAGTTATACAACCTCTTTTACTGCTCGCCTTGTAATCAGCACTGGTGAGCCAGCACCAGCTCCTGAGGATTCTTCATCAGATTCTTATATTCCTTTGAGTCAGAGGATGGGCAAAAGAAGGGTTCCTGCTCTCTTTGAGGAGATTACATCTGCTGGAGATGGGAAAAGAAACAAGATTGATGTCCCAAAGGGGACAAAGAAAGTAGATGCTACCCCTTCTGTTGCTCCTCAAAAGACTGCTGAGAAGCCCCCAGTGGCTAAGAGCAAGAAGGTTGCACATGTGGAAGTGGTCACCATCTCCCCAACCAAAAGCTCTTCTTTGGTTGAAACTGTTGAAATGCCACCGAGGAGACTGAAAAAATCCCCCTCGGTCAATTTGACTGAAACCATTCCCCAGCTCCAAGTTAGTGGAGCTGGTGTTCCAACTATTATTCCCCCGAGCTCTGCAATGAGCTCGGTAAAGACTTGGACCATTCCTGAGGTTCAAGGAATTGAGGAGAGTATGTCTAGGGATATGCTTACATCCTTGGCTACTCGTCACATTGCTTCAGTAAGTTTATCTCATTTTGAATTTTCTTTCCTTTCATCAATACGTATATCTCTGTACCGACTTATCATTATATCCTTTTTTCAGCTGGTGAGTTGCTTCAACACTATTGTGAAGAAAGATGAAGCGATCAAGGCTTCTAGCTCCTCGTCCGGAGTGGAGGATGCTTTACTAGGTTTGGCCTAGTATTTGAAGGAGTCCCGTCAAAAGTATGACGAGGATAAGGCTGATTGGGAGAAGAAATTGGCTGCAGTTGAGGCAGAAAAGGTGCAGCTGGAAAATAAAGTGAAAGATTTGGAAGGAGAGAAAAAGAAATATGATGAGAAGCTCAAGAACTTTGGGGAGCTTGAAGACAAGATGAGAATGGCAGAAGAAGAATTGTCCCTTCTACGAGAAGTGAACCACCAGAAGGAAGAGGTGGAAGCTAAGTTGAAGACCACCGAGGATCTTCTATCCGAGAAGCTCTCCTCGGAGAAAATGAAAAGAAAGCTGGTGGTGAAAAAATCTTTCCGCACCGGTTGGGATAAAGGATGGGACAGGGGGGTAGCAGCAATGATGACTCAAGTGTAGTATGGGAGTTTGAAATACTTCCGAGATGGCTGGGTTGCTGCCTTGCAAGAATTAAAAGTTAATGAGGACTCAGAACTGTTTCAACAACATCTCCCTGGTCCTCCCCCAACCATCGAAGATGAAGAAGAGGACGAAGCTGCCTCCGAAGAATCTTCAATGGTAGTGGGTGATCTCATCTTTACCCAGCCTGCTGACGAGGAGCTTTCATCTCTGCCTGCTCCTCCTGAACAAGTTCCAGCTCCAGTCGACCAACTCGTTGTTCCCACCGAACAATCGAGCTCCTCATCCCAACCTCCCGAGAAAGTCTTGGGAGACAAGGAAAAGGTGTGAAGTTGTTCGGTATTCTCTTTCTATTTTTCTTCTTTTTCAAGTGTAACTAAGATCTTTGTAACTCTGCACTATGATCTAATAAAATTTGAGTTCTTTTCTTCCATATGATTGTCTCTTTTCTCTTCTGTACTCTGTCTTGATCTTCTTTTTGATGATTACTTTTTCTTTCTCTGCTAGTTTCTGGCCTGGATGGATCTGCTATCTGCTAATGATACAAAGCTGATGAAGCAATGTCATGAATATTATAATGCTGGTCACACAAACCTGAGTGCATCAGAGGTTGCCGACATCCTTGGTCAGGATGCTTCAGAGCAGGCAATCGAAGCTTATCAGTTTCTGAAATGCTTACTTGACCGAGCTGTGGCCAATAACGTAGCTTATTACGAAATGATTGAAGACTTGCAAGGTACTCTCGATGAACTTCAGCAGCAGTATAAAGAGTCTTCATCTCTTTTGCATGAAGGGTATAAGAAGAAACCCAAACAACTTGGTGAAAAAGGCTACGACAAGATGCTTGCTGGCTATGAAGTGAGAGAGAGAACATTGAAAGCAGATGCCGAAGGGCACAGGCAAATCGCTGAGTTATTGGAACAGGAAAAAAACAATCTGTAAAAAGAACTAGCTCAGCTGAGGTCTTCTGCTTCATCTTCCACTGCCTTGGTACCGGTCACTGATGATGGATTCTCATTTTTAGAAGTGGAAAATGCCAAGTTGCGAGAAGAGTTAGAGGCTTTGAGAAGAGCTGGGCCTTCTACTGCTACTCGGGGACGAGGAAGAGGTTCTCGTGGACGAGGAAGAGCTGCTCAGAATGTTGTCGAGGAACCAAGTTCTCGACCTGCTCGGGGAGGATCAAGAGTTCTTCGTCGTACTGTTGAAGAAGCTCGTACTCGATCAACATTGGAAAATCAAGCATTCCAATTAATGGCTAAGAACCAAGCTTTGTCTGATATGTCAAAGAAAATTAGAGAACTGGAACAACAACTCTCTTCAAAGACATCAGCGTTGGCGACTAATGAACTTTTCATCCAAAGTCTTCACGAGAAACTTGAAAGGTTGACATTTCAATTTCACAAACAGCCCAGGGAGTTCTGGATGGCTGGATACAACGAAGCTCTATTCCATTTAGATGATCGTATCCAGAATGCCAATAATGAGGGCTACAAGCAAGGTTAGCTGAATGCCTTGGGCGTGCTGAAGCTCGAACAAGGACACTACCTGTGGGACTATTATGATCCTAGGGTACTTGACTTGCCTGTGCCACCGTATAATTTGGACATGGAATGGATCCCAGCTCGTGCCATTCCTCGGAGCTTAATTGCAAAATACCTCGGTGACTACAATCTTCATTCTCAGATCAAGGTATCTCGTCCCGAGCATCTACTGGACACACCTTCAGTAAAGAATGTCAAAATGCTTCGAGATATTAACTTCATTAATTCTCCCCTTTGCCTGGAAGATCCTCCTGCTGGCGAGGAGCCTATTTCAAAAGCAGAAGGGAAAAGACCAGTAGAATAGGAAATTCTGATGTAATAATTAGTACACAATTTAATATCAATGTAATAAATTTGTGTAATTCATTTTGAATTTAATGAAAGAGTTTCATTTTTGTTTGCAAATTTGTATTGCTATTGTCTTGTATTTGTCAAACACTTTATATTTGTGCTTGCATAACAATATTGTGTGGTTCATCGACCAACTTAATAATATAAAATTACAAGTATTAGTAATATTGCTCGATCACTTAATAACAAAGTAATGAGGTTAAGAATGTTTACAATTTTTCCAACCAACCAAGGTTGTTAAATTGTGCTTGTCGACCAATTATAGTTAGTGGGTTTTTATCCCCGACCAGCTATACTTGGTACTATTTGGAATATTTTCTCCTCGTCGACCAACTACAGTTAGTGGGTTTTAATCCCCGACCAACCATACTTGGTACAGTTTGGAATATTTTCTCCTCGTCGACCAACTACAGTTAGTGGGTTTTAATCCCCGACCAACCATACTTGGTTCAGTTTGGAATATTTTCTCCTCGTCGACCAACTACAGTTAGTGGGTTTTAATCCCCGACCAACCATACTTGGTACAATTTGGAATATTTTCTCCTCGTCGACCAACTACAGTTAGTGGGTTTTAATCCCCGACCAACCATACTTGGTTCAGTTTGGAATATTTTGTTCTTCAAGGAACTTTTTGTATTTTCTGTAATAATCTTACCTCCCGACCAACATAAGTTGGCATTTGAGAGCATATCTTGTTTCCTAACCAAATACGTTGGCATTTTTAGGAATGCTGATGTTGTTCTCGCCCTTTTACCAAAATTGGTCTGAGCCAGTGTCAGCCTCCTAACCAAAGGAGTATGGTTTGTTCTCGCCCTTTTACCAACCGGAGTTGGTCTGAGCTTGAACTATCGTGTTATTTCCCTTTTACCAATCGGAATTGGTCTGAGTTAGAACTATCATGTCCACTCGCCCTTTTACCAACCGGAATTGGTCTGAGCTAGTGTACGCCTCCTAACCAAAGGAGTATGGTTTGTTCTCGCCCTTTTACCAACCGAAGTTGGTCTGAGTTCGAACTATCGTGTTCTCGCCCTTTTACCAATCGGAGTTGGTCTGAGCTTGAACTATCGTGTTGTTTTTACTGTCGAGCAGCGTAGTGTTACATACACTAGTATTCCCCGAAAAACTTTCAATAAAAGGAGAGAAGATGGCGAAATATCATCGTTTTATTCATATTGATGGAACTGCTTTACATTTTACATCACTGATAATACTTGCGTAGGTGTTCAGCATTCCATGCATTCTTAAATTCCTCTTCTTCTAGAGTCGCTATTCGGTAAGTTCCTGGTCGAACAACTTCTGTAACTCGGCAAGGTCCATGCCAGTTTGCTTCCAACTTATTGTGCTTCTGAATGACCTTCTTTAGCACATAATCTCCTTCTTTTAAGTCGCATTTTTTCACCCTCTTGTTGTAGAACAGGGTTGTTCGTTGTTGATAAGCAGCATTCCTAATGGCTGCCTCTTCTCTAACTTCCTCGAGCATGTCCAAATCTAATCTCCTCATCAAGTCGC
Organism: Sambucus nigra; assembly: GCA_949130495.1. Taxonomy (NCBI): domain Eukaryota; kingdom Viridiplantae; phylum Streptophyta; class Magnoliopsida; order Dipsacales; family Adoxaceae; genus Sambucus; species Sambucus nigra. Next base: position 547,316,681 of record OX422215.1, read on the forward strand.
TGACTGGGGAATTAAAATTCAGCACTCTGTGTGTTGGAAGACCCAACTCGGCAGGTATTACGGCCTCACTTTCAAATGCCAGCATATATGGTGATTCTCGAGTTGCTGCTTGGGGAGTTGTTCGGTAGGCCCACAATATTGACTGTATCTCATTAATCCAATTAGCTTTAGCCTCACTTAGCCTCTTCTTCAAACCATTTAGTAATGTTCTGTTCGTCACTTCAGTCTGTCCATTGCTTTGAGGATGGCCTGGTGCTGAATGAACCTTCAAAATATTTGACTGATGACAATAGGCGGCAAACTCCTCGTTATCAAATTGTGTTCCATGGTCTGTGATGAAGGCATGAGGGAGACCATATCGGCAGATGATGTTCTTCCAAACGAATTGGTACACCTTCTCGTATGTCATATCAATAAGTGGCTCAGCTTCTACCCACTTAGTAAAATAATCTACTGTGACGACGAGGTACTTGAATCTTCCTCGGGTCGTTGGCAGTGGTCCAACCAAATTAATTCCCCACATGGCAAATGGCCAAGGGGAAGTTATGGGTGTCAACAATGCTTGTGGAGTTCGTCGGATGGAGGAAAAACGTTGGCATTTATCACATCTCTTAGCATAGGCTATACAATCAACCCTCATCGTTGGCCAGTAGTATCCCCGCATCATCACTCTTTGCAAAAGTGTCTGACCTGCTACATGGGCTCCACAGGACCCTTTATGGATCTCTTCAATGAATTCTTTCACCTCGGAGGGATGTACACATCTTTGCAAACCTGCCGTAATTCCTCGTCTATACAAAACACCATTAATTAGTACATACCGAGCAACTTTAAACTTCAATTTCTTGGCGGCGAGCTTATCCTTCGGTAATTCTCCCTCCTCAATATATGCCCTGATGGGATCCATCCAAGATGGTCCTAAATCAAGGGTAATAATATTCATCGTCAGGTCTTCATCTATGCTCCGACTTTCTAATACTTCAATTGGTATCGTTCTTCGCAGCTCCGTACGAGTAGCTGATGCTAGTCGGGCCAGTGCGTCTGCTTGGGCATTCTCCATTCTTGGTATTCTGATCAACTGAATGGCATCAAATTCTGCTAACAACTCCATCGCCTTTGCATGATACTTGACCATTAATTCTCCTTTAACTGCATATGTTCCCATCATCTGATTCACAATTAATTGAGAATCACTGAATACCATTAGTTGTTGCGCTTCCATAATCTTTGCTAAATTAAGACCTGCTATCAAGGCCTTATACTCAGCCTCATTATTGGAAGCTTTGAATTGGAATCGCAAGGCATATTCCATGTCGATCTCGTCTGGGGTGTTCAAAACAATCCCTGCTCCACAACCGGTTGTGCAAGATGACCCATCTACATATAATCTCCATGTAGGTAACTCGTCTTCAAATTTCTTCTCTGACAGAGTTCCTCGGTGAAATATTTGCTGTTTCCTTTCATCCTCCCCTGGTATTTCTCGCTCTTCGTCGACCATCTCTTCTCGCCCTTTTACCAACCGGAGTTGGTCTGAGTTCGAATTTGATGATCCTTCTACATCCACAAGCCCTTTTACCAGCCGGAGTTGGTCTGAGCTTGTGTTTGTTGATCCTGTAACATCCACAAGTTGATCAGCGAGCAACTTTTATTCCTCGGGGGTATCAGGATATGTAAACTCTGCTATAAAATCTGCTACAGCTTGCCCTTTTAGTGATGATCTGGGTTCATACATAATATCATATTTATCGAGCTCTATTGCCCAATACATCAGTCTCCCTGATTTTTTTGGTTTATGAAGGGCTTGTCTCAAGGGCATGTCGGTATACACGACGACGGTATGGGCCTGGAAATATGGCCTCATTCTTCTACTTGCCTCAATTAATGCAAATGCCAATTTTTCTAGCTTTGGGTACCTGATCTCTGCACCTCGGAAAGCCTTACTTGTGTAATAAATTGGCTTCTGGACTCTATTCTCCATTCTGATCAATGCCGAGCTGACTGCATTCTCTGATACTGCCAGGTACAAGTACAACTTTTCTCCCATTACTGGCCTGGACAGTAGTGGAGGTGCTCCCAAATATTTCTTCAAGTCTTTAAAGGCTTTTTCACATTCATCATTCCACTCGAAAGTTTTCCGAAGTGTTTTGAAGAATGGGAGGCATCTATCAGTTGCTCGGGATACAAATCTGTTGAGCGCTGCAACTCGTCCTGTAAGACTTTGCACCTCTTTCTTCGTCGTTGGAGATCGCAACCCTAAAAGAGCTTTGATCTTTTTTGAATTCGCCTCAATGCCTCGCTGGTTGACGATGTACCCGAGGAACACTCCTTCTCGCACTCCAAATGTGCACTTTGTCGGGTTGAGCTTCATTTGGTATTTATCCAGTTGATCAAAGGTCTGACCTAAGTCAACTAGATGATCAGCAACTTTCTTGCTCTTTGTCAGCATATCATCGACATAGACTTCCATATTGCAACTGATTTGTTTGGCAAAAACCTTGTTCATCATCCGCTGGTATGTCGCTCCTGCATTTTTCAAACCAAAAGGCATAACATTATAACAATAAGTTCCCCTAGGGGTGATAAAAGAAGTACTTTCCCTGTCTTCAGGTTTCATTTTGATCTGGTTGTAGCCAGAGTAAGCATCCATGAAGTTGAGCAGCTCGTGTCCCGAGGTAGCATCCACTAGTTGATTAATTCTGGGCAATGGAAAGTGATCCTTTGGGCTTGCCTTGTTGAGATCAGTGAAATCAACACACATTCTCCATTTATTGTTTTTCTTCTTTACCATCACCACATTTGCTAACCAGTCTGGATATTTCACATCTTCAATGAATTGGGCTTTCTGGAGCTTCTCGACCTCCTCTTGTATAACTTGATTCTTCTCGGGACTAAATACTCTTCTTCTCTGCTTTACAGGCTTGATCTCCTTATTCGCATTGAGCTCATGACATAAGAAGTTTGGATCTATTCCTGGCATGTCTTCATGACTCCATGCAAAAGTTTTCTTTCTATTTCTCAAGAAATTTATCAACTCCTGTTTTATGGAAGCGTCCAACGTCGAACCTATCTGGGTTATTCGTTCAGGGTGCTCGTCGTCCAGAATAACATTTTCTGTAAATTCCACCACCTGCCCTTTTACAAGTTGGGATTCATCTCTGGGATCCAGTGTTTCAATTTCTGTACCTTCATCCACCTGGTAGGTAGTAGTCTTTTTCCTTGACTCTTCAAGCTCCTCTTGCTCGGTAGATGAATAATAGCATTCCCGAGCTACTTTTTTATCACCTTTCACAACTCCTACTCCGAAATTTGTTGTGAATTTTAAACACTGATGTACTGTAGATGGAACTGCTTCGAACTTCTTCAAACCAACTCTTCCCATGATGATGTTGTAAGCTGATTGCACATTCTTATCCATCACAAAGAAGCGTATTCTTTCTGTTCGACAAGCAGGCCAAGTTCCAATGAATATATCCAACTTGATCGTCCCAAGTGAAAAAACTTTCTCGCCAGCAAAATCCAGGAGAGGTCTATGATAAGGCTCCAATTGAGATAATTTTAAATTTAAACTGTCAAAGCATGAGTAGAACATGATGTCTGCCGAGCTACCATTATCTACCAGAACCCTTGAAATCACTACTTCTTTCATCCTCATTTTGATCACCAAAGGGTCATCGTGAGGGTAAAGAACACCTGCAAGGTCGTTTTTTGAAAAACCAATGACCAGTTTCTCTCTGTTTATCTTCCTCGGGCGATCCTCCTCAGCCAAATTTATTCGCTGAATGTACGAGCAAGCTTGAGCCTCTCTAAGGTAAGCTTTTCTTTCTGCAGTAAGGTCTCCTCCTCCTGCATCTCCTCCTGTAATGACATTACAATCAAATGTTCCAAAACGTATTGAAAATACCTCGCGTTCTGGTTGCCTTGGCCTTTTGGGAAGATCGGGGTCATCCTCTGTATCATCTTCATGATCCCTCTTCTTTTTCTCCTCTGCTCGACGAGGAGATCTAGACCTTTCTCTAGTTCGGTCATTATTTCTTCTTTCGCCTCCCCGATCAACATACTTTGCTAGCTTCCCTCTTCGGATGAGTGTTTCAATCTCGTTCTGAAGAGCTATGCAATTTTTGGTCATATGGTCGTGATCCTTATGGAACTCACAATATTTTTCCCTATTCCTCGTGTCAGGGTCTGACCTCAGTTTCTTTGGCCACTTTACTTCCTCGTTATTCTTGATTTCTTCCAAGACATGATTAATACCCATTTTCAAAGGAGTATAATTATCGAATTTCTTCAGGACTTCCCATGACGACTTATTATTCTTGGAATGCTTGTCACCGCCATTGCCCTTATGCTCTTTCTTCTTAGATTTGTCATCTTCCACCTTGGTTTCTTTATCCATATTCTTCTTCGCAGCCATAGCCTCCTCGACATTTATGATTTTGGCCGCTTTTGCCATCAACTCTGACATAGTTGTAGGTGGATCTTTGGCCAAAGTGTAATAGGCAACAACTCACTCATCAAGGCGGTGATTGCTGTCTTTTCTTCATAATCTATGACTTCCAGCTTCTCGTTATTGAAACGAGTTATGTAATCTCTAGTACTCTCACCATATTTTTGTCTAACACTTAACAAGTGTGCTACTCGTTTTACTGGCTTTGCTCCAAAACATAAATTGTCGATGAACAACTCGGCCAATTGAAAGAAAGTTGAAATCTTACCCCGAGGAAGATTGTTGTACCATATCTGGACAGATCTAGTAAGAGTTCCTGAGAATGCTCTGCATCTCATCTCGTCGGGGACGGCATAGATGTCGGCAGCAGCTTGATATTGCTCTATGTGTAGAACAGGATCTGTCTTTCCATCATATTTGGGGGTCACCACAGGTGCTTTAAACTTTGACGGGGTAGGGAAATTCACAATGGCCTGGACAAAAGGTGTCCCTTGAACAAAAGTTAGTTGTAGGGGATTCTTCGCCTTAGCCATTTCTCCCAATCTATCCTCCAACCGCTGAATGGAACCTTTCCACGCATCATTTCCTTCCTCGGGCTTATTAGTTCGAGCAATTGATTGTTCTGACGTGGCCTCTTGAGATCTATCTTGACGAGCAACCGGTCGTGATTGTGCTGATCTTTCTCTTAGATCTGATGGTTGTCGAAAACTCCTCGATATGGTTTTAGGTGGACTCCTATTCCTCCTAGGGCCTAGTCGACTGAAAGGAGACACCTTACTCAGTCTTTCCAAAGCACTGGGTCTCTCTGGGGAGAGAGTGATACGTTGCTCAGTATTTGTAGCCCGTATTGATGAAGTTCGCCCAGGATGATAAGAGAAATCATCAGATTCCTCATTACGATACGCATCTGTACGCCTGGATCGTGAAGAAGGTAAATAGGTTTGCCTCTGACCACTTCGCTGTCCCGAATGTGCAGGTGCACCTCCATGAAGGGTCTGTATGAGTTGCCGCATTGTCTCTTGCATAGCGGTTTGTCCTTGAGCCAGATTTGTCATAATTCCAGCCAGATCTGGAGGTGCAGAGGGATTTGGAGGATTTCCAGCATTTCCAGCATTTCGATTGTTGGATTCCGGATTATCTGCCATTGATGATGAATGATTTTTGGTGAAAAACGATAACAACAGTCGTTCCCACAAACGGTGCCAATCTGTTGATGTAAAAATTAGATTGCTTCTAATTATTTAATCACAGATAAATGTAAATGAGACAAAGAATTTTAAAGTGGTTCAGCCTTATAAGAATGGCCTACGTCCACTGTTTCTGTTATTGCTAAGTGTTTTGGAGTTCTCGATATGTAATTCTATCAAGAAAATCCGGTCCCTTTGAATGAGGGTGATACAATGTATTTATAGCCCTTGGGCTGTACATGTGAAAAGGTAAACAATTAATGACCTTTAAGAATATACGTCTGCATGATAAGCATTCAATGAATAGTTGAACTGTTGATTATCTGGCAATCAATGCTGTGGCCGAGATGCAGCTCGGACCGCCTTAGTTGCTCGTCGTTCAAGAGTTCCTCTGAGTGTTGGAGTTCCTCGGAGTGTACTTACTGTTCGGAGTGAGTATGACTTAGTCAGAGGAATAAACTTCCTCGTTGCTATTGTGCCACGTAGGTCGACACGTGTCTTCTTATTATTCGTCTATATCAGCATATTAACTTTGGTATCAACAATTACCAACAACGGCCATCCAAAAAAAATAATTCTCTTTTCTCGACGAGGAAGAATCCCTAGGAAACCTTATGGAAATATTCTAGATGGTACTGGTAGATAAACAATGAGGTTGAGGACTACTTTGAGTAGGTCATTATAGCCTCATTTAAAGTTGGGTTGCCCAGAAGCTCTATGTTACATCAGTCCCTTACCTAGAAGGAGGCGGACACCATCGATGACCTCATATCTTACATAGAAAAATATAAGAAGGTGGAAGATGTGGTTGCCACCACCCAGGGTGACAACTGGAGCTTGAAGGCGACCAAAGGCAATGACAAGGAAAATTCCCCCAAGAAAGGGGGCAAGAGGAAGATTTGAGGATCTAAGAATGGGGACAAGGCAAACCCTTCCAAGGCTTTTCAAGCAATCAACACTATATTCAAGGAACCGATTTAAGGACCAATAATTCCTCAAGTGGCCAAAGAAGATGGGGAGAGACCCGACTAAGAGAAATAATGCACGTAGGTGTGGGTATCATAGGAAAATGGGCATACAATAGAGAACTGTAAAGCCCTCAAGTCTCACATGGAAGAGTTTTCTCTAGAAGGACATCTAAGTGACTACGTGGAAAAGGAAGGGGAAAAAGTCATCATCAACGTCAACCGAAACCCAAATAACATACTAGAAGACGAATTAGGACATGAGCTTGCTATCATTCATGACGCCTCTAGACCTAAACAGATCCATGTGCTGGGACTTTTTTGACGTTGGCCTTCTTTCTTCTCTTTCTGCCTCTTCATCATAGGCTACAACCAAATTAGAACCATGTGCTGGGAGTGGGCTGTTGTTAAAATTCTACGGAGGGATTTGCAACATCCCTACCTTTACATACTTATCAATGATTCTCCTCAGTGCGAAATAACTCTTTGTGGGGTGCTGGATCTTTCGATGGACCTGGGAATACTTGGGATCCTCCCTTGTTACCGTATCGGGAATACCCTTTAGTTCGTACACCATTCCTCCTAGGACCATTTTTTGTAATAGCTAACAACCTCCTCCACTGTATAAGGCAATGGTGGTGGATCCTCCCTGTCTCTTCCAAACTTCCTCTTATTGTCCTTCTTCGGCACTTTGACCCCATCTCCTCCCTCGGTGTATCCGACCCGTGGGGGCTGAGACCTCCCCCCCACAGGTTGTATCGGCTGTTTAAACATCATGGGCACCACCACCGGATTTGGTCGTACCACCAAGGAGATATTTCTTACTACTTTTAAGAACGCCGAAAAAGTCCCCTCATACATTTCATTAATGAGATAACAGATGTACTCAGGAAGTAGCCCCTTCACACAGATCTGCAATGACTTGGACTCTTTTGCTTCCTCCCTTACATCGAGGGACCTTTCCCTAAACCTTCAGACATATGCTACCACTTCTTCCCCGGGTCGTTACTTCTCCCTCCCTAGTTGGGTCAAAGTAAATTCATCTTCTGCCAGAAAGAACTTCTGGACGAACAAAACATGCATCTCTTCCCACGTAGAAACTCTTTTGGGAGCCAAATGAAAATACCAGGTGTATGATTTATCGATTAAGGACTTAGAAAACTCCCTCAACCTGAGCTTCTTATTATTACAATGTGCCCCTAAGTGTTCAACTAAGTGCTTAATGTGCTCCTTCGAGTTTCCACCTTTCCTTGTCTATTTTTTAAAAATAGGAGGAATATAGTCCTTTGGATAGGGCTCATCGTTGTATTCCTAGGTATAAGGTTCCCGAAAGTCATCGTAAACCGAAGCTACCTCGCCAGTAGATTACGAGGAGGCTTGCATAAACATCGGCATCTCTTTTTGCATTTCCCTCCTCATTTCCTCCATAGGTGATGCTACCGGGGCACCAACCAACGAGACCATGGGCTGAGTGCCCATTACAGCTGGAACAATCATCACCGTTGGATCCATTGATACTCCTGATGTTCCAACGGCTTGATTAATAATAGAGGGTATACTCGCTGGGGCTGTTCCCGATACACCTGCACTCGATGGGGTCGTTGTGTCTTCCCCTGGTGTTACGAAGGAATTGGCTTCAAATCCCCCCAACACCGTAGAAGCTACCAAAGTTTTCAAAAACTCATAAAATTTACTCATGAGGAGTGCCACCTGAGTGGGTCCCAACCCTACACTTGTGGAAGCTTATGTCACCCCTGGAACGCCTATCGTTGCCTGAACCGGAGGTACCTCTATTCTAGGAGCCCCGTCCCTTAGAGCCTTCAGTTCTCTCGCCGCTTGTTCTTCATTATGTTGGATGTCATCAAAGTTAAGCTTTCCATTAACGTTATCTTGCGCCATACTCCTTGCTTAGAAGAATGCCTCCCCAACAGAGTCACCAAATGTAAGAGGGTAGTTTAGATAAGATGGAGGCGTAACCCCTTTTTAGTACAGTAATGATAAGTTAAATAGCGACACTATTGATTAACCGTAGGACATACAAACACTAATCAATGAAGATGAACTCAGTTTAAACTCCCAAATCTCTCGTGCATAACTCAAAAGGTAGTAATGAACTTAGAAGTAACTTAGCTGGAGGGAGAGAGAGGTAAGCATCCTAGATACACCTTGGTAGGCAGCCAAACACACTAACCACCCTCAAGAATCTCTGTCAACTATTAAAAGCTTCGTAATAAATGACAATGGTGGGTGAGTAAAAACTCTCTGGTTTGTAATAATTCTCCCTGATGTATATTATCCCTAGCAATAACTTCTGAACTCTCAGAAAAGATCCCCCTTCCTCAAAGGTGGTTGGGGTCCTTAAATAACCCCCCACACCACCCCCGAGTCAACTCAGTCATCAATGCTTGTGAAAGACCTCCCTCATACTTTATGTCACCAACATTCAATACCTGATGCAATAGTTGTCTCCACGTCATAAACATTAAATGCCAAGTCATGCCTTTTGCCTAACCACTGTGTGTCAGGGAGCTGTTGCCATAGAGATGGCTCACCAACTGTCTGACAGCCCCAAATACAACGGTGGTTTACTCAAGTGCAGATTTGACATTATTTAGCTGGCTGGTGACATCACCTACAGTTGATGTGATATTAAGTAGAGGGCTGTTTGGTTCACAATTCAACGCCCGATGGAACTCCAAGATGGTCTACCCGAGGTTCAACGATGAGGGTCTTTCGGTGTTTTACTAGGTGTATCTAAGGTGGTTAGGACAAGCCCCAACGGTGCCTCACTTCTCAATCCTCCAAACCAAGTCCCTCTAAAGTTCCCACGACGAGGTCATTCGATAGAGCATGAAAGCTCTCCCAGGCCCTGCCAAGCCTGATCTCTCGCGAGTATCGTTTGACCTCACATTAAAACTCATTATTATTCTCGTTACATCATTACAATTGTTATATCTCCAAGTCAATATAAACAAATATACAATATGACTAACACAACAAGCTAAAGTGTGAGTTGCCACGCTGAGATGCCTCGGTTTCTTAATCCTAAACACTGTTTCTTAATGGGGGAATTATCCCTAATTCCAGTATTACCTTCAATCCCCCTCTAAAATCTTCAAGCCCCCTCTACAAGGTGTAAGGGATTTTAATGATGTCAATAAAGATTGTTCCTACAAGCTTGCATAGAGAATCAATAACTCCAAAGGTATATGGGGAAATTTTATGGGGGATAAGTATAAGAACTCTTTGCAAAATTGTTATAATGGATCTCATGTGATTAAAAGAGTTAGAAAAGTTCAAGAAGAGGTGATAGATCAAACTGGTTTAGTGGGTGATGAAGTTATTTGTAATCCTTCAACTGATGGAGAATTCTCAATAAAATCAGTATACCAACTCTTCAAATGGTCAGCAATGGATATATATTCATAGAGAATGTTATGGTTGGCTCCAATTCCAATAAAATTCTATTTTTGTTTGGAAAATCTACTAAGAACATATAATAATTGATGATAATATTCAAAGGATTGGCATAAGGGTATGCTCCAGATGTCATTGCTGGAAGAATAATGAGGAAACTATGCATCATTTATTCTTGGAAAGTAAATTAGCTCAAGATGTTTGGAACTATTTCTCAAATAAGTTAAATGTGATTCCTTCATTCCAATCAATAAAAGTTATGTTAATGTCCTGGTGGCTAGCTACATCTATCGAGGATTACCTGAAATTTCTTCATCAATTACTTCCTTGGGTGAATCTATGGGAAATATGGAAATCAAGGTGTCAAAGTTCCTTTGAAGAAGTGGAAATGAATGTAAAACCATTTTTAAGAATACCATAATATTAATCAAGAAAACATTCATTTGATTAAATTTTCAAATACAAATGTTCTTAATAAAAGGATCTTGGATCTTCATGATTATCACATTTAAACGTCATGCGGAATATAAATGGTATTAAAATAACATACCTCCATTATTATCACAACTAGAAATATTGACAGAGCAGTCAACCTTGACGATGTCTGATCGGTCTGAATTTTGGAACACAAGTTCATCTTGTATGTTGCAAGAACATATTCCAATTTCAACGTATTCCAATGGTTAGATCTCCCAGTATGGCCAAAACACTATTTAGAAATTTACTTTCCTTGAGAATTTATATGTCTCTCCCTTTCCTATAATTTCATTATGTTGTCATTTTAGAGTGTCTGAATGATGGAAATCAGTCACTTATTTATAAGTAGGGACAAGACCTAAATCTCCAACTGTCACTAAATATCAACCGTCCATCAAGGTAGATGCCCAAGAGTTCTTTTGACTCTTGGTATTTGGAGTACCCTTTCATAACCAAAGTGACTCATAGAATTAATATAATTATGGAACACATAATGGAGAATTATATAAAATAATTCCAACAGTCTCCCACTTGATCCATAATTATCATAAAGTGGGCAATAATCCTTGAGTCATCGTTAGATAGTTTTCCATAAAGACCTTAATCAGACAACTCATCAATGTGAGTCATGGCGCTCACATACTAATTCAAGAGCATGATTACTTCCATGTACCACAACATTAACAACTCATCCAATAAGGTCTAAAAATAGGGTTATTCCATAATGGTCCAATAATGTCTTTGTAAAAGACTATTTCTATCACATTCTTTCATTCACATGTATGTGTACAATAACGACAGAAATCAATGATTCTGAAACACTGTATGATATCATATGGTAGTGTCAAAATAAGAACTATAAAATCCACCACATCAAGATTCTATGGGCTATACATTAAGACTCGTATCTTAAGCATGCTTCATTAATGTCTTTTGTAACAGGCCAATCATGTGGATTTTCTATGTTAACACTTGTACAAATGTGTTAAATGACACTTGTTTCAGAACTTCTTCTTTATACGGTATTTGCATTCAATGTGCGTAGATACTCACATAATACCTAATGTATCTTAAGAAAGAAGATTGCAACGATGGTATCATAATATTTCAGCGGCTTGGCAATATTGTCAACAACTCCAAGTCCTGAAATATAAGTTATGTTTCCATAATCAATAAGTTATAGCATCAACGCATGCTACAAATTCAGATATCCATAATAGTCAATTGATTGCGTTGTACTCCTTTATTATATTAGTCGTTAAACCAAAATAAACGTAAGTAGATAAGAGTGAACTTCATACTTTTCATAAAACCAGTAAATCTGAGTTGTAATAACTAATCGTCCAAAAATGAACAGTTAACTTTAATGTGACCATGTAATTTTTTATTATCTCATAAATTCATCCATTACGTATTAAAAATTCATGTAAGATTTTGTTTCTCTACTTTACAATAAATTGAATATATAAACTTACTCCCACTGATCATAAGTTGTATAAATTGAATATACAATGATTAGGAAGTATATAATGGTATTACTTCTAAAAACATCATATGTGGTAAATTTAATTAAGTTTATATAATCAATTATATATAACATGTGTAAAATATCATAAGCATAATAGTTTTCACGTACACTAAACATAACTCTCATCATAATGAGTTACTCATCTCATAAGAATTTTACATCCTTAAAAAATAACATCCTTGGAAAAGGGGATAAGGTTCATTTATAACCCTTTTCTCATTACACATAAAATATTTGACGTAATTCAAGGAGATATTGTAGTCCAGTAAGTTTACTTCTTATGATTTTGTGAAAACAAAACCAAATATTTATCCTTATGTCAAATTCATATTCATGTTGATACACCACAAAATCATTCAGAATAGTAGATTCCATTTAGGATCTGCTTAATACTATTCTTTATGATTTTCATAATTTAGTAATTGATCATTTATTTGTTCTTTATTGTTTAAACAATCCAACAACTAAAAGAAAGAGTATTGAAGAAAGTTATCGGTAATGGGATAAGTACCCTACTTTCCTTTAAAACCATATTTCATGATTTTCAACTCCCACTAATTTCACCATTCATAATGAATTTGACATTTGATTTTCTTTAATGCAATAAGTACATGTCACTGACGATTATATTATCTATATAGGTCCACTTTAAGAGAATTTTCTCGTAATCTCCCACTTGGGCCACATAGGTCATTTGTATGTTAGATATTGTAATACCTTAAGGGCATAACTCGACTATAAATATTTATCAGAGATATCGCAAAAATCTTGTCCATAAAAAAAATTATCATAAGGAGTTTAAATTTAATTTGGTATAAGATTAAAGAGTTTTATCAATAACACTACGATTATGATGCGGGATCAAAACAATCTTTAAAATAAATATAGACAAACTTTATTTTCTACAAAACATCAAGGGAATGTCATAACCTTTGAGAGGGACTAAAAGATGCTTTAAAAATATCCCTCACAATCAAGTCAAAATAAATATTTTTCAAGAAAATTGGAAGCATTAAGGGTTTATGAAAAAAATAAATGACTTGATTCCCCAAGAATGAAAGAGAAGAAATATTCTTTTCATTTCTAGTTTGTTTTGTAAAAAATTATTGCATCAAAAGTAAATACTTTATGTAACACAATAAGTTTAACTTGCAAACTCTACTAAGATAAAAACTCATTTCAAATCATAAAGGATACATATTATCTCTATCATTATTAGTTCGAGTGTGCAATATGTAAACCAACTTAATTTGTTTAATTCGTCAAACTTTATATGGAGTGTTCCACACAATATTGATTATCAATAGTGGGCTAGAAAAATCTAACATAATATTCGAGAGAAACAAAATCAGATCATAATTTGTTAAAGATATGAGATAAATTGCTCACTACATCAATGCTTTGATTTGATAACACATACGTTAATATCTCGCTAATACCTAATGTGCATTTTATTTTTCTCATTTGTAACCATTTATTATCAATTATATGATTCTTGTAGATACTGGAATACTATATATACATGATATATACTTGAATAATGTATATGATATATAGAGTTCATCAATCAGTCAAAATCAATTCCCTGGAAGGAATAATTATCTGATTATTAAACTCAATATACTCCACTGTTATAAGCATCAGAGGTTACTACTGCTATCATCTTTACACTTAATATTCATTTTTATTATAGCTGGGTCACAGTGGTGACTACCAAATATTTCATAATATGAATATTACATTAAGTAAAGACTTACATATACAGGTTAATAAAATTTTCACTTATGTTCATTGAATATCACATGAGCAATGAAGGAATTATTCATGTTTGGGTTTTATAAATTTAATTGGTGATATCATGATGAAAGAAATAATGATATCTCCATTTGATGACCATTATTGCCTTCTTAAAATATATATCACCACTTAGTTTTAGCTATTGTAATTGGACTTGTAGGCTACCGAATCACAATAATTGAATAAACAATAATATGTATGCAACATTATAAATCTTAGCATTCAATATCATACATGGACCTGTAGGCAATCCAAAATATGCATGATATCAACGCATTAGTCTAATATTTATATATTATGGAATGGATTACTTTAACGAACACCAATTATTACATTATATAAATATTAGAGATAAGTATACATGTCTAAAATACCCGTAATATATGACTAAATTATATAATTGTCAATTTCATAATTTAAAACTCACAAAAAAAAACTATACTTAATGTAAAAATCAAATAGACAACGAGTTCACATGAGATATTACACGAATAATAGTAAATCAAAAACAATCATTTACTTTCTCTTTATCACTTATGTATGAGTAACAATCAGAAATATTGACCCAAATCATTCATGGTCATATACTAATGCAAAATACGATTATAATCACAGCTACCACACTAGTGGCAACTGTAAATATGACTATAATACTTTTGATGTCAATTATTTAATATTGACTAAAATTCCAATGTTTATTTGATTCAAATTTCAGCATGTGTTGCGCTGTAATTTAACTTTATAACAAACATTAGGATAATTTGAAATGACTATAAGTATAATATCTTCACATTTAACCTCAGCCTGTATTTGGCCTTTGATTAGACTGAATGAATAGGTACTTATGAGCCTCAAAATTGCAAGTCATGCATTCAAATATGCATGCATGCACCGAAATCATAAATCTGGTATCCACACATATGAATTGTAGCATGTGTTTGCCATTTAATTCAACTTAATGGGAGTACTAGTATGAGAATAAACAATAGTTATGATATTCAACCATATGAATCGTTGGCCTGTGTTTGGCATGAGACTCATTAAAATACGACTGTCATAATATTCAACGAATCATTACCCTTTGTTTGGCACGAGACTCATTAAAATACGAATATTATAATATTCAACAATATGAATCATTGGCCTGCGTTTGGCACGAGGCTCATTAAAATATGAATATTAATAATAACACAATATTCAATAATATGGATTGTTGGCATGTGTTTTGCAAGAGACTTATTAAAATATGAATATTAATAATAACATAATATTCAATAATATGAATCATTGGACTGTGTTTGGCATGAGACTCATAAAAAATATGAATATCAACAATAACATAATATTCAATAATATGAATCTTTGCATGTGTTTTGCACGAGACTCATCAAAATATGAATATTAACACTAACACAATATTCAATAATATGAATCATTAGCTTGTGTTTGGCACGAGACTCATAAAAAATATGAATATTAACATAAAACAATATTCAATAATATGAATCATTGGCATGCGTTTGGTACGAGACTCATCAAAAATATGAATATTAATAAAAATATAATATTTAATAATATGAATCCTTGGCCTGTGTTTGGCACGAGATTCATCAACATATGAACATTAATAATAACACAAGTATAATATCCTACCATATGAAATATGTTTACTTGTATTTAGCATTTATATGCAAATAAAACAAGAATATTAATCTAAAAAATATATTCATACTTTCAATATTCACTAAATGATCATAACATGTGTTTGGTTTCTAATCCAACACAAACATAAATTCATGAATAAATAAAACAATTCCCATAGTGAAAACACACGCATAATATTTAACAAAATTGTAACTTTTGCCAAAAAAATGAGTTAACACTATAGGGATGTAGATAGTTACTCCAAAATCTCAAAATGAATTACGGAATTCGAAAATAAATTTTCCGGAATGAGATATTATCGTAAAAATTATTTATGTAAA
Source organism: Sambucus nigra (assembly GCA_949130495.1). Classification (NCBI taxonomy): domain Eukaryota; kingdom Viridiplantae; phylum Streptophyta; class Magnoliopsida; order Dipsacales; family Adoxaceae; genus Sambucus; species Sambucus nigra. The sequence goes on from OX422215.1 coordinate 547,332,481, forward strand.
ATTAATGCCCCAAATATATTATACTCAAAACTTATTGTATAATTAAGGGTCCAAAAATAGATGTATACACAATAATCTAATATTTACAATTATAGATTAAGACACTTTAATGTATTTTCCATTTAACATTATACAAATATTAGTGTCGAAACATTAATTCGAATATTTGAGTTACCAAATATAGATTATGCACAATAATCTAATTTATCGTAATGTTATTGTTAAACACATAATCATACATCTAATATTCAAAATTTTATATTGAACCTTTTAGTCAATACAAATAATACATAACATGAATATTAGAAAAAAACATGAACAAAAAAAACGGCCCTCGTGATGTAAAAATACTATGTTTTGGTTGCTCCCAAGAGTACGGATATAATTTTGAGTGTTCGGATTACTAATAATTTCATTATAATTAAGACGTTGTGATTTGGTTGCTCCAAAGAGTTTAGTTGCAATGGTGAAGTTAATATTGAGGGGAAATATGTTTGTTTATTGAGGTTGGTATACGTTTCTCCAAAAAGTCCATAACATTCCTTAATTTATAAGCATACTGTCCATTTATAAATTTTGAAAATATTAATTCTCATTGAAATTATTATACAATCTATAAAATAATCTAATTTTCATATAATATATGGTTTATTAGTCACAAAAGTGACCCAACTAGAATGCTTGTGAATATTAAATTTAAATGTAGTTTTCTTGGGTTTTGTCCCTTATCTTAAGATTTATTAGGCTCCCATCCCATGTATATTTAAAATTATAGTAAGTTCCATAACTACAGTCCGTAACCACTCCTTTCCCATTGCACAGAGAATGACACTTGTTTCATAGTGGTTAAAATAGGATCAATAACTAAAAACAATAAAAACATGGGAGTGACGATAAATAAATCTTTCAAAATTGGACTAAATACTTAAAATCCCATTTAAGTATAAAAGTGTCAGTAACAACTTATCATGCTTATATCTGTAAAGATATTGATGGAGTATATTTGGTTTATTTTATCAAGAAAGATAATTTTTCAAAGAAAATTGATTTTGAGTAACTGAAATAAATATTAAGGAATTACGCAATTAGGTGGTGAAATGTTATCCTAGATAACATGTCCCTCTCAATTACATAACATGGTACCCAATAAAGTCATATAAAAATATTAAAAACTATTACAAAAGAAATCTCATATTTATAAAATATTATTAATGTACGTACTGCCATCTCATAGCACTATTGTCGTGAGCTATTTATCTCATTAATTGCATATCAATTTATCTTTCTAAAATATCATGTTTTATAAGTTTTAATTTTCTCGAGATTAAATTATTAGAATGAAATGAATAAGCTAAGTTGCACTTAAAAGTTATAATTCAGTTTTACTTGAGGAACGAACTATTAATGTATAATTAACATGCGACTCTCTTTTAAAAAAATTGAAAAAAATTCTTAAACGGATTAGGCATAAAGTTTATGAAAAATCTCAAAATGTTGGAGGTTAAAATATGAGTATCCATTATGTAACATATATATTTTAAGCGATATTGTATGAATTATAAAGTATCTTTAGATGTGAATGAAATTTGTTTCATTTTTTAAAAAGTAGAGTGCTGCGAAACATAGTTTTAAATCGATATGAGGATGCTTACAAGACAAACGATAAATTCTTAGATTCATTTTATTATGTTATTTTGGAATCACTTCAAAAACTCGTCAATGATCTTTAAAAATATTTCAAAATATCTTTAAGTTTATATGAGAATATATTTTCTTAATTCTGATATTCTCATTGTTGGCTGGTACAAATTATAATTTTGACAAAACTTTTACAAGAAAAATAATTTTGGTCCTATATCATAATGTTGAACTTAAAAATAGCTTTATGAAATCTTCGATTTGTGGCTTAATTGAATATAATATTCTTTTAACTCTAGACTTACTCTTGTGATTTAATAGACTAAATTGACCTTGAGTTGTCAATTTTGAACCTTGACACTCAGGTTTGAGTTCTTAAGATTTTATAATTTTAGAATGATCTATGTGGTCCAAGTGGGAGAATATAGTCCTTGCATAGTGGACCTACATAGATCATATTGTTATAAAACAACAAGTTAAATGCTACAATGTTGATATCATATCGCCATGATAGTTATTCATACAAAAATGAATATATATGGTTAAAAGTGTATTACATAAATTCTATATTACTTACCCAATTTAACACGCTCACATGATTGAGAATGTCTAGTACAGTCATAGATTTAGAATCTACTAAAAGAATTAGAATTTATAATTATGCCTAAACTTTCAAGAGGGTACACTATTTACTGTTGAAATCGAAAATGTCAAATTATTTAAATAATAGTGAAATCAGTAGGAGTATTAAATCACCTAATATGGTTATAAAACAAGTTAAGATATTCTTGTCATTCTCTTAACATCCAAAGTAATTGTTCTTTTGGTTAGTAAATATGAATAATTTTAATAATGTCTTAAATGAGTTTGCTATTCTGAATGATTATGAGATTTATGTGAATTTGATAAAGGAGCAAGAAAATATTCGTATTTTATTTTCACAAATTTTTAAAAATTATAATTCCACTAATTGACCAAAATAAAGTTATTGTAGCGTTGAATTATCTAATTGACATACTAGAGTCGAGTGTAAATGCGTCTTTAAGACTACAACACGACCCTGGTGATAATCAATGACATAAAATTAGGCTTATGGTTAAAGTTTTTCTTATGAATAGAGAAAGGGGTGTAAATAAATAATTTCACATATATCTTAAAATGTGAAATTCTTATGGCTTTAGTAACTCCTTTTTATTAAGAGTTACATTTAGTATGAAAATTAATGAGATTTTAAGAAAAACACTCTACAGATTGAGAAATCACTATATAAACTTATGTCAATTTTTCACCAATGGTATTTTAAGAATAATTTATGTATTTATAATAGTGTATATATACCTTGAAGTCAGTGAGAGTAAATTTATATATTTCTTAAATTTCTCTTACTAATGAATGATATATTAGAGAAATAAAATATTTTAAAGAGTATAAAGTAATGAGATGACTAAAATGTTATGTATGCTCACACTTATGATAATTTTTCACCCTTGATTAAGTAGGTTTATTATGGCCTAGTGTCCAATATTACGAAAGAGTGAGAAAGAATTAAATATTGTATGTAGCATGCTTTGATGCTACTATTTACAGATTATGGCTGCGAAAATTTATTTTGAGACTTGGAGTTGTCGACATTATTACCAAGTCGCTGAAATATTATGATAATGCCGTTGCAATCTTCGTTATGAAGAACTGATAGGTATTTTAAAGAACCTAGGAACTTTAGGATATAATACATATATATGAACAAAGAAGTTTAGAAACAACTTGACACATCATATCCACTAATAAATGGGCTATCACAAAGGACATTCATGAAGCATGCTTGAGATATGGGTCTTACGTAGTATAACTGTTGTGAATCATTTGGTGCTTAATTTTTTACACTATACTTTTTTTTATAAGTAAATGATATATGAAACCAAACCGCTTAAGGGAGCGAAACCCGTATACAGGAAGTATACACCACAACCAAAAGAAAGAAAAAATACCAAAATCCACCAAAAACAACAACCACCTACAAAAACCACCAACTCAAGAAAAAATCACCGAGGATTCCTATAAGCGCCTATAGATTCTCCCTCCCCAACCTCACAACGAGGCAATAACACTAAAACATGAACTTCCGCCAAACCAAACGAACCTTGAAAACTCCACAAAAAGATGTCCATAACAAACCTGGGCATGCAAGACAACGACCACGTGCTCAAACCAACCAATGATATGACTACCCTGGACTCCACCAAAACAATAACACCACCTAAAGAAAACAAAGCGCACAGAGTGGAAAACTAGGACCTACACCCTCCCATATCCTCCTATTTTCTCGAAAAGTAAACACGCCTTACTCTCATTCCCCTCAAAGTTTACCCCTACCATCTTACTGAAACCTAAAAAATTATCTGCACATCCTGTTGGGTCCTCTTCCTCCACATCTCCATCATCAAACGCTTCTTCCTACCTAAAGACTTTGATATCCACCCAAATTTTAGATATGGTCAACTCAGTATAAATAAATCCCTTAGATCCTCCTCCCACTTCCCAAGTAACGTCCAAATCAACCTCAGAAAAGTCATTTTCGTAATAATTACTTTCATACTCACTAGCTACCCCTTTAGACATTTTTTTACCATATTGATCTGCTCGCTACTCTCCTGACTCCATGCCCCCTACATTTTTGTTGTTTAACCCCTTCACGCTTCCTAACCCGACGACTTGATAAACTGATTCATAAACACACTATCCTCTCTCATCACACCACTAGTTTCTCCGTAATCATAATTCGATTGAGCCCCTACTCTCACACCACCCTCCACGGACTCCCTTTCACGGGAGCCCTATAAATTTAATTGATTTTAAAAAATACCATTGTTTGGGACGAGTGCCAAAAGTGACTTAGGAAAAGTGACCACCATCTATTCTGTACCTTTAAAATTTTACACACGACCCACTTTTCCACCCTTCTTATTTTTTTGCTTTTTGCCTTTATATTTCTTTTAAAAAAACTTCTTTGCAAAAGCTTACCCCAATTTAGACATGGTTCCAAAGTTTTTAAAATGGAGAAACACTTTCCTCTCTTAGCAAGAGAATGCCCCCTGTTATTGACCACAAGCATTCTATCAAAAACTCGACCAACACCAATATCTTTATTCATGCTAATACCGGTCCATTGAATGAGCTTATTTGCCCTCACTAACACACCTACATCCTTGATATCTCCACCCCCTATACAACCTAAAAAAGGATGTGCATAATTGAAATCCTTTTGAGCCTCAAAAGTCCCTGCTTATTCCCCCTTAGACTCGTTTAATTTATTTATGATAATGACCTCCTTTCCAGATGAAGTAGCTGGGCACTGTTTATTATTACCATTTCCAATGTTGCCCACTCATATGTCTGATATAGTCCCCTGACCCACTGATGCTTCCTCTATTATGTCTTTAGACATCCTGACGTCACTAACTAACTTAACAGAGTTAGACGAAATCACCTCAACACGATCTACCTGCCTCTCTCATCCATCACCGGAGCTTTCTCCCATTTCACACCGCGGTCACGAAGAAAACCTCAGTGCCCGGTCGTTCGGCATTGTCACTGATTGGAGCTTCCGCCTTTCCCGTCGGTCAGCGGAGCTTGCTCGCGTCTGAAACTGTGATTTTGATAAAGACATCAGTTCCCGTCCATCCGGCATTGTCTTTGACTAGAGATTTCCCATCCTCATCTTATAACTCTTGCACACCCTAAACTCCCAATCTACACTACAATCGATTTGTCCCCTCCCCACGGTCGGAGAGCCTTCCACCGATAAACTGTCAATATCTCCAACAAAAACACACTTTAGCTTCTCTCTCCAGATTGTAAGGTCGAAACCAAATAAAATACCTAGTGATCAATCCTATATAAATTAAACAGGAATATCATTTGGTTCATTCTTAGCATCACCGTCGAAAACGTTTTTAAAACTTACTAACCACCTAGTATTAAAAAAAATGATGCCAAATTTTATCTTTATCAAACAACAACAGCATCATGCGGATGAATATAATTTAAACCATTCACACAATCACTGAGTCAACCATAAAAATGAATAAATACAATCTTCGTTGAATAAACCATCGGCTACAAAATCCAAATTAGAAAACATAAACCACCAGAAATAATAAAATGAGTACATCATCTGACTAAAACAAATGAAAGACTAGGGCGACATGCCCAAATGAAATACTGATTGCATCCTACTCTTGGAATGAAATAACTGAAGCAGCTAAGACTAAATCCTGCAACATTTACATATGCCGCAGCTGCGTAACCCTGTAATAGAAACAATCCTGGCATCCCTGTGGCTAGACACCTAAAAGGTTTTGAAAATATTTTATAGCAAGGGTTAGAACCCAAAATATTTTGAAAATATTTATCAAGTGAATTAAATTGCTGTAAATTAAAATGCATGAATGCTCGTAATATTTAAGTTAGTGTCTCTCCCTTGAGAACCGGCTCACCCTTCAACTATTATGCACACCTAACGCTTCTCTCTATAATCCACCTCATCACATACCCCGTAAATAGTTATCGATAATATCCTTCCTGTCACACTACTCTAGCTCGAGCATGTCTAATATATGATTTATAAGTTATTTATCACATTAACTTCATTAACCATTTCTCATTCGGGACCATATAACATTCTCACGTGTTATATATAATCAATACAATTCACATCAAGTATTTTACCCATATATAAATATTTGCACCATATATACGTATCATCATATTAGAACATTCACACACATGTCGTAAATATATAACCATCCTCCCGAGTAGGCACTCATCGGATGTTTCTCTACAATGCTATCAATCCAGGTTTACTCCTCCACCTAGACACCCTGATACGGTTAGATCCCCGAATCATACCCAAGACGTCTCACCCCGAAATACGGACGCTATGAACTGTGGACTATACTCACCCTACTCGTCAAGACAGGGGATTCACCCACATCGTGCAACCTCCCATGATAGCGCTAGAGGGGTATGTATTCCTATAAATATTATTCACACTAATTTTTATAAAGAACACAAATATATATATATATATTACACAATCACCGCACACACATACACACACACACAGACACACACATATATATATACAAAATTCATCCAGTCTACTCCGTGCACAATTATCGTTACACTAGCCTAACATTTCCAATTTTATGTACCGATATGTAATTTAAGTAAATCCCACATTTATTTCTTTTGTTCACTTAAGTTGTGTCACCCAACTTAATTACCCAGACTCACTCCTTTGGTCCGAAATTTTATTTTGCAGAACTTATTCCTCAAATTACACTTATTAAGGTTAAATCCTTTTTTTTATCTTGAATATTCCATAATTTATCATATAACCCTATAATAAATTAATTCGGCCAAATCCGTGCCTAAGCACTCGTAGCACTAGCCCCAAAATATCCGAATCAATTTCCATGACTCTAAACTTTAATTAACTACGCATTAATTAATTTATTACCTTGGTGTCGCTCAACCAATATATCCGAACTCGCTCACTTGGCCTGAAAATACAATATTTAGAATTTATTATTCAAATTTTTCTTAACAAATTTTGCACACTTATTAATCTAAGGTTTTCAATTTACTCAAATTCAACCTTAATTTTCCTTATAGATTATTTTCTCAGTTATTCCAATACTTACTTGTCTCAATTTATGTAAAGCTAATTTTCACTTTACGCCTGATGTCCTTATTATAGAACAACACTCACAATCAATCAATCTAGGCAATCTCCAAAGGAATAACAACTAAAAATAACATTTCTTAAAATTTGCCCCAGAATCTGCTCAGATTTTTAAAAGGCCATTTTGAGGAGCCATTTTTGGAGAAAATGTATCAGAGAACAAAATGCGTAAAACAGGATTTGCTATGAGGCCACGCTAAGAGAATGGACATTTTCGGAACCATAACATCGCAAAACAGTTTCTAAAATGACGGTTTAATTTACTCAATTTCATAGACTTCTTTAAATTCAAGAAGTTGTTCTACAATTCAATCATACCCATCAAAACCCAATTTAGATATCAACTGACCCAAAGACCATGTCATCTGATCACACCAATTATGATATAAATAGAAATTTGCAATTAATTTATAATTAAGTTTAACCACTTGCCTTAGGATTCGTAGGGTCTGAATCCGTTGGTGCAGATGATGATTATTTGATGAAGAACACACACATTTGTTCTTAATTTTGGCTCTCATGGTTTCTGCAACTGCACCCACTATTCTCTCTCAATTGGATTTTCTAAAATATGTTAAAGCTGCCACACCCTCTCACTTTTAGGGTTTAATAATTCAATCCCGTTTTTAGGCTTGTGGGATTTATAAAAAGGGGCCAAACACTCTTATATGGGCTAGGTTATGCCCTAAAATGGCCCGAGACCCATTTACTACCCCTGGGTACTCGTTTTCGACTATTTCGACCCATTCAGACTCAACTGTATACTCAGAATTGCTATCCGAATTATTTTACTAAAATTTATTATCTCGACCCCAATATAGTTTATGTGCGACTCCCAGTTGAGATAAATAAATAAATTCCACATCACTATCGCTCGTTATGATGCAATTTAATTATTACTATCCACTTAGTAAAATTTAAATCCCATTAATATTAATCGCTTACTGACCAGATTAATATTTAATAGATATTAAAATAATTAATTCAATTACATTACGACACACAAGTAATTTAAAATTAACCGAATTAATTAATAAATTAGTGCCTAAAATACGAGGTGTTACATACTTCCCCCCTTACAAGGGAATTTCGTTCCCGAAATTAGGTTGTACCTGCGGAGAATACCTCTAGATACTGCTCTCGCATGTCATCCTCCCGCTCCCAAATGGACTTGTCAACGTTGTGGTGTCCCTACTTAACTCTAATAAGTGGTATCACTTTTGACCACAACTTGCGCTCACTTCGATTCAGAATAGCTACAGGTCACTTTTCATATGAGACATCTGGCTGAAAATCAACTCCTCAAGTGGAATATTCCATTAGCTCTCACGCTCTTATGATAATTCTTTAGCGACGCCACATGAAACACGTCGTGCATCCATTCTAGATGTTACGGCAAACCCAGTCTATATGCTACCGGTTCCACTCTCTCAATGATAGGGATGGGACCCCACAAATTTCGGCGCTAGCTTCCCTATCATGCCGAACCTCATGACTCTTTTTATGGGTGACACTCTTACCAACACCTGGTCATCAATTTCCAACTCAATGGTCTCCGACCAATAGTGCCTCAAAAGACGAGCCTATACTTCGTCAACTCTATGAAAAGGCCCCACCTCATATGGGTGCTAATTTGTCGTTGTCAAACCCACCCCTCCGATTAAATATTCGCAACAATCCCTGACTACTCATGTCAGACTTCAAACCCTTAACTCATTGTACGTAACTCTCCTTACGTTTCTAAGCTATCTGGAAATGACGCGATTTACTCAATTCCTGTCCATGGACTATAAATCACTCTGGGTCCCAGCAGCTCATTAACCCCTCTCACCTTTACCAACCAAAGGGTGGATGATAAAATTTCCTGATAATGTCCCAAAAGATGTCACGTAGATAATAAACTGCCACGAGGTATCACATGTAACTCTACTAGTGGTAATTAGAACTCCCAATCCCCCACAAATTTTGAAATTCAGCGTTCCTTAATTCCTCTAATAACCTAGTCTCTTTTGTCTGCCCTAGACTTAAGGTGACAAATCTAGAACGATATGAAAATTCGTTCCCATCCCCAACACTTCCAATCAGGGGTGGGACCGAAAGGTTTTTTCCTAATTCACAAAAATTATGGGAATCATCCAGTTCCCTTTCACTTCTTTCTTCAAGCAAAAAGTTGGATATATTGCTCGATATTATATTCCACACCAAAATAACAAATATTCCACTCTCGTCAATCCATTTTGCAAACCCGATGGAAACCTCAACCTTTCCGCGATTTTTGATTCCCCAAATATGAATTTCACCGCTCATGCTCAGCAATCCCGTCACTAGGAATATTAAAATTACAAAAACCTAGTTGAAAAATTTGGATCAACCTTTTTCCATCCCTAAATGATGTAACTTGGAGGTAACTCCACTATGTATTTCTCACCACCGATCCCTACTCTCAACGTAACACATTACGAGGGACATCTTACTCCCCTTTTTTAGAATATCCTTAAAATCATTGCCCTTACGTTTATTCCCAAAACTGTTTGGCATCTGTCTAAGTGAGACTCTACTCCACCCAGGGTGCCCATACACCCTATATCTCGTGCATATTTTCACAAACCTCAGAAAATCACATGCGTAACATACTTATCTCAAGTTTGGTCCCCGCATTCTTGGCATGGCTATATCCTTCAGGTATTTTCGATTACCCATCAATATCATTCAATTCTTCTCGATATTTCCCCACTCATCAACTTATGGTGGAAAAGTTCTTCTCAGTGTTACTTTCACAGCACTTCCCAGCTCCACCGGTCCTATTTCTTAATAGCTCTCCACTCGTTGTGTTTTCTCCACATGTTCAATAATTATCATTAAATCCAATGTCCTAGCATCCAACTATGTTTCTTCACTCCCGACGTTTATTAAGGCTTATGCGTATAATCCTCTCACGTCAAATCCTAAAAGATCTTTTCCTAATGCACCATTCCTCAGCATGGTCGGTCTTCAATTTTCGTAGAACTCAAGCATATACTTGGGACACTCAAACCCTGTCCTCATACTCACAAGTCTAATCATGGACTCTCGAGTCTCTAAAGGAGCCATGTATTACTTCGCTCTCACTATCACTAAGCCCTCAACGCTAAATTAATAACGAGTTAAATCTCTTCACTCCACGATAACCTGATATACCCTAAATCTCATCAGTAAGAGTCCCTACGTACCGGGATCCAATATAACTAGACAACTGTACTCCCTGAAGTCTACTTCAAAAATACCATCGCGATCTCGACACTCTTTCAGGTGAGATATCGTAAGAGAATATACATCCTGCCCTGGAATAATGAACATGATAGCCTTGCTATAACCGCCTGCCATCGTTAACCCTATCGTACACAGGATAACATCATAAGCGCATAATCATCTCTCATCATGGGGTTAATGATATACCCATATATATACCCTCGGCCAGGCCAACGGCATCCTCCCCCTGGATGAGGCTAAGATGATCTCTCAACCAATATCAGACGACCCTTCAAGGGGCCAACCCCTCATCAGGACCAGACGACCCTTCAAGGGGACGACCCCTTATCAGGCCCAGAAGACCGTTCAAGGGGCCGACCCCTCATCAGGCATAGATGACACTTCAAGGGGTCGACCCCTCATCAGGCCCAAACGACCCTTCAAGGGGCCGACCCCTCATCAGGCCCAGACGACCCTTCAAGGGGCCGACCCCTCATCAGGCCCAGACGACCCTAAGGGGGGCCGACCCCTCATCATGGTCCGGACGACCCTACGAGGGTACGAAAGTAAGAGGCCTGCAATAGGCCAGGCTCACTGCCAGCAGAAACTTTTCCCTCGGCCTCATATCATAAGCTGAGGGTGACATCATTACAGCGTGTGGTTTAGGAGACGCATAGAACAGTGCGCGTGGGACTCACATGGCACGTGGAAGACCGTTATAACAATATCACCCCCTCACATGAGGGAATATTATGCCATTATTAATCACAGGTGGCATCTACAGGTGTCAACAGGGGATTGGCTAGATCATCATTCACATGCACTATGCATGCTTGGGGGTACACTACACCCCCAAGACCTATATATACTTGTCACCTACAACCCTGCAAAGGGATCGATAACTGTAACCCAAGCTAAAACTCTGCTTGTACACACAGTAAAGAGAGAGATTGAGCTTATGTGCATTGTATCCAAGGCCATTAGAGCCCATATTTAGTGGATCACACACTCACAGTGGATGTAGGCATAATTGGCTGAACCACTATACATCATTATATTATTCCTCTTATACTTATCCCCTTCTATACGCTTACACACATACATCTCTATGGCTGCCATTGTTATTACTGTTTGAGCTCATCATCACTTATCTGGTGGTGCTGAATCTTAACATCATCAGTTTGGCACTGTCTGTGGGAACGAGAATACATCTCTTCCTTTATACAGCTTGACCCTCACCGGGCGCTCTAGTGGTGAACCAGATATCCCCCTTTGTGGAGCTGTTTCACCATTGAAAGAGACCCATTAGGGTTTCCAAGCTCTTCAGTCTTTTGATCATTCATCTCTCTATAGCTCAAACACATGGCACCATAGATGCCACCGCCACCTCTTCCTCCATCGGATAGTGGAGTAGTACCCAGTTCCAGTCAACCGCCACCTCAGTCTGAGATGGCTGATGTGACGGCCGCCTTGAAGTCTCTGGCTGTAAGCCAGTGAATTATGCAGGAGAAGTTCACAGCTCTCAGCCAAAACATACTAAGACCCCCAGGAGTCTCACCGGAGATGATTACCATGGAAGCGGCTCCAGGGCAACACGAGGCCAGGGGACCACCCCAGGCACCACGCAAAGATTTTCCGCCTCCTCAGCGACGGAGGGATGTTGCTGACCCCCGGCGTCTATGCCTGGGGAGGCAAGGAAACCCTTGCCTAGAAGACAGGTACGATTATCTGGAGGGGGAGGAGGCCCCCGTAGAGTGCTAGGAGCTGTATGAGGTCTCCAACAATACTATGCGACCTCTCCAGGAGAGCAAAGGAAAGCGTGGAAGGAAAAATCCTGACGATTGCCTGAGGGGCTCTGCTTTCGATCATCTGAGCAGATGTTCGACCTTTGAGAGGCTAGGCCCCAGTAAATGACCTGCGGGAAAAATTATCCCGATCGAGAAGTATTGCGAGGTCCAGAAAGGAGGCAATAGATGGCCGACCTCATGCGGGTCGATGGGACGACGGTCAAGGGGAAGTAAATAGTCGGCACAAGCCTGCTGCAGCAGAACCCTCCGTCCACCTCCAAGAGGCGGTGGTGGATAACCTCGGCCAAGCCGACCCTGCGAGGCCTTGGAATGACTCGATCCAGTGACTGGAGGATAAAATTTGGCGATATTCTGAAGAGTCAGGACCCTCTTCAGAGAGGATACTCCATAGGCTCACCCTTTGTGGCGAAGATAGTCAACTTCCCAACGCCATCCAAGTTTAAGCCACCTGTGGTCACACCAAGGTATGACGGGAGTACAAACCCTGTCCATCATATTGAGATGTATCAATCGGCGGCATACATATACTCTATCTCAGATAAGATGAGGTGTCGTGCCTTTTTTGGCACTCTGACTGGGGCTGCACATGTCTGGTACATGTCTCTTCCAAAAAACTCCATTAAAAGCTTTAAACAGTTGGCATACCGATTTATCCATAATTTTTACTTTGGGGTGAGGCCACAGAAGAAGACCACACACCTACTCTATGTTAAGCAGGGGAAGAACGAGAGTCTGAGAGACTACATAGCTAGATTCAATAAAGAAAAGTTAGAGGTTGAAGACTATGACGAGAGCATAGCCATGACCGCTATCATTAGAGGACTCCAGAAGGGGAAGCTATTATGGAAGCTTACTGAAGACCCTCCAAGGATAATGGCTGAATTGCTATCGACAGCAGGAAAGGTGATGAACGCCGAAGAGGCGATGGCCGCAAAATACAAAGATGAAAAAGGAGGCACTAGTGGGGGTAAGTACCATAAGAAGAACAAAAAGGGGAAGAAGAGTTCTACATATGACAAGTTCACTGATTACACCCCTCTGACGGTCAACTGCGAGCATATTCTCAATGAGATAAAAAATGATCGGTCCTTAAAGTCTCCTGAGAAGCTGCGGGCAGCCCCCCACAAGAGGAACAAGAATCTGTGGTGTGAATTTCACCAAGACCATGGCCATGCCACTGACAAGTGTTTTGCTCTAAAAGATGAAATCGAGAAGATGCTAAAAGAAGGGAAGCTTAGGAAGTATGTAGACAAAGGTGCCTTCAAGAGGGGCCGAGGGGATGACCCCAGAAAGAAGAGAGGTGATGCATATAGAGAAAGTCCTCCAAAAATAGGGGACGACCCTTCTGATGATGAGGACGACCCTGACCTCCCTCCAAGAGATGACGACCCTGTCAAGAGACTTAATATGATCTCGATCAGAGTGGTAATGATCTTCGGGGGTCTAGCGGGAGGAGGGTCAGAGGTCGCCAACAGGAAGGCCCATGTAGCTGAAGCCAAGGCGGTGATAAAAGCTGTGCACTCAACCTCTGTTGAGGCAAAGTCAGAAAAGAGGAAGAAGGTCGATATGGATACTCTGATAGTGGGGTTCTCAAGAATGGACTTCAAAGGCCTCTTAGCCCCACATGATGACCCTCTCATCATCACTATCAGAATGCACAGATGCGAGGTGCCGAGGATCTTGATAGATGGGGGTAGCTCTGCAGATGTGATGTTTTGGTCGTGCTTCAAAGCCTTAGGCCTCAGCCGTGATAGACTCGTCGCATACCATCACCCATTGATTGGGTTCAGTGGGAAAAAGGTTCATCCCCTTGGAGTATATGAGGCCGACATTAGGATGGGAGACGAGTGGCCGAAATGGATTACCACGAAGGTCAACTTCTTTATGATGGATGAACATGTCTTTTCGGCCTACAACATTATACTTGGGCGAGTAGCCCTCAAGGGGTTTGAAGCTGTGCCGTCTACGGTCCATCAGATGATTAAATTTTCAATCCCTTACGTGGTAGGGGAAGTTCAGGGAGACCAGACGATAGAGCGGGAATGTTATTTCAACTCCGCTGAAGAAAGAGAGGCACAGAAGAAGTGATTAGGCATAAATTCTTCCTAATTTATCCCTTGATTTAGTTACTTTTAGCACCTCGAACAACGTAACTGAGTTGGATTTATCTCATAACTATGCTACTGACTGATCCTAATTAGTACACCGATTTTCTGGTATTTTATAGTGATTTTGCAGGTATTTGATGTCAAGAAACGAAAGAAGGAAATCGGTAGAATCATGAAAGAAAGAAGGAAAAGTCTCAAGGGCAAAAGCGTAATTTCTACACGGAATTCGGATGAGGTACCCAAAGAGAAGTTGAAGACATCTCATTCACGAGCACAAAGGAAGAAACGGCATCCCAATCAGAATCCCGAAACAAAAGTTATGAGCAGTTAAAGATGAGCCAGAAAGTCAAATAGCCGGACCGGTCCGCCTTGCAAAACTCCAGAAGACCCCGGATCGCATGCAAACCGAAGGAGGCCAAAATAAAAAGAACCGGTCCGCCCCAAAATAAAAAGAACCGATCCGCCTTGGGGGAAGACCGGTCCACCTAAGACCCGGACCGGTCCGGTCCTCGAGATCTGGAAATCTTTTCTCTTCCTAAAAAGGCTCCTAGTGCAGTTGACTTCCGATATTATTGTAGGGTATTTAAGACACGCTTTATTGTTGTTATTGGTACGAAGAATTAGTAGGGTTTCCTGCTTCTTTTCCAAAAACCCTAGTTTAGCTAAGAATTGCAGTTTTAATTCAAGGATTGAAGATTTATCCAGTAATTCTTGTGAGTATCAGTTTCATTCATTGTTGCACTTATTGATTGAGTAATTTTAGTGAGTAATTTTTATTTCTAATTCGTTTCTACATCTAATTATCATGCTTCTTAGATTAATCATGGATTCCTATACTTTAATTAATGTTTTCATTGAATTCAACATGTTAGGCTAGATTTACCAAGGTCGGGGTACATGAACCCAACCTGAGGTGTTAGTGTATGTGTATAAAATTAATCCGATGAATTTATTGATTGACTATGATCGTATTGCATAATGACACAATAGTTGTAGATCTTTATATCACGTTTGCCTCTGGGTACTCGTGATGATTTAGAGTGCAATTTGAGTGTCACTATCGCAATACTGATTTACTCATCCTGAGATTAGGTATGACGCGGGCTTGAACCTCGTATACATAATGCTTGGGAGTACTAAATTCCGGGTCAGATCAATCAGATAAATTTATGATTAATATTACCACTGCACTACACTAGGGTTGGGGGATTGTATTCCCGTCCTCGTTTTTCCCATCACTTTATCAAAAGTTTCAAAATCATTTTTTATTCATATTTTAGGTAACTTATTGTAGTTGCATTTTTCATAATTTCATCTTTGCACTTAGCTGTAATCATTCCCAAAATCAAATCATTTTCCCTTTATTTTTAGAGTCAAGGTTAGGATTCCTCCGTCTTTTCCATCGTCACAACTTCGTTGTCCTTTTTCCCTGAGGATCGATACCCGACTTGTCAGGCTTACACTTGAGCCTAGAGTGAACGCATTTCTGAGACACATTTTCAGTCGCGTCAAGAAGGAAACAACCACTTACAATATTGACACCCTTGACCCCAGGGATGAGAAAAAACTCAAGAAATGAGAAGCCGTGAAAGAGGTAGAATCCATCATCCTCAATGAGGATGATCCGGAAAAAACCGTCCAAGTCGACAAAGCTCTGAAGATAGACATAAAACAAGACCTCATCAAGATGCTCAGGAGAAGACATAGTGTCTTTGCATGGAGTCACGCAGATATGCCGGGGATCGACCCCGAAATTATGAGCCACAAGCGCAACGTGTTAGAGGGTGCAAAGCTAGTGAAGCAGAAGAGGAGAATTTATTCTCGAGAGAAGTATGAGGTCATTAGGGATGAGGTCAAGAAGCTTGAAGATGTAGAGTTTATCAGGGAGGTCATCTATCCTGAATGGCTGTCCAATGCAGTCATTATCCCAAAAGCCAACGGGAAGTGGAGGATGTGCATAGACTTCACAGACCTTAACAAACATTTTCCCAAAGACAGCTTCCCTCTCCCCCGCATTGATCAGATGGGAGACGCTATCGTAGGCTATGAGCTCACGAGCTTCATGGATGCCTATTCAGGGTACAACTAGATCTTTATGAACCCTGAAGACTCAGAGAAAATAGCCTTCATTACCGACAAGGGGACATACTATTATAGGGTCATTCCCTTTGGCCTAAAAAATATGGGGGCAACGTATTAGCGCCTTGTGAATAAAATGTTTCAAGACCAAATTGGGAAGTCTATGGAGGTTTATGTAGATGACATGCGGACCAAAAGCTTAAAGGCCGAGGATCATGTGGCCGACCTCGAGAGGACCTTTAACACAATGGACAAGTACCGAATGAAGCTCAACCCGGGCAAATGTGTCTTCGGGGTCGGGGCAGGGAATTTCTTGGGGTTCATTATCAACTAAAGAGGCATAGAGGCCAATCCTGAAAAGATAAAGGCCCTCATAGAAATGAAGACCCCGAAGACCATAAAAAACGTTCAAAGGCTCACAGGGCGAGTGGCTTCTTTGAATAGGTTTGTGTCCAGAGCTACAGACAGGTGCTTACCATTCTTCAAAATTCTCAGAAAGGCTTTTTAATGGAGCGAGGAGTGTGATGAGGCCTTTAAGGATCTAAAGACATACTTAGGGTCTCCCTTGCTGTTGTCACGACCAGTACAGGGTGAATGGCTATATGTATACCTAGCCGTCTCAGAATTAGCTATCAATGCAACCATTATGAGAGAAGAGGATGGGGTACAAAAGCCCGTATATTTCAACAGTAAGGCACTCCAAGGGGCAGAGCAAAGATACCCAGTGATGGAGAAGTTGGCCTATGCCTTGATCCGTGCATTAAGAAAGATGAAGCCGTACTTCCAATCCCATACAATGGTCATCCTCACCGACTCTCCTCTTAGGGAGGTCTTGCACAAGCCAGAAAAATCGGGGAGGCTAATGGCCTGGGCTATAGAGTTGGGAGAGTTTAACATCGTGTATCAACCCAGGGTGGCCATTAAGGGGCAAGCATTAGCAGATTTCATGGCTGAATTTACTTGGGAAGATGATGAGGCTGAAGATGAGAGCCTCGAAGAGAGAGACACACGATAAGGCAGAATTATTGACCCATCCGCAGAAAAGGCAGAGACAAGCACCGCTAGAGAAAAAGTGGAAGAAAACAAAGAAGGAAGATATCTCTTTAAACAGGGGTCCCTCATCGAGGGAAATTTCTCAGAGGAAAATATCATGTGGAACCTCTTCGTTGACGGGTCCTCTTGCGAAAGAGAAAGTGGGGCTGGATTAATTGTAACAGCACCTGGTGGCACAGACATTGAGTACACCCTAAGGTTCAACTTCAAAGCCTCCAACAATGAGTCTGAATATGAGGCCCTGATAGTAGGTCTCTACTTGGATAAGTCTCTTAATGTCGACCATATCGTGGTCCATAGTGATTCAAGACTAGTGGTGAATCAGATACTAGGAGCCTACGAGGCTAAGGATGAGAGAATGGCTAAATATCTAGAAAGGGTAAAGGCATTACTGAAGAGCTTCAGAGAAGTGAAATTGAAGAGGATACTTAGGCTTGATAATGGCCGGGCTGATGCACTTGCTAGGCTGGCCTCAGCAACTATGACAGATATCAAGAGGACAGTCCCAGTTGAAATTTTGCTTCGACCAACAATTGAAGATGCTGAGGGAACACTTGGCTCTTGCTTAAATATCGACAAGGAAGATTTGTGGATGGACCCTCTAATCAAATACATTAAAGAGGGGGAGATACCAGAAGTAAGGAAAGAAAGGAAGAAGTTGAGATATAGAGCTGCAAAATTCACTGTCATCAGAGACACCTTGTACAAAAAGGGGTTCTTGCTCCCATTACTTAGGTGTGTGCACCCGTCTGAAGTCCTACACATCTTTGAAGATGTGCAGAGGAGTCATGTTCAAGCCACATTGGGGGCAGGTCTTTAGCAAAGAGGGTAGTAACCTAGGGGTACTGGTGGCCGACCTTGGGGAAAGATTCCACGACATATGTAAAAAAGTGTGATAAATGTCAAAGATTTTCCACCATCTCTCACCAGCCCCATCATCCTCTTACCTCTATTACATCCCCATGGCCAAAGGGCCATCAATAACTATCGGTTCCTCATCGTTGCAATTGACTATTTTTCAAAATGGGTGGTGGTGGAGCCAATGGTAACGATCACCGAGCAGAGGACCTTCCAGTTTATCTGGAAAAATATTATATGCAGATATGGTCTCCCCAACACCCTCATTTACGATAACGGGACTCAATTCAAGAATACATCTCTAGAGAAGTACTGTGAAAGGGTGAGTATCAAATAATTCTTCTCGTCCCCAGGCCGGCCTCAAGCCAATGGGCAAACGGAAGTTGCAAATAGGACAATCCTGGACGGGATCAGGAAGAAACTTGAAGAGGCAAAAGGAAGATGGGTTGAGGAGCTATATGTTGTACTATGGGCCTATAGGATGACGGTAAAGACCTCTACCGGAGAAACCCCGTTCATGCTGGCTTATGGCTCAGAAGCCATCATCCCCATCGATATTGGGTTTCCTACTCACAGGGTCCAAATGTATGACCCCCAGAGAAATGTGGAAGAGAGGAGACTTGACTTGGACCTGATCGAGGAAAGGAGGGAAGATGCTGAGATAAGGCAAGCCGCTTACCAACAGAGGACTTTAAGGTTCTACAACCAGAGGGTGAGACAAATGCCAATCGCAATAGGGGACTTAGTCCTCAAAAAGACTTGGCAAAAGCCTAACAAGCTCCACCCAAATTGGCATGACCCATATAGGGTCATTGATGAAGTTGTCCCTGGAACCTATAGACTAGAAAACCTAGAAGGGGAACCCTTTTCCAACCCCTAGAACGCAGATCATTTGAAGAAATACTATCAGTAGTGTTGTAACGCCTATCGGACCGCAGTTGTAATGAATGTGTTGCTCCAACAGAACAGTTAGAATGTTAATGAGAATGTCACATTGGTCCCTCATTTTGTGTTTGATTAATTCTAATATGATTGGGGTTATACTCGTTAAAACCACCCTCGGCTATGATGAGGGCAAATGGTGGGGATGACCCCTCATTTACCCTCAAGAAAGACGAGGGGGGACTTAAAATTTGAACCATTAAGTTGGTGGGAAACCACCCTCGACTATGATGAGGGCAAATGGTGGGGACGACCCCTTATTTACCCTCAAGAAAGACGAGGGGGGACTTGAAATTTTAAACCATTAAGTTGGTGGGAAACCACCCTTGGCTATGATGAGGGCAAATGGTGGGGACGCCTCCTCATTTACCCTCAAGAAAGACGGGGGGGGGGGGGGGGGACTTGAAATTTAAAACCATTAAGTTGGTGGGAAACCACCCTCGGCTATGATGAGGGCAAATGGTGGGGATGACACCTCATTTACCCTCAATAAAGACGAGGGGGGACTTAAAATTTAAACCATCAAGTTGGTGGGAAACCACCCTCGGCTATGATGAGGGAAAATGGTGGGGATGACCCCTCATTTACCCTCAAGAAAGACGAGGGGGGACTTAAAATTTAAAACCATTAAGTTGGTGGGAAACCACCCTCGGATATGATGAGGGAAAATGGTGGGGACGACCCCTCATTTACCCCCAAGAAAGACGAGGGGGGAGTTATAAACAACGTCACAAGATAAATCATACAAGAGACAAGCATAAAAGATATAAAGAGGCATTATATTATAAAATGTTACAGATGTTTGTCCAACAAAAATAAAGTAAAAAATGTGTTACATAAAGAGGGTATTGGCTACAGACATCCACCCTATTGAGCGGCATCAGAGGGTAAGGCCTCAACATCAATAGGAGTTTCTTCTATGACCAAGACAGGCTTACCCTCAGATGTGCCGGTACCTTCGACATGCACTAGAGATTCCACTTGAGCTAAGGCCTAGGCAATTAGGGGTCATCTAGCTGAATCTCCTCAAGAGAGGGGTGGACTGAAGAGACAGCATCAACAAACTTGAGGACGACCCACCGACAGGCCATCCTGATCCCCGTCTCTAAGTACTTAAGACCGAAGCCTTGAAACTCGTCTGAGAGTTTGTAGGCCTCCACAGCATCGGCTCGACTTTCTTTACTGCCCCGTCAAGCTCAGTCTTGAATTGAGCCCTCAGGTTGAACAAGGCCTCATCCTTCTCTTTAATAAGTAAGTCCCTGGCCTTCAGATCTGCGTCATGCTGCTTCGTCAGCGCGTCCAGGACCCTTTCATGTTCGGTCCTCGCACTCTCCAACTTGGCCCTTATAAACTCGAGCTCGGTCTGCAGGTCAGCCTCATGCTGAATAGCCCTCTTGGCTTCATGAAATTTCTGTTGGTTCTTGGCCATCCACTTGGTAGCTGATGTAAAGGCACAGACAGACTGCACAGAAGAAGCCATATGTTAAGGGGCCGAGGGAACAGTTTGTGAAAAGCTCAACTGAGGAAATGAAGTAAAAACAAATACCTAGGCCAAAGTATGCAGACCATAGTCATAAACCTTTATCGGGGGCATCTTGGATAGAAAGTCGTAGTCGAAATCCGAGGGAGCAGAGAACAAAGAAGCCTTGGCCGCTCTCAGATTGGCTATGAGGGAAGACGGTTCAACCTTCAAGAATGTTAAGTTCTGGGACCAAAAGGCCCCCATACTGGAGGAGGAGACGCTCCCCTCAGACGCCTCCACCCTCGCCCTCGTCCTAGAATCAGATCGAGGGTCAGTAGGAACTTCTCATCCCTTTCTTTTATGGCTGTCGACAGATGGTTCAACAAGTGTCGGCCCCACAGCCTTTGACTTCCTCAGATCCTACTGAGGCTCTTTGCCTTTCTTCTTGCCCAGACCAGACAATAAGCTCGGGGCAGTTATTTTCCAAAGTTGGTTAGAGATATTTTCTGGACGACCTGAAAAGGAGACGACACATCAGAAAGGTACAGAGACAGATAAAACACTTGAAAAATAATCAAAGATTGAGCAAAAAACTACTCACATAGTTCTGTCAAGGGCCGACCCTCAGACCAACTTCTTTGAGGAAGCGAGGGGTCATTAAATCTTCAAATTTTGCAAGTTTGACCTCTTTCCATCGCTCTCTCAGATACTCAACTATGTCCCTTTCATCCAGACTAAGTCCGGGGTCTGACCTAGCCTTCATAGAAGGGTTAGACCATCTCCTAGGAACTCTTGAATAGCTGTCCAAAGGTTGAACCCCAGGGGCGAATTACCAATCCCCGAAAATAAAGAAAAATCTCTTATTCCAGTCATGGTTAGAGGTTTATGCCACATAGAGAAGTTTTTTATCTGACTTCCTCGCCCCCAGATGATAGTACCCATGCTCTTTGGACGAGGAAGTGATATTGTAACAAGCTAAGAACACATCGACTGAAGGCTCGTCGGTGAAGGTATTTTTCCACAAGGAGACATAGCTGAGGATGGTCCTCCAGGAGTTGGGAGGAAGTTGAGAAGGGGCAACCCCAAGGGCAGATAAGATATTGACTATGGAAGGGTGTAGAGGGATCCTAACACCGACCCTTAACATCTGCTCATAAATAACGATCTCTCCCTCGTCACCCTCGAAGACTCTCTCAGATTCAGTGGGGACCCTCATACTTATGTTGGGTTGTATGCCAAAGAGATGCCTCCATACTAAGAGATCACGGTCTTTGACTGACGATACATAAGTCGAAGCAGTTGAAGTGTCAACTTGACTATCATCACCATCAGAAGAACCCTCACTGTCGTCCTCATATCTCCCGTCCCTAGATCCCCCAACCTCTGGAGGACCATCTGGAAAGGCTACATGAAATTTAAAGGGGGACAACGCTATTACAGGGACAGCCTCCGAAGGTACTGTGCCCTCGGCTTGTCAGCTTGGGCTGAGAGTGGATGTCTCTCCCCTCCCGGAAGGTCCAACACCTGTCAGCGATGATGCTCTTTGATCCATTTCTCCCTCGTACGATTGACTCTCGATTGGATGACCAGACGACCCACAGGACTCAGGGGGTACGATAGTGGCTAATGGAATGGGAAAAATGGGTCTTACCCAATTAGGGTTGACCCCTCGTCTTCTCTCCTCCTCTTCCTCTATTCGTCTAATCTCTATGAAGAACTTCTCTCTCAGGGATGGGAATTCAGCGGCTAAATCGTAAAGCCTCCTAAGCATTAAGGGGAAGACCCAACACTTAAAGGAATTTGGCTAGCCTAATTACAAACAAGTTTGCAGTTGACCAAGATGGACTTTTGGATTGAAACTAAGGAAATAAAGGATTTTAATTAAGAACACTCAAAGAACAGGAATAACAGCTCTCCGGAGGAGAATGCCGAAAAAAGTAAATAACTAAGGAGAAAGTGAAAAGAAACCCAAATACAAATTACAGTTGAAGGCTCAAGCAAGAATCCAAAACAAAGAAAGGTTACCTGAGAATGGAGACGAAGACAACGAGGCTTGATGCAGAAGAAATCGTAGAAATGACTATGGAGTTGTTGAGAAGCTAGAGAGAGAGAGAGTTAAGGCACGAAGAATAAGGGAAATAACTTTAGAAAAATGGTTTAAATATCTTGCTAATAAGTGGGCCCATTAACCAAGGCAAAACACGGACCACGAGGAGGGTATCATTAGGGCACAAAGTCCCATGTCAAGTGTGCAATCGCCACATTTGGGAAATTGGAACGACAGTGGATATTTGCCTAGGTGTCACATCAGCTTGACAAGTGTCACTCACCAAACTGATCATACACTCATCTCAAAAGCAACACTATCCATCAGCCATCTCAACAACATCGATGGCTAAGGGCTGGAGGTTGATTGATATACCTGTATATACCCTCGGCCAGGTCGAGGGCGTCCTCCACCTGGACGAGACCAAGATGATATCTTAACTAATATTAGACGACCCTTTAAGGGCCAACCCCTTATCAGGCCTAGACGACCCTTCAAGGGGTTGACCCTTCATTAGGCCCAGATGACCCTTCAAGGGGCCGACCCCTCATCAGGTACAGACGACCCTTCAAGGGGCCGACCCCTCATCAGGCCCAGATGACCCTTCAAGGGGCCTACCCCTCATCAGGCTCAGATGACCCTTCAAGGGGCCGACCCCTCATCAGACCCAGACGACCCTAAGGGGGGCCGATCCCTCATCATGGTCCGGACGACCCTACGAGGGTACGACAGTACAAGGCCCGCATTAGGCCAGGCTCACTGCCAGCAGGAACTTTGCCCTCGGCCTCATATCATAGGCCGAGGGTGATATCATTACAGTGTGTGGTTTGGAAGACGCGTGGAACAGTGCGCATGGGACTCACATGGCATGTGGAAGACCGTTATAACAATATCACCCCCTCACGTAAGGGAATATTATGCCATCATTAATCGCAGGTGGCATCTACAGGTGTCAACAGG
Source organism: Sambucus nigra (assembly GCA_949130495.1). Classification (NCBI taxonomy): domain Eukaryota; kingdom Viridiplantae; phylum Streptophyta; class Magnoliopsida; order Dipsacales; family Adoxaceae; genus Sambucus; species Sambucus nigra. Next base: position 547,356,410 of record OX422215.1, read on the forward strand.
GGATTGGCTAGATCATCATTCATATGCACCATGCATGCTTGGGGTTACACTACACCCCTCAAGACCTATATATACTTGTCACATACAACCTTACAAAGGGATCGATAACTGTAACCCTAGCTAAAACTCTGCTTATACACACAGTAGAGAGAGAGATTGAGCTTATGTTCATTGTATCCAAGGCCATTAAAGCCCATACTTAGTGGATCACACACTCACAGTGGATGTAGGCCTAATTGGTTGAACCACTATACATCATTATCTTATTCATCTTATACTCATCCTCTTCTATACTCTTACACACATACATCTCTATGGCTTCCATTGTTATTACTGTTTGAGCTCATCATCACTTATCTGGTGGTGTTGAATCTTAACATCATCAGTTACTTTGGAAAAAAATACCTTCTCAGTGTTCACACCCGCTCCTCTGCAAAAGGAACTGAAGAGAGCCCCGCTACTCAACTTTAAATATTTATAATTATAGTATTATTTATAATACCTCTACCATACCTGTCTCACATGGGGATTAAACTACTGTGACCCGCTTGTTTCACAATAAATAAACCCCAATCACTCTTGTATAAAACTTGTGGTGTTAGTTGCCCATAACATTAGCGGCTTAAAGGGTTCTTATACACGACACTCTAGTCCTAACTGAGCCAAAATTTCTATAAATGCTACCCCTACGAGGCATCCCGCTCCTGTCCTCTAACTCATCGCAGATAAGATCCACACATGTGATTAAACTCTTTAAGCATAAGACACCTCATTGTGCCCTTCCCCTTTCTCTGGCTCCACCATCCATATTGGGGTTGTCCTTCTCACGAACCTGGCAGTCTTGACCCTGATTGCTACCCCTATTATCCCTTTGGCTCCACTGGTCCCATGGGACTTATTGATGGCCTTGACGGCCCTAACTGAACCCATCATCACTTGGTAGAAATTCTATTGATCTCAATAATTAATTTGGTTCCTTTATTGGGCATCCCTTCCCTTGGTGCCTCACTAGCACTGAAAAAATCCAGTCTTGTCCTTCGGTTAAATTATCTAACTCCCGTAGTGCCCTTCTCATGAGAGCATTGATATAATTTTATAAATGTATGACCTTGATGACAATGACACCAGTCATCCTAGACAGATCTCCTATCTGCGCTTGTATTTTCTAACCACGGGTCTATTATCAACCTATAAACCCTTTTTGATTCTTCGTATCCCTCTCATCGGCTACAAAGTTTATGAATTCCGTCAAATTTCTTTCAAACTCGGCCACTGTTCAGCCCGTCCAAAAATTATTAAAATATCCCTTACCTCTCTATTTAACCTTTAGTAAGAGGATTTGTAATAATCCTCACCCTAAATTCCTCGTTATTATGGTAACTTTCCCATGGCTATAGTGATTGACTTCCATCACCCTACACTGCTCCTATGAGCAAAAATCTTTGCCCAAAATTTTTACTTGAGTGTCACTACACACCCCCACATGTGATCCCAATTGTATGTTCTCTATCCATTGGTAAATCACCCTTCCGTACCTTCCTCGAATTCTAGCGGATTGTTCTTCTGAAACAAAAATCTTCTTCGATCCTCGCTCCTTGTCGTCTATACTTGGGATTTTAGCTTTTCACAATTGTCCTTCACGGTGGTTCTTGGGGCAACTACTGTGCCCTAGCGGTACTCAAACTTTAATTGTTCTAACAATAATCATGATGACTCCTATTACATCACTGTTCCCAGAATACTCAATGGCTTCTGTTGAGTCCTCCCTCCTGTAATCCTTCTAATGTCCCACGATTGTCATTCTATGATGTTCGATCTTCCATGCTTAATCAAAACCATATATGAATCACGTCAACTATACTTCATAGCAGGAGAACATAAGTCGCATATGCAAAGGAATACATCAATCCTATAATAAGGCTCTATACCAAAGAATGCTATGCTAAAACATGAAAAGCCGCACAGATCCTAAGGACACTAGAACCTGATGCTCTGATACCATCTGTGACACCCCGCCTAATAAATACTGGGTGATCAGTCCTATATCAAATTAAATATGAATCTTATTTGGTTTATTCTTAGCATCACTATCGAAAACGTTTTTAAGAATTACTAACCACCTAGTATTAAAAAAGAAATGGTGTCATACTTTATCTTTTTATCAAAAAACAACAACAACATGTGGATGAATATAATTTAAACCATTCACACAATCACTGAGTCAACCATAAGAATGAATAAATACAATCTTCTCCGAATAAACCATCGGCTACAAAATCCAAATTAGAAAATATAAACCACCAGAAATAATAAAGTGAGTACATCATCTGATTGAAACAAATGAAAGAACTAGGGTGACATGCCCAAATGAAATGCTGACTGCATCCTACTCTAGGAAGAAAATAATTGAAGAGGCTAAGACTAAATCCTACAACATCCACATATGTTGCATCTACATAGCCCCTGGAATAGAAACAATCCAAGCGTTCCTGTGGCTGGACACCTAAAAGGTTTTGAAAATATTTTATAGCAAGGTTTGGAACCCAAAACATTTTGAAAATATTTAGCAAGTGAATTAAAATGCAATAAATTAAAATGCTTGAATGCTCTTCATACTTAAGCTAGTGTCGAACTCCCTTGAGGAATGGCTCATCCCTCAACTACTGTGCATACCTAACGCTTTTCTATATAATCCACCTAGTCACCTGCCCCGTAATTAGTTAAGTTATTTATCACATTAGCTTAATTAACCATTTCTCATTTGGGACCATATAATATTCTCATGTGTTATATGTAATCAATACAATTCACATCATGTATTTTACCCGTATATAAATATCTGCACCATATATACGTATCATCATATTACAACATTCACACACATGCCGTAAATATATAGCCATCTTCCTGAGTAGGCACTCACCGGATATTTCTCTACAATGCTACCAATCCAAGTATACTCATCCACCCGGACACCCTTATAGGGTTAGCTACCCAAATCAGTGAAACAAAATAAACACCATGGAGGCAATCGTAATTCCCTTCGAAAATGAGACCGAATCATACCCAAGATGTCTCACCGCTACCAATCCAAGTATACTCATCCTTCTCCTCAAGTCAGGGGATACATTCACATCGCGCAACCTCCCATGATAGCACTAGAGGAGTATGTATTCCTATAGATATTATTCACACTAATATTTATAAAGCACACACACACACACACACACACACTACACAATCACCGCATATATATATATATATATATATTTAATTAATCCAGGCTACTCCGTGCACAATTACCATAACACTAGCCTAACATTTTCAAGTCTATGTATCAACTTGTAATTTAAATAAATCCCACATTTATTTATTTTCTTCACTCAAGTTGTGTCACCCAACTAAATTATCCAGACTCGCTCCTTCGGTCCGAAATTTCATTTTGTAGAACTTATTCCTCAAATTCCACTTATTAAGGTTAACTCCCTTTTTATCTTGAATATTCCATAATTTATCATATAATTGTAATACCCCGTATTTTTACTGATTTCAATTATAGGATTAATTGAATTAATTGGGAAATTAATTGGTAATTAATCTGGATTTAAATACTAGCAAGACGAGAGTTAGTACTTGATTATGATAATTATGTTGAATATTACTAAGCGAGTATAGTAATTTATGATTATGAATTTATTAAAAATTATCACGAGTAGAAAATATGATAGTTTTGGAAATTAAGTTGGGACGCGCATGTTAGTCGTGTTAGGACCAATTTAATGAATTACAAAGTGGTTTATTTCTACGTCATCCTTATGGTCATTTTGAGTGCTCCAATATGTCCAAAACTATCGAGATAGTCAGAAAAGTCTACCCAGGGGTTAAGTTTAGGTCCCGGGGCATTTTTAGGCCAAACCGGCAACCCGGGAGGGTATTTTAGTCATTATACTATTTGGTGAATAGTGACCTACAAAATTTAGGTTAGCTATATCAACCAAAACTTAGGACCATTAGGGTTATTGGTTGCTACAAACTTGAGAGATAAGTAGAGAGAAAGGAAGGGTTTCCAAGGGTTGTTAGGGACAAACAACCACTTTGCACTACCATCGTCGGATTTGTGACCGGAGAGAGAACACCAGCACCATATAATCTTCCTCAGATGATAAAAAATTCTATTTCAAGGAAAGATATTTAACTTACAATAATTCAGTGTATATATTATCCATGATAGTTTAGAATTGGAGAAAAACCTTGAAAAATGATGAATGAATGGATTTAGAGATTTAAATCTTAATCTAGGTAGGTTTTGCATGTTGATTAACTTCTGGAAATATAGTAGACACGAAATCATGATCCATGTGTAGAGAATTACGAATTCATGTTGGGATATATGATGATTCTTGAAGAAAATAGAAGAAATATGTTTTTTATGAAAAATACATGATTTGATCCAATAAATTGACAACCCTTAATGATTTGATGATTCTAAGACGTTAGAATTCATGTGTTTATGTTGGTATAACGTTTGGCATAAATATTTAGGAGTTTGGGACATTTTAATAGAGGATTTGAGGGTTAAAATTGATGAAACCCATAGGCTAAAATATGCAGAAATCGTAGGCCATATCTGATGGATGGATGAATCAATAGACTCAAGAATGTCGATCAATCGATCGACCCTTTTCTTTGATCGATCGACTCCTCATGAATTTTTGTTATATATTCCTTTAAGGTTTAGCCAAATACCGACTTTTAAGAATTATTGGTATAGACCATTTTAACATATTGGGACTTAGGAAAGGTCAGTAGGAATGTAATTGAGGCCCGGAAAATATTAGTTTGGTATGGGATTTAGTAATAAATTTTACAAATGTCTGACGAGTGAGTTACGGTTGGAAATTACGGGAACTTGAGTTTAATTCGGTTAAACAATAACTTGAGGTTAGAGACAGTAGTAGGGGGACTTTAAATTACTGAATTAACCTTAAAGACAAGTGGTAGACTTAGTAACCTTTTGGGAATATGTTTAAGTACTCGGACTTATACAACGAGAGTTATCGTGCTAAACATATTATGTAAAATAATCAGGATGAAACTATATTACGTATGGGACTTTTAATATAAGATAGGAGTATACTTATATTAAAATGATGATTACTTATATTTATGAGTTGATAAGTCAGTTGACGATGCGAGCGTAGATATGTGCGTGACCCATGGGTATGTGAACTATGTTTGCCTCCAATATGTGTGATTTTTATTGATACGATTCCTGAGTGATTCGAAAGTCGTGATCCTCATGTACGTGATGTACTGGGATTTGATAGTAGAATATGTGTGCACCACATCTTAGCCTAGGGGTGCCATATGTGTATATATATATATATATACTGAGTGTGATATAAATATATACTTGTGATTATTCATTGTTTCCTAGTAGATGAGAATGACTAAGATATTTAAATGACTTAAAGATGTGGGAACTTAAATAATACATGAGATAATGGATTCAAATAACAAATATTTGGAATGTAAGTATGTCTTAGTTGAGTAATACAGGTGGATACATGTAGTAATCCCTATTGTCAGATTTGATATAGACTAGTTAGTTAGTAGCATAATTAAGATGGGTTAAGGGTATACGTTAGGTGTGCACAATAGTTGAGGGGTGAGAATCTCAAGCGAGAGCACGTGACTAACATGTATATAATATTTACTTTTTAATGCAATTAAACACTTGCTATTTTGAAAAAAAATTCACCTCAAGATCTAACCCGTTTTCTTCCAAATCTATTTTGTTTTTGTAAAAATCTTTTAGGTGGCCAGCCACAAGGATGCCAAGCATAGGAGTTCCATTCTGTTGACGTGTTGTAACTACTGTAAAAGTTATAGGATGTTGGAAGTAGACACCTCCACATCTATCTTTGCTTCCTTCAGAGTTATTCATTATCAGTTAGGGCATGTTGCCCATTCTTATTCAGAGATAGCAGTTTTAGACATTCATTATTTCAGTTGTTGGATTTATTTATTCAGATTCATGTATTGGGATTATTTGGCATTTAGATTATATTTGGAGTGTTACTCCAGACTCAGTTTATTTCATTATATTTTTACCTCTATGAAATTGTTTATGTGTATGTTGGATGGCTGTTTATTCATTACTTAGTTATAAGGTAATTTAATAAATAAAATTGGCATCTCACTTTTTAAATATTAAGTGGCAAGAAATTATTTAAATATTTTTGACAGTGATGCTAAGACTGAACCAACTTGATATTCTGTATTAATTTAAATAAGGAGTAGCTATCCGGTATTTAATTAGACGGGGTGTCACAATAACCCTATAATAAATTAATTCGTCCAAATCCATGTCTAAGCACTCGTAGCACTAGACCCAAAATATCCGAGTCAATTTCCCCGACTCTAAACTTTAATTAACTACGCATTAATTAATTTATTACCTTGGTGTCGCTCAACCAATATATCCGTACTCGCTCACTTGGCCCGAAAATACAATATTTAGAATTTATTATTCAAATTCTCCTTAATAAATTTTGCACACTTGCTAACCTAAGATTTTTAATTTACTCAATTTCAACCTTAATTCCCTTATGCATTATTTTCTCAATTATCCCAATACTTACTTGTCTCACTTTATGTAAACCTAATCTCTACTTTAGACCTAATATCCTTACTATAGAACAACAATCACAATCATTCAATCTAGGTAACCTCCAACGGAATAACCATTAAAAATAATATTTTTTAAAATTTGTCCCACGAATTTACCCAGATTTTTAAAATGCCGTTTTGAGGCATTTTGGAGCCGTTTTTGGAGAAAACATATCAGAGAACAAATGTAGAAAACAAGATTTTTACGAGAAAACGTGGACATAATAGCCATTTTTTGAACCAAAACATCGTAAAACAGTTGCTAAAATGACAGTTTAATTTACCCAATTTCATAGACTTCTTCAAATTCAAGAAGTTGTTCTACAATTCAATCCTACCCATCAAAATCCAATTTAGATATCAACTAACTCAAAAACCATATCATCTTATTACACCCACTATGATATGAATAGAAATCTGCAATTAATTTAAAAGTAAGTTTAACCACTTGCCTTAGGGTTCATAGGGTCTGAATTTGTTGGTGTAGATGATGATTATTTGATAAAGAACACACACATTTGTTCTTGATTTTCGCTCCCATGGTTTCTCCAATTACACCCACTTTTCTCTCTCTCAATTGGATTTTCTAAAATGTGTTATAGTCTCCACACCCTCTCACTTTTATGGTTTAATAACTTAATCCCCTTTTTAGGCTTGTGGGCTTTATAAAAAGGGCCAAACACTCTTTATGTGGGCTTGATTATACCTAAAAATGTCTCGAGACCCATTTACTACCATTGGGTACTCTTTTTCGACTATTTTGACCCATTCGGACTCAATCGTACAATCAGAATTGCCATCCGAATTATTTTACTAAAAGTTCTTATTTCGACCACAATATAGTTCATGCACGACTCCCGGTTGAAATAAATAAATGCCACATCATTATCTCTCATTATGACGTAATTTAATTATTACTATTCACTTAATAAAATTTAAATCCCATCAATATTAATCGCTTACTCACCAGATTAATATTTAATAAATATTAAAATAATTATTTCAATTAAATTACGACACACAAGTAATTTAAAATTAATCGAATTAATTAATAAATAAATGCCCAAAAATACGAAGTGTTACATTGGTAAATCACCTACTTTGATTTTGATTTTATCCGGTGTCTCCGGTACCCATTTAACTAGCAGTCTTGCCCACTGCAACTCTTCACCTGAATGAGTAGCACTATCCGCTAAGACTAGTCTGTCGCAAATCTGTGCTATAGAATGACAAATTTCTTCACTCCACAAATGGAGGGGAAGACCCATGACATGTATCCATTGATATTTCAGTCATCGAGGGGGCTCAGTTGCATAAGCCAATGGGTTGTAAACACCACTCCTTCCCGTAGAAAAACCATTTTCCACCTAATATTTTATCTGCAACTAACTTTGAAGTCAATACAAACGAAAAAAGTGAAGAATGATGAGTACGTATTTGAACCAGTTCACTTGTGTTCCATTTCTCAGAAACCCACTACTTCACCCGATATCAATAAAAGTATATTATGAATATTTCAATTTCTGTCTTGCAATATAAGTTTACATGCTTGTGAATGGATGAATGTGATAGAAATAGCTTTTTATATAAGACATTATTGGACCATTATTGAATAAACCAATTTATAGACCTTATTGGATGAGTTGTTAATATTATGGTACATGAAAATAATCATGCTCTTTAATTAGTATGTGAGTGTCATGACTCGCATTAATAATTTTTTTGATTAAGGTGTTTATAAAAAGTCACTTCAAGATTACTCCAAAATTATTGTGTACCTTATGATAGCTATGGATCAAGTGGGAGAATGTTAGAATTATATTAAATAACTAGGTGTAAACCCGCACAATGCGCGGGCGAGGCTATGAGTGACAGTTGATCTATGTTTGGGTTAAAAAAATATTTAATTTGATATGTGAATATACCTTATTTACATACAAAAAGAAAACCTAACAAATTATAAATAAGAACATCAAAATTTTAAAGATTTCAAAAAAATTATTATTCTCAAAGTTAAGAACACCTAACAAATAAATAACTTTTGAAAGAAAAAAAATCAGATTTGTGAAAAACATAAAATAAAGGATTCTCACAATCAAATAACTAAAAATCCAATCATCGTCAATACAAAAAAATTAAAATAGCTAATTTTATTTTTGGTATTTAGAGAATCTCGAGAGTTCAAAATATCTACAACAGAAAAAATTCATATTATAAATCATCAAAAGAGAATGAAATAAAATAATTTTCCTATTAAAATATACACAACATCCACTAAAAAATTGATTTCACAAAGCATTTTATACAAATTTTTTCCAAAAACAAATGAGACATAATATGTTTTGGAATGTTCTGAACTTGTAGTCATAGAGTTCATAAGTAGAGATGTGAATGAGTCGCTTGTTGTTCTTCGAAGAATAGTTGACCTGGAAAAAAAACATACAATGCCGAAAGTCTAAAGTTGAAATTGAAAAAAAATCAACACAATAGACATTGAAAACATGAATTTCAATTTAAGAGAACATAATCAAAAAAATATTTAATTGATTTAAAGTTCATACCAAGGGGAGTGCATCAATGAAGTTGCTACAAATTTAATTGAGAGGACGTGTATTATAATTCACGGCTGTACAAATCGCCGCTCGATTTATAGTCTGTCAAGTAAAAAGAAACAAATTCAAAGATAAATAACACCAACAAAAATTCAGAATAACATTAATCCAAAACGCAATTTAACAATAGTTTCTAAATAAGTAAATAACACTAAAGAAGTTGCTAGTGGGAACAAACCCATTTGATATCTCCGCCTTACTTTTGGGGAAAAAAATCTTTTATTAAATAAAATTCAGACGTTCCATCATTGTAAAAATCTAAGAGGGATTTAGACACAAAATTCTTAAATTAACACAAAAATTTTAACACAATTATGAACCCAAAAATACCCACTTTTACATTTCAAAACTCAACTCTCTCATGAGGTTCATGCTGGGATATCTCTTATTCTTTTGTTTCTTTTGGCGTTTCTACATAAACTGTGGACAACTGTATTGTAGGTGTTAATTATAATCATGAAGTCCATAGATAACAAAAAAAAGAAACTAATTAAATGAGTAAAAAGGAATAAAATAACAAACCATAAGAACAAAACATCATTTACAACCCTTTATGATGTATAGATACACAATTAAAGTTAAAGTCTCAACTGGAGTGTAAGAAGATCATTGAGCATACACAACGGGGTAAACAAAAGTAAAAGTATTTCGTTTGAGCTTTTGAGATTCGATTGTTGACGCAGACGCTTTGGTTGGGGCAGAATTTCCAAATCTGTCGGTCCCATTATTAGATTTCCATCCTGAAAACAAATAATGATAATAAATAAATTGCAGTCCCTAAAACTTAATCGAATACACAAAAGATCATTTTACCTTTGGAAGAGGGAGAATCAAAGACGAACCAATCAGATAACATCCCGCCTCGTACGAAGAAAGATTTAGTCGAAGACTTTGTTGCCCTTTCACCCTTTGATTTTGTATATCTTTTTTTTGCACCTCCGGCCATGGTGTGTGCCTAGCGAGGATTTTTGATTTGAGGTGGATGAAGTATTGTTGAAGGCCGTGGGAGTTGTCAAGGGTGGTGGTGGGGTAAAAGTCTACTAATGTTCTTATGTTTTCATAAGATAAAAGAATGGTATGTAAACCCTTTAAGATCACGGGAGTTGTAAGTTTTTTTCGCACCTCCGGCCATGGTGTGTGCCTGGCGAGGATTTTTGATTTGAGGCCGATGAAGTATTGTTGAAGGCCGTGGGATTTGTCAAGGGTGGTGGTGGGGTAAAATCCTACTGATGTTCTTATGTTTTCATAAGATCAAAGAATGGTATGTAAACCCTTTAAGATCACGGGAGTTGTAAGTTTGAGAAAATGAAAAGCCAACGGCTGTGGAAAAAATGAAAAGCCAACGGATGAAAGAATAGAGAAATACTAAAATAAGAGGATTTAATGGCTTGTATATGCATTCATTGAAAAGGGAGACGGAGAGGCTATCCAAAGAGAGAGAGAGAGGCTCTTGAATATCGGGAGAGAGAGAGAGAGAGTCTCTTAAAAAATATTGGTGGTGCCACGTGGAAACCTTAGATAAGAGGGAGTTTTAACTCTCTTGTATAGCATTTTATAGTATATAATAAATAATAATATATAAATATAAAAATAAAGATAAAGATAAAGATAAAGATAATTCTTCATAATGCGCTCCATAATTATATTAATATTAAGAGCCACTTTGGTTAATGGAAGGGTACTCCAAAAACCAAGAGTCAAAAGGACTCTTGGGTATCTACCTTGATGGATGGTTGAGACTAAGTGATTGTTGGAGATTTGGATCTTATCCCTACCTATAAATTAGTGACTAATTTTTTATCATTCAGACACACTAAAAGATAACATGATGAAATTATAGGATAAGAGAGGGAAATGAAAATTCTCAATGATGAAATTAATAGGATAGGGGAGAGAAATCTAAATTCTCAATGAGAGTTAATTTCAGATACTGTTTGGACCATAGAAGAAGATTTAAGCGTTGGAATACACTGAATCTGGAACATGATTTTGCTAAAGATAATATGAAGCCATACTCTAATGTTCAACCCGATCGGATATCATTAAGGTCGACTGCTCCATGAATCTTTTCAGTTGTGACATAATGGAGGTATGTGTTTATAATATCATTTTATGTTTCGTATAATGATTATATGTGATAATCATGTTGATCTAAGATTTTAATGTAAAATATATAATACATAACGTTTTTGTATAATTGAAGGACAAAATCATATATAATTTGATATTCATGTGTTAGATTTATAGATCCATATAAACCTGTTAATTACGTGTTCTTTTGATTATGTATACAATACTGACTTGTATCTAGCACATGACGACTTGGACTCTCAGTTAGCAATCTTAATACTCTAACCGTCTTTATTCTTCCAAGAAATATACTAATCTCCCTTTCTTGTGATCATTGGCATGACGATTTGTCGAACCACGTACATCGTGTGTTCCCTGTGTCTGTTGCATTCATATTAATTTTTGGGACTTAATTATAATTTTTCTTTTATTGTAGATTTGATATCCCTTACCATAGTATATATTTCTTTTTGATGAAATTAATAATTTGGGATAAGTGGCTTTTTTGATGAAATGATTTGGGAGAAGTCCCAATTGAATTAATAATATTAATATTTTTACGATGCTCAACTCACAATAAAAGAGGATCTGAGTCACGTCTGAGCAGCTTGTTTATCAAACAAGTTACAAAAACAATATGATAAACACAATAGATACTTCTAAAAAACACACACACCATATATGATACATCTAATTATTTTTGGTATCAGATACACCAGTTATTTTATGATATCCTCCCTTGACTTGTCCTAGCCGTTTATAGAGTGAGACCGAGTCTTTGGACACAACTAGCTTAGCCTTTAAAGCAGTTGCTTCTTTAAGTCTTTAACAAGCCTTTAAAGCATGGTTTCACCTCAAAATGAACGGTCTTCCAGTAAGGACGACCCATGAAGTAATATACACCTTATAAGCTAAACAAACTTTCTCCTCCTACGTATATCATTTAATGTATATCAGAGTGATCAAGGGTTGATTTCATAAAGGAAAGTTAATTAAAGAGAAGAGATTAAGCAAACACAACTGTATATACACATACATACTCACATAGAGACAATGCTAGAGGAACAAGAGATGGTTGTGGGAATTGACGAAAGTGATCACAGCATCTACGCTCTTGAATGGGTTTTGGATCATTTCTTCACTCCTGCTTCAAAATCTCCCTTTAAGCTCGTCGTAGTTCATGCCAGAAGTGTCCCAACTTCCGTTCTTGGTATCGTTGGACCTGGTACGTTATTGTTAACACAAAAATGCTATGTGATTTGCCCATTTTGTGGCTGCCAATACATGTCTTTAATTCATGGGAATATTTTTTGAATGGATTTAATGGGTGTTCACATATCTTCCAATGAATGTAAGACATGATATGACACTATTGTTTACAAAGCTTAATATTATTGATGAGTTGAGACGTTTAATAAATGAAAAGGGACACAAACCTGAACCTGAATATACATGACACGAAGACATTGTCTATGTATATATATAAAATAGGAGCCAAAAATGGTTAAAAGATGACACGTGGCACTTTGTTTAATAACCCTCAATTGAAACTAAAGTTCCAAATATTTCCTCTAAAAAAAATCGCTTCTCTCTCATCTCAATTCCAAACATCATTTATATTTCTAGCGTCTCTCTCCTTCCATTATTCCACCTCGTTCTCTCCACATCCTAAAGGTTTCACCTCCCTCAAATGGTTCAATATAAATTATGAAAGATATGTCAAAAGTCATGTGCCCATTTCATTGTGTTTAGAGGTATGTAACCTATTAGCTTCTATTTTTATTTATAGTCTATTTTTTCTCAGTCATAATTTTTTTTCCCTCACAATCTAGATTTTAAACTCTCGGTTTAAAGGTAATCTATGTATTATTCATATGTCTCATGCAAAATCATACATGAAATGGAAATACGATTTCAGAAATTTCTCAAGACATGGTTTATAGTATGTATGACTTATGTTTCAAAAAAGTATTGTTGTTATGTTTTGAAGAAGAATATTGTTGCAAGAGATATTTATCTTGATGGTTATTATTATTAGATAAGTTTTTGTAATCATATTAATAGTACATTTTGCATATTTTATAAGCAGTCTAAAATTTGGGATTAGACTTTTAATTTAAAGGTTTTTAAAATTAGAGATTTGGACTTCGTGTTTTGATTTTCGATCAAGAATTTTGTTGTTGTGTTAGTTTATTTTATTATTTGATTAAAGAGAACTAATTCTCTCATAACATGCTTCTGATATTAAGATTTTCATAAATTTGTTGTTTTCAATACAATGTTTGTCATCCGTTAACATATAATTTGTTCAAATATTGGATATATAATTTTTTTTTTATTTCGAAATGAATATTTCATTCTAAACTCATTAATCAAATTTGTTGTACGAGACTACATACTAAAATCTTTGTCATACATTATTTCACTATTTCAAAATGACTATATTCATTCTCATTTAACTACGAAAAATATATCGTGTGATAACACAATAAAATAATCAATAAAAAATTATAAAATGTTTGTCACGCATCGCGTGGCCTGAATGCTAGTATAAATAAATTATCAAGTCTATATCACATTAATGATGTATGATTACTCCTTTCTAGAAAACTTTCCATTTAGAAATTTTGATCATATGGGTGGTTACAGGGGCTAAGGCTATATAAAATAACATTTTATATGACTATCTTACATTATATTTCAAGGATATTCAGTTTTTGGCTCTTATTTGTTGTGTGTATTATGATTTTAGCAAACAAAATTTTGTACAATATAGGTTTAGAACCCAAAAGTGACATGACAGAGCTTAATTTTCTTGTCTGAAATTTTTGAGTGTCACTTTTGATGTTAAATTTGTATCAAGAAAAATATTAAGTATCAAAGTCACAATTGAATAATTTTTCCAATTTTGTTATCCACCCCTGGATTCTACTTGGGGATTTTAATACAATTTTAGGCCCACAAGAAAAACTAGGAGGCTAAGATTTCAAACCCTACCGAGCTAAAGATTTAAATAATTTTATGATGACACATGATATCCATGATTTAGGATTTCAGGGTTCGTCATTTACTTGGAAAGCTAACACCCCTTTTGGTCATCATGTTCGAGAAAGGTTGGACATGGGACTAGCAAATACCAAGTGGATGGACATATACCCTACCACTACGATCACACATCTCCCTAATGAAGGTTCAGACCATTGCCATCTCCTTGTAGATAGCATGCCCCCAGCTGTAAGAAATCCAAAACGTTTCAATTATCGTAAAGAATGGGATTTATATCCTTCCTTCCATGAGATTCTTCAGTCTCATTGGGCCTAACCATAGTAAGGTACTCCAACAAGATGTTTTATTAGGAAATCTGTTTCCTTCAGACAGGCGGCGTTAGCCTAAAAAACTAATGTCTGCTGGAACATGGCAGCAAAAATATCTCGTCTCCAACAAATACTACTTCACACCCTAACCCTCATTGAGACCAACCCTAACTTAGCTCTTATATCACGTGAACAAGAAATTCAAGCGGAATTAACATATCACCTTAACCAGGAAAATTTGTATTGGAAGAATAAATATAAACTTAAGTGGAACCTTGAGCAGGACTCCAATACTAAATTTTTCCATGCTTGTCTCACACAACGTTGCCGTATAAATAACATCCACGCGATCTATAACCTTGTTATCGGATGGCACAAAACACAAGGGAAATTGAGACCCAATTTAAGAACTTTTACGAAAATTTATTTCAAACTACATTCCCGACACAAGTGGAAGGTGTATATCCTTTCACATAGATTCGTGACTCGAATAAACTCCGATTAGTACAAACAGTCACGGAACGAGAAATATGGGGCACTATTAATCGAATGGGTAAAAACAAGAGTCCGGGTCCTGATGGGCTTACCGCGGATTTTTATCAGACTTACTGGAATGAAGTGGGTTCAACCGTTTGTAACCTGGTGTGCGATTTGTTTTCAACAGGGCAAATGCCTTATCAAATAAACCATACGCTTCTCATTTTTATCCCTAAAAGTCAAAACCCAACCCAGGTGGCTCACTATCGCCCTATTAACCTTTGTAACGTGATTTACAAAATTATCTCCACCATTTTGGTGGAGAGACTACGACCAATCTTACAATATATCGTGTCCCCATACCAATCAGCATTTGTGATGGGACAACATATTCGCCATAACATCCCGATCGCACACGAAATGCTACATACAATGCATAAGTCGAAATAAGAAAAAGGGAGTAGCACCATCAAAATTTATCTATCTAAAGCATACGATCAAATGGAATGGCATTACCTTCAATGGGTTCTTCACCAGCACGGACTACTGGACTAATGGATTTCATATCTTACAACATGCATTTCTACTACCTCATTTTCAAACTCTGATTAATGGTCACACGGGATCCCAATTTCGTCCAACGAGGGGTCTCACACAAGGAGATCCTCTGTCCCCACTCCTCTTTATCATCGGCTTGGATGTTATTCTATGACATATCGACCAAGAATGTCACTGCAAAACAATAACTGCCCTCCGCCCCTCCAGAAATGGTCCAAAAATCCCAGGACTAGCGTTTGCAGAAGATTGTATTTTCTTCTTACAACTAACAACCCAGACGATATCTAGGTTGAAAATAATTATAGAAGACTTTTCTGAAGTTTCTGGTGAAACCATCAACCGTGATTAATCCCTCATTGCATTTGGCTTCTCTACTCCATGCACTGTTATGTGTGCAACTCGCAGGTTATTTTTAGGATTTTAGCGCAACCCAAGCCACGAAAGGTACCAAGGTCTCCTTATCATTACCGAACGTGTCACTCGCAATCTGTTCATTAACCTCATAGAAGACCTTGAAACTAACCTTAACACATGGTATTCATATTTTCTTTCCTATGCTGGTCGAGCTACACTCATCAATGCAGTTTGTACCTCTTTGCCCACTTACAATATGTCCGCCTACCCAATGACTAAATACATACTATCCACCCTCAACGATAAAATTAAGAAATTCTTTTGGAACGCAAACTCACAAACACAAAAGACCTCAACCATCTCTTGGGACACGATTACCTTACCCAAGCAACACGGAGGACGAGGAATTAAAAATCTGCACACCCTTAACACCGCGTTCATGCTTAAACTCTTATGGAAGCTTTACTATAACCCGACTAACCTCAGGGCGTGGGTACTATGGCACAAATACTATCCTCATTCGACGCTTCTTGATGAAACAAGTCCTTCAAAACCATCATGGTTCTAGACTCGTGTGTGCAAATTAATCCCCTTTTTCTGTCAGATAATTAAATGGCAAATTGGATCGGGAAAAATCACATTTGGGAAATAGATCTGGGTCCTACAAGAAACACTGGAATAGCATTTCCCTAATATTCCTCCAAACATTCTGTCAAAACCGCTCTATCGCTTCATCCATAACTATCAATGGAATCTGGGATTACTTGCCCAATATCTACCATCAGACTTTCTACTTTTTATTCAAGCCATTTGCATATCACCCGCGGCTAAAAGGGATTCCCCGTTTTGGTGACCGAGTCAAGGAACAATCTTTAACATTAAAGACACTTGTCTTTGGTTAAACAAAAAGATCATAAAACGCCAGACTCCAGCATTGCCATGGATGTGGAGCTAGAAAAGCGGATTACCTCCAAAAATAAAATGTTTCTTATGGTTCTTAATTCACCAGGCTTTGCATACAACAGATCGTCATTTCTATTACCATAAAATTCGACATCCAAATTGCCCTTTATGTGATCTCCCAGACTCAAATGACCACATCTTTACAGCATGTCCGATGACATTTCAGGTTCGCACGACACACGATGGGACTGATGTCACTCCACTATCCATTCTTCGATGTCTATCGAGAAACTGTCATCCATGGAAGCTCACTTATCACGGAATTTAATCATTTTTTGTGCTCTGTAACCTATGGCTTGCTCGAAACGGGAGTTATTTAACCATAAACAAATAGTGAAATCAATTATAACTCGTTCCATATCAGACCAAGTGATCCAGTTTATTCACACCCATCAACGGAAGATGCGTAGGCTGGAACACCAACAATTGTTACCTTATCACATTTCTTGGGCACCCACTCTCACAGTTTCCATAAGTGTAACATAGACGGGGCAAAATATCATACCACTGGGCTCGCTTCCATAGGCAGCCTAATCATAAACTCGAGGGGATAATTTATCTTGGGCCTTACCAAAAACATGGGAAATGTGTCATCATTAACGACTGAACTTTGGGCCTTAAAAACTGGTCTAGATCTAGCTTTTCTCGCAGGGATAAAATGTATTGAAATTGAAACAGATTATCAAATTGCATTCAACATAATTGCCAGGAACCAAGCTCATCATCAGACCCACGAGGATTTGCTGCAACCCATCTATGAAGGCCTTAAGAGATTTCACCGTATAGTCCTGTCTCTTTGTTTTCGTGAAGCAAATATGTGTGCTAATGTTCTTTCTGTATTTTCGGTTTTTAGTCATTTTTTTCTATAATTTTTCGGTCAGTTCCTAGTTATATTTTTCCTTTTTTATGTTATGATATGAGTCGTAGTACAATTGTTAGGTATGCAACAACGAATATCTCTTGTAAAATACTGTTGGTTTGAATAAAGCTTACTTTCACAGAAAAAAAAAGTCACAATGCAAATATTGAAAAAGGGGCTAAATGGCCACAGACAAAACAAATCGCAACACAACTATACTATATTAGCATTAGATTGTGAGTTTGTTAGAGATACATTTTGTGAACTCTCTGTGTCTACCATTACAACTAAATATCCTTGAAATTAAGTACATACCAATGTTTATGTCAATTTCTTAGCCCTCTAATGTGAAAGTTGGACTCATTATTTGATCAATTAAATCACTAAATTATAATTTATTCATATTTTTGTGTTTATTACTATTCTATTAATAATCCATTGCTTGATCAATTAAATCATTGCATGAAAATATATATATATATATATATATATATATATATATATATATATATATAGTGTTATTCTTTAGCTGCATTTCTCCAATAGTGAGAGCATTAAGGAAGCATGTCACGCAATGCTTAAGATTTTTATATATTTACATTCAAATTGTAGGACCTAACATTGTGACATACATAATGCCAACGTATTTCGATATAATTTTGTGTTCGAATTTAATGAGAGTAGCATTTTCATATATAGAAAATACAATGATAGTAGACATGTAAGTTTTTTTATAGATCATACTCCATCTATTCCAAATAAAGGATCCACTATTTCTTTTTAAGTCTCACCAAATTAATAGTTCACTTTCTCTTTTTGGATAGAACTAATGAACCAAGTTCCACAATAGTGAATACGAGTTAATTTTGACCATTGATTGAGTGCTTCTTCAATATATAAAAAATAAAGATATGGACACTTAATTTGAAACAGAAAGAGTATTATGTTTATGTTACGTAATGGTATAAGGTTAAGCACATGTATTCTTATGTCTAGGGACTGCCGACCTTTTTGCACTTGTGCAAGCCGATTTGAAAAGCACATCGGATAGGGTCACTAAGAAGGATAAGGAGATGTGCAATTGTAAATCGGTAAGGATTAATGGTGGTTATGTTACTTCCTTATATATTTGAATTTTATTGTGGATTTGGTTATAGCTCTCCACTTTGTATCAAATTCAAACTAAATTTTTATGTGTCAATCTTAACTTATTTTTCATTCCACAAAAAGTGAAGAATCAATGAGATCTCAAGCATTCTTTGATTGACACGTATGTATTTGGTTCAAAATGATAGGCTGAATAAATTTTTTCAAATTGTAATCACTCCAATATTTAAATATTTTGAGCAAATATTTCAACGGGCATCATTGTATCTTACGAAAAACTTAATTGAATTCAATAGTACGCAATAAATCCTTTTACCCAAGCAAACCCAATGTTGATGGTATTAATATTTCGTAAGATATATTACATTAAATACTGTTGATGTTTACCGCTCCAACAAGTCACTTCCTTGAATTACTTTACAAATTTGGACCCTTAAACTAATTACTCATTAGTCATTTCCTTGAACTATTCCACTCTCTCCCCCCAAAACCTGGGGTTTTAATTCAATTTATCTTGAGTTTCAAATCTGGTATATATACACAATTTAAAATTCGCATATTGTGGAAATGAAATTGAAACGTATCATTGGTTTAGAGGGAAAATTTTCCAAGTAAAATAGATCAGGGGTGTTAGGTAATTTATCTTATTTAAGTAGATTTTTTTTTTATGTATTGGCTTACCATTAATAGTGCCACATTATTTTATTTACATTACCTAGTGGAAGGGTCTAGAAGTACATTGGAAATAAATAAAAAAAGGTAAAATATGAGTCTAATAATTAAATCTCAATACAAGTGGGCCTCATAATAAAACATGTAGCAGTAATCTAAAATCTAAGACTCCCTCTCAAGCTGGAGCGAAGATATCCACCAAGATCAACTTACCAATAGATGAGTGAACAAAGAAGTCAACTGCCTTAGTGAGACAATCTGTAGTTTGAGATGATAAAGGGACGAATGATGCATATAGATACTTTCTCCCGAAGAAAGTGAATATCCACCTCAATGTGTCTGGTTCTCTTATGACGAACCGAATCAGATAACAACATAATGCTTGTTTCTCATCACACAACAAATCAAAAGGACCATCCTCAATAAAGCCTAACTCACCTAAAATCGATCGAAGCCATAAGACCTCACATGTACCATGGGCCATAACACGGTACTCCGCCTCTTCTGAAGAATAAGACATCATCGCTTTTTTTACTTTTCAATGATATGAGTTGAGAACCATAGAAGGTACAGAGGTTAGAAGTAGAACACCTATTCGTCTTGTATCCCGAATAATCAACATTAGTAAAGCAAGAGACACCCCTTTGGTATCCTGAAGTATAAAAGATACCAAGCCCCGATGAAAAATTGAGATACCTCAAGATATGATGAACATCATCAAGATGGGCGGTGTGAGGAGAGTGCATGACACACTAATAAGACTCAGAGCAAAGGACAAATCGGGACGGATGTTGGTCAGGTAGATGAGACGGCCAACCAAACACTGATACCTAGATGGCCCAAAAGTTAAATTCCCAGACTCAGTAGTCAACTTCACATTTGTATTCATATGCATAGAAGCTGGATGACAACCAATCATCCCTATATCCTAACACACTTCCTGTGAGATAAGAAAATCCCACGATGAGATCTCGTAACCTTAACTCCTATAAATTACCGAAGAGGATCTAAGTCCTTAGAATAAAAAACTTCTCCAATGTCCTTCTTTATCTGGCAATCTCCTCTAGATCATAGCTGGTAATAATGAAAACGTTAACATAGACCAAAAGGATAATGCACCGTTGGTCGGGCTGATGTCGAATAAAGAAAGTATGATCATACTGGCATTTAGAGAATACCACAAAGGAAATCAACCAACTGAATCGGCTAAACTAAGCTCAGTAGGACTGCTTCAAACCATATGACGATTTGTGAATGAAAAACCTTACCCATATACTCCCCCTCAGTTCAAAAATTGGGAGGAGGATCCATATAAATAGTCTCAGTAAGATCTTTATGAATAAAGGCCTTCTTAATATCCAACTGATGCAATGGTCATGAGTGAGATGCGACAAGAGATATAAGTAGACTAACATTGGTCATCTTAAAAATCGAGGTAAAGGTAGCACTAAAATCTTTACCCAGAATTTGAGTAAATCCACGGGATACCAGATGAGCTAACGAAGCCATCAACCAAATATTTAACACTAAGCACCCATTTGTAACCAATAATTCTTTTCCAATGCATCTATCTTAGTTTTCATGACAACTACTCACTCAGGATTTTAGAGAGCCTCATGCATAAACTCGAGAATAGAAATAGAGTCAAGATAACCCAAAAAAGCACGATAAGACCCTAAAAGACTAGCATATGAAAGATCCTCGAGAATAGAATGGTTAGTGCTACAAGAGTTAGCATAACGAGCAGGAGAGCGGAGATCACGAGTGGGTTAACAGGACTAAAAATAAAAAATAGGTGGGGGTGGGGAAGAAGGAACATCAGTAGTACCTGAGTTCGTGAGGAGGAGGCAGGGGAAGTCGAGGGCAACGAGAATGGACCTGCAAAGGGGGATTATCAGGAAGATAGGAAGATAAGTCAAATAAAGGAATAGGATGGACTGTCGGAGAAACCGCCTCAAGAGGAGGAGGAGTTAGGAGTGGGGTTGGGTTGGGTGAGAGAGTAGCATACCTACTATAAAATAAAGTATCCCCATAGAAGGTAAAATCACGGGAGTGATACATATGTCGAGAGATAGGGTTATACCAATTATAAGCTTTAGAAATGGTAGAATATCCCACAAAAATACATCTACTGGCTTTGTCATCAAGTTTATGACGTGAGAGGAGCCTATCCTTAACATAACACACAAACACATAAAGCCCGAGATAGCATAAGGAAAAGTGGGCCAGTGGGAAAGATAGAGTGAAGAGGTGTTCTTCCATTTAAAACTTTGCTTGGAGTGAGGTTAATAATAAATGTGGCAGTGAGAAAAAAAAAAGGTGCCAATAGGATTTGGAAACATGCATACTCCGTAAAAGACACTGCATTATTCCCATTAAGTGACGGATCTTACATTCCACCAACCTATTTTGATCTAGAGTGTATGGGCATGTAAATTGGTGTAAAGTGCCCTTTTGGTTAAATTGTGAACGAAAAGCATTAAAAACATACCCCCCCCCCCATCATCAAACCTAATGTTACGAACAGTGGTGTTAAATTGTGTTTTAATCATTAGGGGAATTTGACAAATAAAGGTAATACCTCAAATTTATGTTTAAGCAAATATACCCACGCACATCTAGAGAAATCATTAATAAAAGTGACATAATACTTATGACTCGATGAAGAAGTGACAGGTGAGGGTCCCCAAACATCATAATGAATATTATCAAACATACTAGGTAAAAGATTCATATGAGAAATATGACTAGTACAAATATGTTTAGACAACTTACAGGTTTCACAAGTAAACCTCTAGTCTTTATAAGTCTTAGACAGAGAAAGAAAAAGTAAACATAAGTACTAAAAATTGACATGTCCTAAACAGGCATACCACAAATGAAAAGTTTGTAAGGAAACATAAAAAATAATGGGCTCAGTGGAAGCAAAAGCACTAAGACCAGAAACATAAGTAGTATGGAGGAGGATCCCCAAAGTGGTATAAGTCATTGCGCTCATATCCCATGCCAAAAATCCTCTTCGAACTCAGGTCTTACAAATAGAAATGTGAGGATAAGAATGTGACAACACAATTGAGATATTTACAGAGTTGACGAAAAGAGATGAGATTAAAACTCAGGTTAGGAACTTGTAATACAGAAGATACAGTGAGAGTAGGAGAGAGAGGGATGTTTCCCTTGCTACAAATATGAGCAAGTGAACCATTCGTAAGATACACACTACAACAAATGGGGGGAAGTAAAAATAATTACTCATCATTCTTATGATCAGAAGCTCCAGAATCTAAAACCCAAGTAGGCTTAACAACCTTAATATGAAAAGCAGATAATGTATCTGAAGAAATAATGGAAGTGGAAGTAGAGTGCCCAAGAGAGGTCAGCCATGAAATTTGAAGCATCAATCTCTGGAGTGGATAATAATGCCATAATGATCCCAGTTCGATCGTCTATCACGAGTACGAGGATCGATATGAACCATAAAGGCCATATGATTAGTAGAATGAGATTAAACCCGAGCAGTAACTTGTAATGTTTGAGATAACCTGAGACGCAGTTCCTCTCCATCTATAATAGGAAAGGCCTCTCGAAGGGGAGGCAGAGGAGATGTGATTATGATCTGAGGTAGAGAGAATCATATTTAAATTGTAAATTCATAAGAAATTGATTAGTTTGCTGATGATTCAAACACTGCATCAAAATAGAAGCAACCTCGGAAATCTGTGAGTGTCTCAAACTGGTCTAGCTCCTCCCAATGGCATAGTAGATATCTAAAGTAGTAAGAGATAGAGGGATTGAGTGACTCCTTTGAGGCATGATCAATTTCTCAATAAAGCTGAAATACTCGGGCATCACTATGAACATGAGTGTACAGCTGATTAAGAGACTTCCATAAATTGATAACAGACTCATAAAACATAAACATAGTATAAATTCGCTCCTCCATGGAGTTGAACATCCATCCTAGAATAGTGCAACAGTACATCTCCATTGATTAAAAATAAAAAAATCCTTAGCATCCGATTGGGTTTCAGTTCCCAATAACCAACTAATCTCCCTTTCAACCCAATAAAAAGGCAAAAAGATCGGGACTATGAATTAAAATTTGTTTTATTCAATTATACACTAGTAACTCAATGAGTAGGTGTATGTTGGGTTGGAGCAACCTCTTTAGGAACATTCAAATCATCTATATCTCTGAAAAACACTCAAATATAATCCAACAAGTACACAAATAGGACCAAAAAGTTGGTAAGGTGCTACCCAATCAAATTCATCATAAGGCCAAAAAATGGCAATGAGCTTAACCAAGTAAACTCAGTAATATAGAAGGGTGTAGACCCTCAAAATATCATCAAGTAAGGGAAAATTAATAGCATAATACATGGGAATAAAACCAAATAGCAAGAGAGACTAAAATCCCCCAATTAAAATGGTATAAACCCTTAAAAAAGGAAGAAAAATAGGGGAGGAGTTTACCCAATCAAAGAAGCAGTGATTAGACCTCTAAGGTGGAGATATTGCAATTTTGGTGGAGAAAAAGGGCACCTCTATAAGGACACAAATTCCCAATTGAGTCCTTTGTAGTTTTGGCTCAGTTCCGGACAAAAACACTTGAGTCATATGATAGATTTCATGGGTATTCATGCAAGCCTATGACGTGTTTGTTGAAGACGTAGCGGCCAGATTTGTAAAGCTTCATTATTGCCGAGTTTCTAGTGCCTTGTTTCTACGTCATCAACTTGAAGATTCCATAGTCTCCAAAAGGTATGAATGCATTTTTATATATATAGGGAGACTTGGAATAATTTTATAATGGGTGTAATTTTATTTTTGAATGAATTTTATTTTCAGAAGGTTACTTTAGAACTTTGAATAGAAAGTTTTGGGGCTTAAAATGAAATTTGAACATTCTGACATTTCGTTTCAAAATTGTCGTTCGAACGAGTTTGCCAACGAGTTTTCCCATTTTGGCCACTGGAACATCGTTAGATGGTTGTTCAAATGAGACTTTGTTTGAACAAAAATCTCGTTCGAACGAGATTTCTGGCGGGAAATTTCTTTTGGCAGTTTTCTCCATGTTCCCTCTACTTTTTTCCACTAACATTTTCCCAGATTTTATATGTGCGGGAACCAAATTTTTTGAGATAACTTTTGACACACTTTGAAAGAGAAATATTGAGAGAGAATTTCCAAAATCAAAAGTTCATGATTTTTCTTCATGAATTAATTTCTACCAAAACACATACACCCCATCAGTTTATGTTTATTCCAAGCAAGATATATATATATATATATATATATATATATATATATATATATATATATATATATATATATATATATATATATATATATATATATATCTTGCTTGGAGTTTGTTTGTCACTGGGCCCTACTCTATCGTTTGAATAGTTGTTTGGGTTTACTTCTACATCCCACAAAGAAGAAGAGTTTGTTTGTTGCTGCGGCGTTCCCACTCGAAGAAAGGCTTTGGGTGCGAGTTGACGGTTGTCTAAAAGGCCTCATTGGTGGATTCCAACGTTCTGGTGGAGTTCGGGATTATCGACTAGGCGGAGGTAGTTACAAGAATACGCGTTAGGGGCTTGGATCGACTCAAGTCGAGTTGTGTAAGTCATTTATCTTGCAATCATAAAACCATACTTAGTGGACTTAAGGCTAGGGCCGTCCGAGGTTTTTTCCATTTGGGGTTTTCTCGTACATCGCGGCGTAGTGCTTGTGAATTTATTTTATCTTACAAAATTCACCTTAGATGCATACTTAGGTAAAAAGATAAAATTTGGTTTAATTCACTTCTCTTGTTTAAATTAGTGCTAAAATAATTTGGATAAGTTTATTTTAAGTTAATTTAATTCAAGTTGGGACTAAATTAATTGGATAATATTCTTGCCTAAATTGTTTAAACTTGGTAGTTAAATTAATTTGGTTTGAGTGAATTTAAAGTGTGTGTGTTTATTTTTATTCACTTTGTAGTGTTTATTTTAATTTGCTTTAAGAAATTAAAATTTATGTTCACCATAATCTTTCATCTTTTAAAGAAAATAAAATAAAATAAATTTTGAAAAATTAAATTTTGTTTGTAACCATCTTTATTCCGCATTTATAGGAAATTAAAGTGAAAGTTTTTAAAATTGGGGTTCCTATCACGTTCTCAACCTCAAGCATCCAGGTGAGGGGCTGACCGAAATAAGGGTGGTCAGCGGCGAGAGAGAGAGAGAGAGAGATGGGGATGGGTAGCTAGGGTTTGGGCCTGGGTTGCTAGGGTTTAGAGTGGAAGGTGTTTTTCTCTGATACCAAGTAGATTTTTATGATGTATTATCTTACCATTAATGTTGCCACATTATTGTATTTATAATACCTGTTGGAAGGGTCTAAAAGTACATGGTAAATGAAAAGTAAAGCCCAAAATAGGTTGGACTCATAATAAAACACATAACACTAATCTAATATCCAACCATTTATATGGAATAAAAATCATCATCTCACATTGAAAAAAAATCATTAACAATTTGATATCATTTATATTGTGCAGGTGGAGGATATGATAATGGAAGTGTCTGAAGGTGACCCTCGGAATATCATGTGTGATGCTGTGGAGACACGCCATGCTTCTATCTTGGTTCTTGGTAGCCATGGTTATGGTGCTTTCAAAAGGTCAAATGTGACATTGATATATGAGTTGTAAATATGTACTACACAATATATTTTAAATAATCAGATTTTGTTTTTCATTTTTTATATGCGTCGTGATTTTTAACACTCATTTTATATACTGTAAGTTTGAAACTCACAAGTGTAGTAAATAATCTTATATAACCTTTTGATGATATTTGTGAGTATTCATGACAATTTTGAGTATAAAAACTGTAGTAAACACAACTAAGTGCTAAAGTCAAAATACATACAACAAATGAGTCTCAGAATAACTATAACTTATATATTGTCCTAATTCCCAAAAGGAAGTTTTTTGACACTAGATCAAAATCTGTTACAGGGCCGTTTTAGGCAGCGTAAGTGATTATTGCTCCCACCATGCTCCATGCTCTGTGATGATCGTGAAGAAGCCAAAGACGAAGCACCAGGCCATTTTATCTCTCTCTCTCTCTCTCTCTCTCTCTCTCTCTCCATATATATATGGTCAAAATGATTGTATTCATCTACATTAATTTATCACGTAATCTCTACTTTGTAACCAATATATACGATACTTATGCATACTTTTGTTACTATTGTAATAACAAATCTCACCATATAACTTTGATTTGATATGATGTTTTAAAAAATTATGATGATTTAAAAATCGATTATTTTTAAGGTTAAATTATCCCAAATATCTCAGGTCTATGTGTCGCCAATTTTTATAATCTGAGTAGCATTTATTTCAATGCTAGGATTCTTATAATATGTCTTAAAATAAGAGGTACTTCTTTCACGCCCTCCTTCAATAATGGACTCATATTTGAATGCCTTGGAACTTAATTACACCAAATCTTTGAACTCAGTGGCATCAAATTTCTTTCAAAGTCTAAATTCTAAACCATTTTGGGCTAATTTCACAAATCCAAACTCACGTAGGACTATTTTACACTTATTTCTAACCTTTTTAAACCTATTTATGAAGGCGGTTGCCTTTTTATTAGGTTTTTGTCTTAACCTAACTAAATCATCCATAGAGACCTTTGGTTCATTTTGGAAGATGCGTGCATGGAAAATGTCTTCTATTTATTGCCAAGTTTGGACCGAGTTAGGTGGAAAACTTACGAACCATGAGAAGGTTGCATTGGTAAGTGAACTGAAAAACAAGCGTAATCTGATATACTCATTTTTTCCAATAACAACACATTGACTAGTGAACTTAGCAATGTGTTCCACATTGGACAGACTTCCATCCCCGGAAAAAAGGGCAAAAGTTATGAACTTCAAACCTTTTGAAACTTCTACCATATTTATCCATTCAGAATATGGATTCCTAAAAACTGGGGTCTGCACCCTCCGAACCATTGGTTCACATATGTTATGGATGATATTCACAGTCTCGTTCCTTCCAACTTCCCCAAGCACTTGTCTATTCTATGGAGCAATGGTCTGGTTTATTAAAGGATATGGTTGCACCAATTGTTGGGGAACTTGTGGAGGCATATTTAATTGTGTTTGGTATTCTAGAGGTTGAGGCACTTAGGCAATTTGGTTATCAAATCTCCTATTATTCCCTAACCCCCAAGTTCTTGTTCGAACATAGGATTCATCTCACAAACCTAGATTAGTCTCATATTAGTATAGTCTAGTTCTTCCTACCTCTGGGAGGGATGCTCTCCCTATTGGGTTATTGTTACCCAACTGTTGGATAGTAGTAGATACTCTTACACTCTCTAGTGGGTTATTCATACCTGGCCAAGTGGTATTAGAGTAATTTCATATATCTGTGTCATTCCCAAAATTTGATTCAACCTTGTTAGGCCTATAATAAACATGATGGTAAAGATTGGGTTGACTTGTTAGGTTCACACTAAACTGTGATGCATATGTTCAATTGTTAGACACTACACTAGTAGGTGTAGACAACCTTCTAGTCACATTGGTGATCATAGTGTTAATGTTCTACATTATGTTCAGAAGGTGATAAAAAATTGGGTTTAGTTGGTTCATTATAAAATGCAAGGCTTTATAGAACCACTTGTATCATAAGTTACACACATCAAGATCCAATTTTTAGCCAAATTTTATCTTCATTATAATTAGGTGTGCACGGAAGATAAAGTCCAAATTAATTAAATCCAATGACACGATCAAACCAAACCAAGCTAAATAAGAATTTAGGGAAAATCCCTTTCGGGTAAAACCTATATTCAGACTGTAAAAGATTTTAACAGACTCAATGACTTACAGGCGACTTAGAGTTACACTAAGTATAATGCAAAGGTCTTCAAATCTTCAATAGATACGACATAGTCCAGCACCATCCACAAGAAGAAGATCTTCCCTTGGTATCCACTAATCAGCCTTGGGATGCAAAATCCTTTCTTCTTGAGTAGAATCAT
Organism: Sambucus nigra; assembly: GCA_949130495.1. Classification (NCBI taxonomy): domain Eukaryota; kingdom Viridiplantae; phylum Streptophyta; class Magnoliopsida; order Dipsacales; family Adoxaceae; genus Sambucus; species Sambucus nigra. The sequence continues at coordinate 547,385,124 of OX422215.1, forward strand.
AATTCCACAGTCAGTCATAGAGAAACCTCCACAAGGGTTTGATGTCATGTATGGAAATTGGGTTTGACAAAACTCAACAAATCATATGAGTTTTAAAACAAAAGTATTCCTATGAAACAAAAGGTAGAAAAATTTTAGTGCACGTGTTGCAGTTGATTTTTGTCAAAAGAATTATGTAGAAGAGGCCAAAAGAATCCTTTTTTTTTTTTTATAGAAAAACACATTTTTTGAGGCGACGAACTCGTTCGAACAAAAATAAGGTTTCGTTCTAACGAGATCTAATCTTGTTCGAACAAAAAGCTTATTTTGTTCCAACGAACTTTTAACGAGAGTTATTCTATAAAATAGAGAAGACTTCGTTAGATGCTCATTAGAAGTTCGTTCTAACTAAATTAGCACTTCGCTCCAAAGAAATTTATCCTCATTCGAATGAGAACCAGTTCTTGTTCTAACGAGATGACAATCTCATTCCAACGAACTAAAATAGAAAAAAAATATTTAAAAAAACATTTTATGAAGAATGCCTCAGGAAAAAAATAAAACATTCCAGAATATATTCAATTAAGAAATAATCAAAACCAAAAAATCCGTATAGCTCCATAAATTGTTCATGACGATTCCAACGGATTGGAATTCTGAAACGATGTTCGGTCACTAACATGTCTTCAAATAATCGTGGAGGCAAATGCGAATGTAGTGTTTAGTTTGTAATGGAATATGCCAAAATAACTAAGCTATGAGAAGTTGTCAAATCTTGCTCTTACAAATCTCCCCCTTTGGCTATTCCGGTACAAAACAAAAATTGAAATCAAAATTACAATAAAAAATCCTAAGACAATGCACTAATAATGTCCTCTCAAACACAAAATGGGATGACATAAGAGACTTTGTCTTCGGCTGAAATTCTTCATCTTGTGTAGTCCATGAGATCATCACCAAAGCGAAAGAGACCTACATACATGAAGCAAAAGAATACCGTGATGCGTATGAGTTTTAAAAAAATAAATAAACTCCCCCTCAATTTGTTTTCCCCCTTTTGTCTGTAATAGACAAAGGGTAAGAAACTAAGCATGAATAGTAAGCATCACATGAATCCAAAAGAAATAACATTACAAAGCTAATCAATTAAGCACATGTGATGATATTTCCAAAAGTCTTTTAAACATTTATTTTTGAAATTTGTCAAAATTTTCAAATATAAAAAATATGTGTAAGAGGTATAAATAAGTACAACATTCATAGCACCATGGAACAGCATGAAAATATCTGAATCATGAAAACGGAATGACATTGTATGAAAAATTTTCACGGGCAAATCAACATAGGCATTTATAACAAAGGCACATAAAGTCAATGAGATACCTCTAAAGAAAGAACTCAATTTCAACCTTAGGTGTAAAAGAGTTGAATAAAATGAAATTGACTCGATTCAAGCAACATGTCACTCAAATCAATAATGCCAAACTATTTAATGCTTTTCAAAAGAGTTCGTTGTGCAAACCCATTGATTATCTACTTTATAACACCTTCAAAATCTCGCATATATAAAAATTCACTCTTAATTATTTTTAAGATATCATAATTCTAATATGTAACGAAGCATCAATGAAATAAAATGGCCTCGGTACTTCTACTTTTATGTGTCGTTAATCTTTTAGTCTTTTTTTTTTTACAAATGGTGGCTTTTAACACAAAGAGAATTTTTCTTTCTCATCCCCTTTCCATTGCTTAACATATAACAAATTTTGGGGGGAACAAAATTCGGACAACGGTTCTTACAAGCACAACTTATCTCTATCACATTTGGTTCGTTATTAAACACTATTGAGGTGAGAACACCACATTTGACATATGACAAGCAAGTACAATATTCAAAAACTTCATGCACATGTGAAATAAAGTTGCTAAAGAGTCTAACATAAAGAAATTAATCATCAATGAACAACGAAATGTTATCCACACATTATTAAGCAGACTAAAGAAACAAAGTGTAAGAACCAGGAAATTTTCAAACCCTGAAATTACTTACGACCTCGACTTAAACCCTCGTAAGATAAATAAAATCAAAAGTCTTCGAAAGAAGAAAGGAAGTATGTTAAAAAGCCTACAACTTTGCCATATTAACATCAACCCCTTAAAGTTTCAATTAATTAAAAAAGAATCCCGTAAACTTTCAAAATAAGATAACAGTAAGAACATCATTAAAGCTTGAGCATTAAAGGTGAAACTCATTATAGTGCCTTAAACTTTGATTTTAAGCCATGGGTAGACTCATTATAACCTAAGGATATCGAGTGTAATGGTGAAAAGCCATAAATGTTCATGTAAAGATTAAATCGATCAAAAGTGTTTTTCGAACTCAAAACCTGTAAATTCAAAATTCTCAACGTACAACCCATCAAAATCTTTGAAATCAAAACCAAAATACTCTCACATATAGCAAAAATCAAACCCAACTCATAAGAGACCTTGACACACTCTAGAAATCCACGAATGTTAGGTCACATTTTCATGAAAAAACACAGTTTTGAAACATGAGATATACTGAGATTCGATCCATGAAACTTATATATTTAGATTCCTCACGAAAAATTAGGTTAAGTTGGTTAAGAAATCATCTCAAATGGTATAAAAACGAAGGAGAAATCCTCAGTAAAAGATTGAAACCCTAAAAACTCAAAATTAAGAGGTTGAAGATGATGATTGTGGTCATAAACCTTGACCACGCGCGTGAGGGCTCGTGGCTAATCAGGAAATTCTGATTTTTTCCCCAAAAAATTTATTTAATTTTTCTGATCAAAATGGTATAAAATAAGACCATGTTGGGATATTCCTAGCCTAAGTTATGTAAAAAGAAGGTTTTCTTTAGAGAAATTAATTTAAAATTACAATTCAACCCCTAGAAACTTTTCCAACTTACGAATTTGACCCCGAACTTTGCCCATACATACATCAAACTATTTTAAGATAAATACTCTCTTGCACCAAAGTTCAAAAATGAGCTTAAGGTCCCTATTTTACAGTTCCAAGATAATTATATACAAGCCTCGAAAACTTTACTAAAGACAGCCTTTAATACAAAACTGTCTGATTAAGCCCTAACACTCCTATACCACACATTGTATAACTGAAAATCAAGCCCCAATTCTTCTGAATATTCCAGTGTGACAGCAATTCAATCGAATACCAAGCAAATAGATTTTCACTACATTTTCAGTATTATACTTTGCATATTTTAAATACTTCTATTGATATCGCTATGTGATAGCCATATTTACTCTGACTATGTGCATTTTATTATACTGTCATACTACATATTTTGTCAACCATCATCAATATTTGAATTATCACCTGTATTTAAATTTTAGAATCAATTTTAACCCTTCTCACCTAATAATTGAGATCATGTACCATATTGATTCAATTGGCCCTTGCATTTTTGTGCTAAACATCAATATTAACTAGGAAGTAGACTAACGTGTTATCCCACGAAACTTTCTACTTTTTCTATTGGTCTCAGATAATTGAGAGCCCTGATTATTACTATATACGTATGAATGCCACTTTAATTGTGAGCATAGTAGGTTATTTTCCCCAAAAGTTTTGGGATGGTTTATGATAGAGCTAAACTGATGGCTTAATTACCTCTATACCTTTTAGTGAACTAGTGGCAATGAGATTATTAGTTCAAATTCCTTGACTTTTTTCAAAATATGATTCTACCTAAACTGGTAATGCACCGTATTTTCCTAAATGGACTTATCACTATGGAATTATGAATTTCTAACATTTTGATGTTTATAATATGATAAATATGGAATTATCAGCTTATTATTGTCACCTATTTTAAACATTGATTCTATACACACTCCAACTCTCATTTATATTTATGTCATTGTTATAGAACTGGTAGAACCTGCTTAGCATATTTGTGCTAATTCTTTACTTCTGTAGATGCACCAGGAGAAAGGAAATAGTATATCTTCCCTACTAGAGATCGAAACCGGTCACCTGTTTGCATATATGATCGTATGGGCAGAGATTAAATCAGATGGGAGCTTTTCAATTTTCTATATTTTTGTGTGTATTAGAAATGTGTAAATCACCCCTGCGGTGGTTCAACCCTATGTAACATATTGATAATGAATAAAAGTTTATGTTATTCCATCTTAACTTTTATTCATTTCTTTATGTGTACTTCTTGTTCATTCATACCAAAAAGCAGGGTGTGACAAGTTGGTATCAGAGCATGTTTTAAATATAAAATATATTTTCGGGTCAGCATTCTATGTGGGAAATGGATAAGATATTAGTTATTTGATTTTTTCATAACTTCTTATTATTATTATTATTATTATTATTATTATTATTATTATTATTATTATTATTATTATTATTATTATAATTATAATAATAATAATATGGTAAATCCATTTTGCAGCATGAACGCATGGGGTACATTTCTATTTAATCTAGATCTCGGGCCAGATAACAGATAGGAAATGAGGGTAAGGGAAGAGGTTTTGGCCATACTAAGAGAAATGATCTGTGGAGTTGAAGAAGACTGAGTAGGTTCAAATAACGACATTAAGAGGATAGTATTGACTAATAGAGCATTGGGCGAGATGCGGGTAATGCGAAAAGTGGATGACTTTGCCAATGATCAAGTCATACTCTAAGAAGCCATAAATTTAGCATTTGCAGATGAACTGCCAGCCCCACCGATGGACCCATAAGCGACATCAAATGGTGACATACACAGAGGGTATTCTTCTAGCACTACAGGCGACTTGACGGATGATGCAAACCCGGGAGATTATCTAGTTAGCCCCGAGTCTACAACTAGTGATGACGCAGTCATTTCTACTTAGAAAGGAATCTAACATGGACAGTTGTTTACATATTATAGAAAATAAATGTTAGCCACACTGTTATGAATAATGATGCATAATAGTACTGTACAAATAACCTTACATTAAGTAAGCTTGTTTCTTAATCTATTGTTATAATTCTTGCTATTAAACAATGCTCTTTTAGGATGGTTAGTACTCTAACCTCCTATACTAGAACTTAACTTGAACAGACTCAGACTGAAGGAATGATGCGGTGTTTCCAGGAACTTATTATGTTAGCCCGACAACAGTAGACTACTCGTTATACTCCCGATGATGTTTTTAAAGAACTTTGTAGAATGAATGCTCTTAAGGAATTTCTACGACAATGACCTCCATTTTTTTTAAAAGCCAGGTGCTAATGAAGATGAGAAATGGATGTGCCAGATTGTGAAAATCCTGAACGTAGTAGGTATAGCTACTAATCTCTGAATCACTTTAGTTGCATACAGGTTTGAAGGCGAAGCCGATTTCTAGTGGAAAGCAATGTCGCGTAATCAGAATGTTGCTAATTTTACTCAAGAACAGTTTGAACAGTTGATTTCCTAATATTGCAACAAGCTACCCATTCAGTAGCTCAATACGAGGCTAACTTTACTGAACTATCTTATTATCCCCTGGAATACATAAATACTGAGATAAAGAGATGTAATAAGTTTGAAAGATGAATACACCCGATAAATAAGAATTCAATCTCCCCATTACAAATTTGTGAGTATTCCCAGTTGATTGATGTTGCGGCCATTGCGGAACGCAATTCTTTAACCATGATCCGATCTCCACCCCCAGCTGTTAGGAACAATCATATCATCAAAACCCCATCTCAATCAAAACCCCATCCATATGCAAATTCAAGTGGACAATCTTATTCCCAAATCCATCACAACACAACCCATTCCGAGATCCGTTGTCACAAATGTCATGAGATAGGACATATTCCCCCCCGATGTCATAAGATCTAATCAGCTCCAATCCGTCACCAATTGAACAAATCCTCACAAAATCCAAAATTTTGTTCTATTCCAAATCACTTCAAGCCAACTCAGAGAGTTCAGCCAATTCCGAATCATGGGAGGAATTATGCGACACGGCCTATGCGAAATGCACATGACGTGATTAAAGGTATGATTATTTTTTAGCATATTCCTACACATATGTTATTTGACACAGGAGATACGCATTTTTTAATCTGTCTCAGACTAGCTAAATTAATACGATTATCTCCAACATTCGTAGTTAGTCCAGTGGATATCGAATTACCAACACATGAAATAAATACATCAACACAGGGTTAAAGGAATTGTAAAATTCAACTTGGTCTAGGAACCTTGTCTGTGAACTTGATAATATTATATATTCGCGGGTTCGATATTATTATCGTAATGGATGCATTATCTAAACATCACGCTTATATTAATTGTCAAGATAAGATAATTCATTTTCGAAATGAAAATAATTATTCTTTTATATTCCAAGAGATAGGTTCGTCAACACCTTCAAATTCTCAAATTTAGATTTTTTTTCTTTGATTCCAAATCTGTTGGAACAAATTGAAGACACTTTTCCTGAAGATTTACCAGGATTACCTCCTTCCAGAGAAATTGAGTTTGGTATCAATCTTTATCCCAATACACTTCCTATATCGATACCCCCCCATATCGAATGACTCCTTTAGAACTTCGAGAACTTTGTACCTAATTTGATGATCATTTATCAAAATGTTTCATTCAATTAAGTTCATCACCTTAGGGAGCCCTAGTATTATTTGTTCAGAAATATGATGGAAGATTTAGACTGTGCATAGCTTATTGTAAACTGAATTCTGTAACTATTAAGAATAAGCGCCTTTTAACCTGAATAGGAGATCTATTTGGTCAACTTAGAGGAGCAAGGGTATTTTCTAAAATAGATTTACGGTCAAGTTATCATCAGTTACGCGTCAGAGAGGAAGACATTCCAAATACTGCGTTTTAAAATCATTACGGACATTCAGAATTTAGCGTAATGTAATTTGGTCTAACCAATGCCCCAGTAGATTTTATGGATATAATGCACCGAATCTTTAGACCTTTTTTGGACCCATTTTTTTATCATTTTCATTGACTATATTCTTGTATATTCTCAAAACTTGGCAGAGCATATTCAACATTTGAAGATAATATTAAGTACTCTCAGAACTCATCGGTTATATGAAAAAATGAGAAAATGTTATTTCTCAACGAAAGAAATGAAATTTTTAGGACATATGATTTCAAAAAAATGGAATCCAAGTCGATCCAACTAAAATTTCATCCATTTTAGAATGGAAAAATCCTACCAATATTACCAAAATAAAGAGTTTTTTCAGATTAGGTGGATATTAGCGTCGATTCGCCGAAGGGTTTTCACGCATTTCTCTTCCCCTTTTAAAACTAACTAGGAAGGAAGTTCCATTTGTATGGACAGGAAAATGTAACCAATCATTCCAAGTGTTGAAGGATAAGTTGACTACTGCTCCTATCCTCGCTATTCCTTCTAGTGATGTAAGTTATGAGGCATATATCAATGATTCATTACAAGGATTAGGATGTGTGTTAATGTAGAATGAAAAAGTAGTAGAATACGGGTCATGACAACTCAAGACACATGAGCGTAATTATCCAGTCCATGATCTAGAACTAGCAACCGTAGTTTTTGCATTAAAAATTTGGCGTTGTTACCTTTATGGTGTAAGTTTCCAAGTGTTTTCAGATCATAAAAGTTTGAAGTATATCTTTAACTAAAAGGACTTGAACTTGAGACAATGACGATGGATAGAATTTTGGAGGATTACCGATTTAAACTTAATTACCATCCAGGCAAAGGTAATGTAGTAGCCGACTCTTTAAGTCGAAATTCGGTAGGAAGACTTCATACTTTAAATTCTTACAATATTGCTGCTACCATAGAGCAATATGATATACGATTACTTACCCCTTGCACCAAATTTTATAACATTATCACTCATCCCTAATTAAGAAAAAAAATATTAATTCAACCGACCCAAGATTTGTTTATACAAAAAATTTCGAGAAAAAATCCAGATTTTTCCTACGATAGAGAAATAGGACTCCGATTCAGATATAGATTATTTGTACCTAACAATACATCTCTACGAGCAGAAGTGTTACAAGAAGCTCATCATTAAAAATTCATGATACACCCCGGAAACTCGAAAATGTACCATGCCTTAAAGAAGCAATATTGGTGGCCAAACATGAGAACCGATATCGAGAATTTGGTATGAAGATGTCTTACTTGTCAACAAGTAAAAATAGAGCACCAACACCCTGGTGGACTTCTTCAAGCCTTACTTATTCCTGAATGAAAATGGGATCATATTAGCATGGATTTTGTTCGTGGACTACCTCGTATGTCCCAAGGACATAATTCAATTTGGGTGATAGTAAATCGACTTATTAAACCTTCCCATTTTCTACCTTTACAAACCACCAATTCATTCTATAATCTTATGGAGTTATATATTCGAGAAATTATTCGATTACATGGAATCCCTTTATCCATTACTTCAGATAGAGATTCTCATTTCATAGGAAAATTTTGGCAAGCATTGCAAGCTGCAATGGGTACTAGACTTCACTTAAGTACTGCATTCCACCCCCAAATGGATGGACAATTATAACGTACAATTCAAACTCTAGAAGATATGTTACGAGCTTGTACGTTAGATATGTTTTACCATTGGAATGTATATTTTCCCCTTGTCGAATTTTCGTAAATAATATCTATCAAACTAGTATCAAAGTTGCCCCGTTTGAAGCTTTATATGGATGACCTTGTAGATCCCCAGTATGTTGGATATAATCAAGACATATGAAACACTTTTCACCTGAAATAATTCAAGAAACCACCAAGCTAATACATTAGATTCGAGAGAAGTCGAAGACAACCTAAGATCGGCAAAAGAGTTATGCTGACCATCGTCAAAAAACATTGGAATTTCAAGAAAATGGGGAAGTATTTCTGAAAGTGTCCCCCTGGAAAGGAATTTTATGTTTCAAAAAGAAAGGAAAATTATCCCCCTGATATATTGGGCCTTTCACAGTTTCTAAAAGAATCGGCTTCATAGCCTATCAATTAGATTTTCATGTGGAACTATCCAATATCCATAACGTGTTTCATGTATCACAGTTATGTCAGTATATACCAGATCCATCCCATACCATCACATGACAAGATGTTTCAGTTGAACCTAACCATGAATTTAAAGTACGTCCTATTCAAATTCTTGATCACCAAGTGAAGTATCTCAGGAACAAGGAAATTCCCACAGTTAAAGTAGAATGGGAACATCAGAATTAGAAATAAGCTACATGGGAACCATAACAAGCAATGAAGTATCAATACACCGACTTATTTTAAGGTAAAATTTGAGGACGATTTTTTTTAGGTAGGTAGGTTGTAAGAACCGAGAAATTTTTAAACCCTAAAATTACCTATGACCTCAATTTAAACCCTCGTATGATAGGTAAAATCAAAAGTCTTCTGAAGAAGAAAGGAACTATGTTTAAAAACATACAACTTTGTTAATTCAGTTCAACCCCTTGAAGTTTTAGTTAGTTAGAAAAAAGTCCCTAAAACTTTCAAAATAAGTTAACTTGAGTATATTTAACCCATTAACCCCAACCTTATATCAAATTAATCCTTCGGACCTCAACTGACCTAAAATAATAGTTTCATCCTTGAAAACTTTTTAAAATTATAAAAATGCCCCTAAACTGTACAAAAAGTGAACTTTTATGGCTATGAATGCAATTATCCAAATGATAAAGGATTAAAATTAAAACCTTCTTAAATTTGGTTTTTACCACTGTCCACATGCTACCCCACATAAGCATAAGAGGTCAAAAACACATGGTAAGTACTAGGAACCCATGTGCACCCCATTTACCCACAATTAAAACTCCCCTTAAACTAGTTCAAATCCACGTCCTTTTTGCTCCAATCAAATCCCCACCTAAAGTAGTATAAATACCCCTCGACTTAAGTAGTAAAAACTCACCCCACAGTTCAGTTTCAAACATCGAATTTTCTCTCCATTCAGGTAACTCATCATTTTATGCTTCATTTGCAATTCTTTCAATTCTAGTAGTTTTTGGATAGTTAATACAGTTAGAACACTCATATTATGCAAGCTTTTACGTGTGGAATGACCTAGGATAGTGAAAACAGTAAGAACACCATTAAATCTTGAGCTTTAATGGTGAAACTCATTATAGTGCCTTAAACTTTGATTTAAATCCATGGGTAGACTCATTATAACCTAAGGATATCGAGTGTGATGGTCAAAAGCCATATATGCTCATGTAAAGATCAAATCGATTGAAAGTGTTTTTTGAACTCAAAACCTGTAAATTCAAAATTCTCAATGTACAATCCATCAAAATCTTTGAAACCAAAACCAAACTACTCTCACATATAGCAGAAACCAAACCCAACTCATAAGATACCTTGCCATATTCTAGAAATCCATGAATGTTAGGTCAAATTTTCATGAAAAGACATAATTTTGAAACATGAGTTATACTTATATTCGATCCATGAAACATATATATTTGGATTCCTCATCAAAAATTAGGTTAAGTTGGTTAAGAAATCATGTCAAATGGTATAACAACGAAGGAAAAAACCTCAGTCAAAGATTGAACCCTAAAAAGTCAAAATTAAGAGGTTGAAGATGATGACTTTGATAAGAAACCTTGACCACGCGCATGAGGGCGCGTGGCCAATCAGGAAATTTTTGATTTTTTTTCTTCCAAAAAATTATTTAATTTTTCTGATCAAAATGGTATAAAATAAGACCATATTTGGATATTCCTAGCCTAAGTTATGTAAAAATAAGGTTTTTCTTTAAAGAAACTAACTTAAAATTACAAATCAACCCCTAACAACTTTTCCAACCTAGGAATTTGAACCCTAAACTTTACCCATGCATACATCAAACTATTTTAAGATAAAAAACTCTCTTCAACCAAAGTTCAAAACTGAGCTTTAAGGTACCTATTTTTAAGGCATAGGATAATTACAGATAAGCCCCTGAAACTTTACTAAAGAGAGTCTTAAATACAAAATTAACTAATTAAGCCCTAACACTCATGTACCACACATTGTATAATAGAAAATCAATCCCCAATTCTTTTTAATATTCTAGTGTGACAACAATTCAATCGAATACCAAGAAAGTAGGTTTTTTCTACCTTTTCAGTATTATACTTTACGTATTTGAAATACTGCTAGTGATATCACTATATGATAGCCATATTTACTCTGACTATGTGCATGTCATTATACTTCCATACTACATATTTTGTTAACCATCAGTAATATTTGAATTATCACCAGTATTTAAGGTTTAGAATCAATTTTAACCTTTATCACCTAATAATTGAGATCATGTACCATATTGATTCAGTTTGCCCTTGCACTTTTGTGCTATTTTACTATAAGCATCAGTATTAACTAGGAAGTAGACTGACGTGTTATCCCACGGAACTTTCTACTAGGCCTATTGGTCTCAGATGATTGAGAGCCCTGATTATTACTACATGCATATGAGTGCCACTTTAATTGTGAGCATAGAAGGTTATTTCCCCAAAAGTTTTGGGATGGTTTATGATAAAGTGAAACTGATGGCTTAATTACCTCTATACCTTTTAGTGAACTAGTAAGAATGGAATTATTAGTTCAAATTCCTTTACTTTCTTCAAAATATGATTCTAATTAAGCTGGTAATGCATCGTATTTTCCTAAATGGACTAATCACTATGGAATTGTAAATTTCCAACATTTTAATGTTTATAATCTGATAAATATGGAATTATCAGCTTATTAATGTCAGCCATTTTAAACACTGATTCTATACACACTCCAACTCTCATTTATATCTATATCATTGTTGTAGAACTAGAAGAACCTTCTTAGTTTATTTGTGCTAATTCCTTCTTTCTCCAGATGCGCCAGGAGAAAGGAAATAGTATCTCTTCCCTAATAGAGACATAAATCGGTCCCCTATTTGCATATGTGACCGTATGGGCAGAGATTAGACCATAAGGGAGCATAGAGTGGCGCTTTTCAATTTTCTAAATTATCGTATGTACTAGAAACGTGTAACTCACCCATGCGGTGGTTCAACCCTATGTAACATATTAATAATGAATAAAAGATTATGTTATTCCGCCTTAACTTTAATTCATTGCTTTATGTGTACTTCTTTTTTATTCATACCAAAAAGTCGGGTGTGACACGAAGCCATGTCTCAAAACACCATGAAATATTCACATGAATGGATAAAATGTAGGGGTGATCCAAATATCTTAAATGCACTATCATATACTGTGAAAAATGAAAGTACAAAAAATAATTTTATCCTTCTTTCAAAAAATTATCAAAATAAAATCCTTTTGGAATTTTTCAAATTTTTTCTTAAAAACAGAAAATCTTTTTGGACTTTTCAAAATATATCATAAAGTATAAATAAATCAATACAATAAAAATACAATATATCAATAAGGATAAAAGATATGAACATGATAATCACCCTATATTGGACAAGCCCAAACTCAATCAACGAAATAAATACCCAAAGACTTCTTAAGATTCTCAAATCTAAGTGCATGTAAAGGTTTTGTGAAAATATCGATTAATTGACATTCGGTGCTCACAAAGCTCAAGGAGACTACCTTCCCCTCAACGAGACTACAAATGAAATGCTCAAGTATCCTGATATTCTTTGTATAGAAATGTTGGACCGAATTACATAATATATGAATTGCACTCGTATTATCACATTAAATAGTCATTGTACATTGAAAAATCCCATAATCTTCCAACATTTGCTTCATCCATAAGAGTTGCGTGCAAAAATACTGACGCCTATATACTCGCCCTTCATCATAAACAAAGATATGGAATTTTGATTCTTGCTCAAGCAAGAGACAAGGGCACTCCCAAAGTAAAAACACCCACCCGAGATTCTCCTACAACTATTAAAATCCCCGGCCCATTCGGATTCTGAATAGGCAGAAATATGGTCATCAGTACTAAAGGAATAACAAATACTATAGGAAAGAGTGCCACTCACGCATTTGATGATACTTTTAAGTGAGAGCAAGTGGGAATCTTTCACGGATGCTTGGTAATGCACACAAAATCCAATGCTAAAGGCAATGTTGGGACAAGTAGCGATCAAGTAAAGAAGACTACCTATTATGCTCCTATATGGGGTTTGCTCTATGTCCTTGCCTAAAGTGTCTTTGCTAAGCTTAATCGATGTACTCATAGGGATGTGTGAGCACTTAGTGGAGTCTAAACCAAACTTCTTCACTAGGTACCTAACATATTTGATTTGAGATATGAATATTCCATCCTCTAGTTGACGTACTTGGAGACCTAAGAAAAACATAAGCTCACCAACCATGCTTATCTTAAGCTCTCTCTTTATTTCCTCCTCAAATGTGTGAGCATGTCTGGAGTATGCGGATCTATGTCCACATAAACTTGGGCAACCAATATCACACAACTCTCTTACCTCACAAATGTCTTATCCACTCCCCTCTCTTGAAGCCACAAGATAAGAGATAAGAAGTAAGCCTCTCGTACCAAGCACAGGGTGTTTGCTTCAAACCATGAAAGGCCTTCTTAAGATAAAAAAATGTGTCCCGAGTGCTTTAGGTTTTCAAACCCCTTTGGTTGTTCCACGTACACTTCCTCGTGTAGAATGCCATTAAAGAAGGAACTCTTAACATCCATTTGATGTAACTTGAAGCGTAGATGACATGCTATGGCAAGAAGTAAGTGGATGGACTCAAGCCTAAAAATAGGAACGAATGTCTCATCAAAGTATACACCCTCAATCTGTATGTAGCCTTGAGTGACCAACCTAGTCTTATTAAAAACTATGTTACCATTATCATCCATCTTATTCTTGTAAATACACTTGGTACCAATCACATTAGTCTCACTAGGTTGGGGGACTAATTCCCAAACATCGTTCTTGTGAAACTGAAGCAGCTCATCTTGCATAGAGCATATCCAACGCTCATCCTTGAGTGCTTATTTCACATTCTTAGGCTCTACTAAGAAAGTGTAACAAAAGTAGATAACCACATTCCCAAGTATAGCGAAAAGGTCATTAATTTTTTGAACCCAAGTGGGTGGATCCTCCAAATCAATATTATGGTCCACCGAGGTAGTATGAGGAATAGTAGGATCGTCACTAGGGGTGCATAGTTTTCACACTTGAGGTTAGGGTCAACATATGTCGATGGATCATCGTCTTTAGTCATGCGTTTATCAACTTCATAACCTTAGAGCTTATAAGGTCGAACACCCTATAAGCCCTACCCGATGATGAATGACATAAAAATATCCCCTCATCACTTCGGGAGTCAAACTTTCCCAAGTGCTCTCTATCTCTCAAAATGTAGCAAGGACTCTCAAAGATATGAAAATACGATAGGCTAGCTTTCTTCCATGTCCATAACTCATATGGTGTATGTAACGTGTGTGGACGAAGATACACATTGTTCACCATATAAAATGTGGTATAAATCACCTCTGCCCAAAAATGTCTAGGTACATTTCTCCCAAGAAGCATGTATCTAGCCAACTCTTGAATTATCTGGTACTTCCTCTCAACTATACCACTTTGTTGAGGAGTATGATGGGCTAAAAACTTATGTTTGGTACCCACTCCATCACAATATCTATCCACTCGGACTTTTTAAAATTCAGTATCATTGTCCCTATGCATCCCATTAATAATGACGCCATTCTGGTTTTATAGGACACGACACTTGGTTGTTAGGAACTCAATCGCATTGGACTTTTCTATAAGAAACCCCACGATCGAGTATCTCAAAAATTCATCGACCATCACAAGAATGTATCTCTTACCACCAATGCTTTACATACATGTAGGACCCATAAAATCCACGTGTATCAACTCCAACGCACAAGTGGTGGTAACGGTGTTCAACTTTTTATGGGGACTTTGAAGTTTTTTTTCTTATTGGCAAGGACCACAAGCTGAGGAAGTTAGTTTCCCCAGAGACGGTAAGCCACGAACTAGGTATTTCTTCACTAATCTCTCAGGATCTCTAAAGTTCACATGACCTAGTCGTTAATGCCAAAGGTCCATAATGGAGACCGTGATAATTTTTCACACAAAGGAGGACTTGGGAATGATCCCATAGCAATTATCCTTGGTCCTCACTCCTTGTATTAATAGTTTATTAGATTAATCATAAATGTTACATTCGAACTGGTCAAATTTTACCGCGAAGTTTGCATTTATCTACCTTAGAAAATCCAGGTATCTCAACACAACCACGTCCTAAAAGTCTAGACCTACTCCCATCTTTAAAGGTGACTTCTTTCTTTGCGATCCACAAGGTCAGTAAAAATGGATTTGTCATCAGTCATGTACCAAGAGAACCCACTATCAAAATACCATTAGGAACCATCTTGAACCTTAAGAGGGACGTGAACAATAAGGTATTTATCATCTTTCTTAGATACCCAAGTGGAGGTAACCTTCTATTTTCCCTTATCGTTGTTAGATCTAGTCGTAGTGTTAGACGCGTTCTCAAATGGCATAGATATTCGTTAAAATTATTCCATTAAGCTTTATGAAATCGAGACTAGGAACTCAACGTGCTCTCTAAGACTAGCAAAGTTTCTATAACGATGATCGGGAGTATGTGTACATTAATTTCTTCCTAACTTGTAGAAAAATTCACTAAGGTGACCATTAATTTTGCAATAGGTGAAAATATAGACTTGTTTGGGTCTATCTTGGTTAGCTTGTCTAGGTTAAAAACTCTTTGGTGGGTTAGGTTGAGGCCCATATGGATCCACCACAAACTTAGGAACCGGTTCTGGTGCGGCATGGAAAGTGGATGCACTGGGTAACCTATTCCTTTCCTCTACCTAAAGCCTAAAGTAGGAGTGAGGAACATCTTTCCAACCTTCTTTGTATCCTCTATAGTAATATTGACCACCTGTGAATGTTTAAGATATATCTGGAGTTTGGATAAGGGATTTCAAGTTTCTCACTAGCCTTTAATGAATCTTAAAGATCTCTCGTAAGACTAGCCACTTTGTTGGTCAAGTCATAATTTTCCCTCTCCACTAAAATGACTCTCTCTTAAAAAGACACTCTCACCATGGAATAGTGCTCTCTTGATTCTCTCAAATCCTTCTTTAAACCTAACACCCTGAGCGCCAAATTTTTATTTCTCTTTTACGAAAAGCTCGGTGTAAGAACGTTGTAATCCACTTTCACCCTAACTCAAAACTTCATCTCCCTCACTCTATACGGAATGGATAGACCCATTATCGTGGTCATCATATTTGGAAACGTCCTCATCTGCGTGAGACGTACTTAATGTACCAACATAACTAGCCATGAATGCGGTGAAGTTAGATTCATGCGGTGATTCGTTCACAAAATCCACCAACTCTACATCGCTATCACTAAGAGTGGAATTGAAGGTAACTTTGCCCTTGCCCTATCTCTTTAACCTCGTAACATACTCATGAGCTTTCTGGCCCATAGCATGTCTCCTCATATTTCTTATGGTACTCTACTCACTTTTTCAAAAAAAAATTTGCTCGGCCTAAACTTTTATCTTTCTCAAAATTTTTATTTTCTTTGGAAGTATTTTATTTTCTTAGCTTGTGAAATTTTTCCAATTTTTTAGCAAAAAGAGCAAGATTATCTAAATCAAAATCATACTCAGAGTCAGAAGAAACCTACTCTTTATTCTGATCTTTCAAAGTAATCCCTTTTTCTTTCGACTTTTGAATTTTAGGGAACATATGGATTTCATAAGTTTGAAGCTTTCGTAAAAGTTCTTCTAACCTAAGCATATCTAAAATTCCTAATGAATTAAGGACCGTGAACTTAGGAATAAAGCGGAACGGATGGTATCTCAAAATCTTTTTCAGGACTCTCGTCTTAGGAATTTCCTCACCCAAATTAAAACTAGAATTGACTATATCAGATAAACGTGCATAAAACTCATCAAACGTCTCAGTCTCTAGCATATTGATAATTTCAAATTGTGTGGTGAGATTTTGAAGCTTAGAAGCTTTCACAGCGTTGATACCCTCATGAGTGAGTTGGATGATATCTCACGCTTCCTTAGACATGGTTAAAGTCATGATGCAGTAGAACTTGTCAGGGGTGACAGCTCTAGAAATTACACTTAAACTGTGGGAGTTAAATTACTCCATTTAAATTCATCATCCGTCCAAAAGTTGATGGGTTTAGTACTTATGACATTGCCATTAGTCACAGTGGGTACTTTCCACCCTTTTTCACAAATAAGCCATACACGCCCATCAATCACTTTTAAATCCAACCTCATTGGAGCTTTTCAATAAGCATAATTTTACCCATCGAGAATAGAACCCCATTTAAATATCACACAATAAATTAGTGCAATGTTCTCTGATAACAATTTGTAAAATGCAGGGCTATATGGAATTACTTTTATCTTATATTACACATAAAGATCCAATTTTTAACCAAATTTTATCTTCACTATAATTAGTTGTGTGTGAAAGATAGATTCCAAATTAATTATATCCAATCACATAATCAAACTAAACAAAGTTGAATAAGAATTGAGGAAAAATCCCTTTCGGGGAAAACCTATATTCAGCACTGTAAAAGAGTTTGACAGACTCGATGACTTACAGACTACTTAGAGTTCCACTAAGTATAATTCACAGGTCTTCAAATCTTCAATGGATACGGCAGAGTCTAGCATCGTCCACGGTAAGCAGCGCTTTCCTCATTATCCACCTACCAACCTCACGATGAAGAATCCTTTCTTCTTTACTAGAGTCATAATTCCACAATCATCCGTAGAGAAACCTCTAAAAGCGTTTGATGTCATGTGTGGAAATTGGGTTTGAAAAAACTTAACAAATCATATTAAGGGATGTATGATTTGGAAAACAAAAGTTTCTATGAAACGAAAGGTAAAATACCTTTGGTGCAGGCATTACAGATGATTTTCGCCAAAAGAATTGGGTAAAATAGGCCAAAATAATCCGTTTTTTTAGAAAAACACATTTTTTGAGGCGGCAAACTCGTTAGAACTAAAATGGGACTTCATTCGAACGAAAATAAGGTTTCGTTATAACAAGGTCCAATCTCGTTTGAACGAAAGGCTTATTTCATTTTATCGACCTTCCAACGAACTTGCAACGAGAGTTGTTTTGTAAAATAGTGACCACTTTGTTAGTTGCTCATTAGAAGTTCGTTTTAACAAAATTATCACTTCATTCCAAATGAAATTTATCCTCATTCGAATGAGAACCAAGTCTCGTTCTAACGAGATGACAATCTTGTTCCAACAAACTAAAATAAAAAAATTATTTAAAAAAATCTTTTATGAAAAAAGGCCTTGAGAAAAAAATAAAAACATCCCAGAATATATTCGATTGAGAAATAATCAAAATACTAAAATCCGTATACCTCTATAATGTGTTTGTGGATATTTCAATGGTTTAAAATTCGAAAGCAATGCTCGGTCACTAACATGTCTTCATACAATCGTGGAGGCTAATGCGGATGTAGTGTTCAGTTTGTAAGTACACCAAAAATTATTATATTGAATATTATCGATTCTTGGAGCCGTTGGAATATTTAAATCTTGTCTGTAAGCAATTGTTGCCAACTCATGAGTTGTTTCAACCATTGTTTTCTCTAAAGTGGAAAAATGTTTGATGTCTGAGCCAATTTCACCAATATTTTCTGTAACATCCTCTGTTCTACATGTCCTAGCCATTTCAATCAACAATTCAGCATTGGTGTCCCACATGGCGTGCCAAAAATATGTTTGTGGGGTTTTCACTTGGCTTGGTGACTAGGTTTAATTGTAATTGCGAGCGTGCTAGGCAAGGTTATGGTCTTGTCAGCCAAAATATCTTAGCCTTGTGATAATATCAGACAATTGTGTATCACTCGATACTTCAATTAAGAAGACTTGTGTTTCCCTTAAGGAAGACTTTGATGTGAGTGTTAAATTAAAACAACTAACTAAAACATAAGAAAAAACTGTAAATTGCATAAAATACAGATAAATCTTTAGAATTAAAGAAAGCAACATCGATAAAGTAAAGGATTACACTAGGGAATGTAAAACAAGAAAGTAAAATAAATCAAATGCAAAGGCAAGAAACTTTTAATTAACTGGAAAAGAAGTTACAATCTATCTTATAATCTACTTCAAATGAAAGAAAACGCTAAATAAATGAAATGAAAAGAATGGATAAAACGAATAAATGTAGTTTTTTGGTGAGGGAATCCTTATTTTCTTTGTCCACTCATTTCTTATTTATAGAATTTCTTTCCATTTAATGTAACTTCCTTTATAACTGCTTGGTGGTTACACATCCCAATTGTTTCCCGCCTAGGTTCATTAATGCCCCCATGTAGATTGTTTTTCCCTATTTTTAACTCCACATCCAAAACTGTGGCAAGTGTCACACATGTGTGCTGCAAATTATCTCGAGCTTGTGTATTATAGTTAGGCTATTATTATCGATTTACAATGCCATGTGGCAACACCTCATTAGACTGTGATAAATGTGATGTATACAGTTATATATAATAAATTAAATTTCATTAATGATCTACACCTAAAAAAATACACTGAAGTTATGTGCAAGAGGGAGAGAACCAAAAAATTTAAATTATTATTTTTATATCAAATTGATGAAGGTTATGATGCAACAATTATTAAGATGATTCAAAGGGGAATTCTGTAATAAATTGGATCAATGTAGGTCATCTTGTTCAATTAATTCAGGCATATATTAGGAAAATATGTAGATGGTCTTTTTATTAAAAGCAATTGCATGTTAAAGTTTAATCAGATTAATGAATTCGCGATTAATATTTATCTTGTTATTATGAATAGTTTCACATCCCATCATTCCAAATTGAGAGTCTACGGTCTCCTTTAGTATATATTATGGATACACTCAATTAATGATCAAAGATCAACATTTTTTTAGTATCATGAAATTTTGTGTGTTAATTATGTTAAAAAAAGGAAAAGCGGATTATTAATTCATGATAACCAAAAAAAAGAGTAGTGGACTCTTAATTAATGATTAATTCATGACAGAGGGATATCAATATTTAAGTATTAACAAACACAACTTAAAATATCTATCCTCAACTTCGAGTGACCAGTAACGATATACATATAGAACTGAAAAACACTATCTCATACACTTGCTTCTCTCAAAGGGCGTACCTGGGACTTGGCTGACTAGGGTTGCAGCCAGTCCAGTGCAAAAAAATAATTGTTAACTAGTAGGAAGATCAAACCATTTTGAAGTTAGCCTAATCCAAATTTTGTCTCTTCCCACCCTAGTGTCCAACCTAATGGGGAAAGAGAAAGAAAGAAAGAAAAAAACTTTAACTGCTAGGACATTAAAAAAATAACTAAACTTAAATTGTGTAAATTAGTTGTGTTGAAAAGGCAAAAAAACTCTCAACTTATTCCCTCTCACGAAAACAAAGACCCACAAAAAACATTCCCTGCAATTAGGCCATTTCGAGTTTTTGACGGTGTCCTCTCTCTGACACTCACAAGTTCGACTTCTCACTTATTTGTCCCCCTGCTTTTTTTGTTATATATGCTTTGTTATTTTTTCATGTTTTATTGAAAAATCACTTTATATTTTTATGTCAATTTATTTTCTTTGGGTTTGTTTACAGGTGGTTCTTCTTGCTATGTAGCTTAATGTTGATCTCTTTTTATTTCAAAGCTTAATCTTATTGTTTATTTGATTTTGGTTTATTACAAAATAACTATGTTGTCTTTGTTTTTGTCCCGTACAAGGAATTTAATAATCACAAATTTGTTTAGGAATTTTCAATGGAATGTGAATCCCTTGTTATGAATCCAAGTAATGCAATATATAATTTTTGGCTCATTGGAGACTCACCATCTTCATGAAAAGGCAATTGTATTTTTTTAAAGGTATCAAATGCTTGTTATTTTTTTGTATTGATTTTTTTTCTAACATAATATTTCAATTCTTTTTTAAGTGTTAGTACATTCACGTTTACTCTGAACAAATCTTTATCTTTATATTTATTTATATAATCTAAAATGCACAATACAACACTTAATTATCCTTTGTTCTTTAAGTATCCACATGGCACGATATTTGCAAACTTGGTACTAAATGTTTCTTCTCTACTTGATTATAAAGACATTTTCTTCTTCAACTTCTTCACAGTGACTCTCAGCTATCTCCCTCCAAGCCATTAATGATGAAGCCTTTTCATTTCTCTTCAAGCTTTCTAAATCCCAGAATTCCTCTAAAGCCATCAATCAATATTTTTTTTGTTCACGAAAACTCTACCATCCAACTCTCAATCTCCCTATCTCTATTTATCATAATTTTCTCTCTCTGAAAACATTATCATACTTTCCTCTATCACCAGCCGCCAACCCACAACTACATGGAATAGCCATGGTAGGGGGGAAATTTGTTCTAGGTTAGCACAACCCCTAAGATTTGACCTTACACTGATTTTTATGTCTGATTTGTTTATTTCTTTTTTCTTTATATACCTTATGTATAAGGGTTTTCAAAGTACCCACTATGTTTTGGGGGGAGGGGGGGGGGGGGAAGAGGAATAAACCTCAATATTATTGATGAAATGGAGAAAAATAGCATTTCTCCGGCAGCATACAATCAAGTAGATGAAATATCAAAGTCCTCAATAAAAGAGTTAAAAAATCTAGTGACGTAACCTTTAAAATATCTAGCCTTGAAAATCAAAACAATGTCGTAATGAATGGATTGGATGATAAGTTTGGAGTTCATAATGTAATTTTCAAAGGTAGCATGATTCCTCAAGCACCAAATTCGCCAACAAATATAAGATAGGAGAATCTTGCAAATAATGGTTCTGATATTCGTGCCGAGATAATTAAACCACCAACTCATGAGTCTTGATCGAAGAGAAGATTTCTGAAATTTAAACCCCATCAATTTTTCAAAATGAATCCAAACATCCCGAGCAATGTCACTAGAAATGAATGAATGATCAAAATTCTTCTTGAGATGATGAGTAACATCTACATTTAGAAACCATGGGTATGAGAATATCCTTGAGATTGATATCAAACGTACAACTTTATGAAGTATATGCCATATGAATGTAGATACTTTTGGGTGAATTCTAGAATCCCAAATCATTGAGAACGAGAATTGAGTATAGTGTTTTTCCCTAATAAGATCCCACGCCTTAGTAATAGAAAAGCCATTAGTTAGCCAATTTTGGTATGAACAAGAAGCGATATCCTCAATAAAATCCCTAACCTATTGCATACATTTACAAGTGACACTAGAAAAAGATGGCACACCTCTAAAGTTTAGAGAGGCTAATTTTTTATATTTGCAGTGCATAAATTTAGCCCACAATGAATTGTTTTGATAAAAACGAAACCATAATTTACAAGAAAATGCATCACAAATATCATTAAGATCTCGAATGCCTAAGTCACCTTCATTTTTTGGACGAAAGATTACCTACCAAGAAACCCAATGGTGTTTGAACGAGTCATCGGGATTACCCCAGAAGAAATTTGAATAAATAGATTTGAATTCATTGAAGAAGGTTTTGGTGGGTTGAAGAGTTGATAACATATGAAGGCCCATAAAATGCAGTACTGTTTTAATCAGGAGCATGCGACCTGCTTGTGAAATTGTAGAATGATTCCATAATTTAATTCTTTCCACTGCTCTCGACAAAATACCATGGAAAAAAGAATTCCTTTTCCTACCAGAATAGAGCGAAACACCAAAGTAAAATAGCGAAAGAGCTAACTGTTTAAACCCAGATAGCAAAAGATTTTTTTTACGTCTTTTGCTGCTACAGGTGGCTGGGAAAATGATACTGCTTTTTGACATTTTAATTCTGCTGGCCGGAGCAGGTTTCGTAGGCTGCGGTGAATTTCTTGAATGCTGAAATAGATTTAGCGTTACCGTTCATAAAAAAATAGTATGCCGTCTGCGAAAGATAGCAACGAGATCAATGGGAAACCACTGGGGATTGACAAGTGATCAATCAAACCTTGTGGCATAAGGTGATGTATACCATGATTTAAAGCTTTGGCGGCTATAACAGATAAGGCTGGTGAAAGAGGGTCGCTTTGGCTCACCCCTCTACCCGATTTAAAGTACCCACAAGCTTTGCCATTTATGATAACAAAATACCAGCAATTTGAGAGAATGCGCCAAATCATATTGATCCATATTTCTGAAAAAATAAAAGCACGAAGCACTTTAGTTATGAAAACCCAAGAAATCCTGTCATATGCCTTTTCCATGTCTAGCTTAATCACAACATTTGAGCCTCTAGATTTTTTGTTAAGTTGAGATATCATTTTTTGTGCAAAAAGAATATTATCTGATATCACTTTCCCTTTAATGAAGCCTGGTTGAGAATCTGAAATAATCTTAGGAAGCAAATCACCAACATGGTTAGCTAAGATTTTAGAAATGATAATATTAGAGAAATTACACAAACTTGTTGGCCTCAAGTCTGAGCAGTTTATGGGATTATCCACTTTGGGAATGAGCACAATATTTGTAGAAGACCAACTTTTTGGAATTTTATTATCGACAAAGAAAGTTTGGATTGTGCGAGTAATGTCAATAGCAAGGATATTCCAACATGTTTAGTAGAAAAATCCATTAAATCCATCCGTCCCAGCAGCACTATCTTTATCCATGGAGAATATAGTTTCCATGATTTCCTTTTCATCAGGAATTTTAGATAAAACATGATTGTCCTCCCTACTAACCATCTTAGGGATGTTCTCCAACATAGAATTAAAATCAACAACGCGGAATGATCCCCAAGTAAGCTTTAAAAAAAAGAACCAATTTCCTTCTCCACCTCATTAGGAGTACAAAGAGTGTCACCTTCCAAGTTTTTGATTTGATGCAAGAGAAGCTTGTTTTTATTTTCTTTTAAACCACCGAATGGAAAAAAATTCAATTAAGATCACATTCTTCAACCCATTTATGCCTTGCTTTTTATACCCACCAATTTATGTGCCATAATTTTGTGATTTTATTGGTTATTTTGGGACTTCCATTTTAATTTGGGATCAAATCACAAATTAGTTTTATATTTGATTCTAATTTCGTAAACATGCTTTGTTAATTAATAATTCATTTTAGTACCATTTTGTACATATTTCAAGTAGGCTATATTATTTTTTATGATAACATGCATCCCCTTCAGTTGAATAATTTGCTCTCATGTCATCAACTCAGTTTGATACTTTTGCTATAAAGAATGAATATTTTAGGTGAGATTTAACATAATATAACTTTTAGTTGGATCTTGCCTTTGGGGGGAACTAGATAACCAAAACAAAAGTATATTGTTGCTCCTTTTGGATAGCTGATAATAGAGATGTAATTGATTTATCATTTTTTGATGATACCCAATTTAGTATTAACAAGTAAACTCATATGAGCACAATCTAGAATAGCTTTGGAGGTACAACAATGGTGTTTAAACAAGTTTATAAATGAATAAGGAGATGAGGGGAAAAGGAATAAACACTACCATATAAGTGGTTTAGCCATTGGCCTACTCCACTGTGCAAGTGAGTGTGAATTTCACTATAAAAATGGCACTAATGGCCTAAGTGATACAATTCTCACTACTTTCTCTCTCTACTATAACAAAAGCAAAGATTGGGCTAGGGTTTGTATATTTCGATCCTTTCTTCTGGGGAAGAAGATGGGTTTAAATAGTTCTTTGGGTGCACAATGCACCCCCAAGCATGCAAGGTGCATGTCCTTGATGGGGCCACCAATAGGATCTTACACCTATCATTTGGAATGTATAAGTAATGATGATGTAAATATTCCCCCATGTGAACATGTAATTCAGTTAGAACTGGATGCGCATATGGATTGTCTATGCTGAATTATTGCATCGTACACGGTGGGATATCATCGAAGGGGTCTCGACTCGGTCGAGTATGAGACCCCAGTGTTTGTTTGACCATCTAATGGAAAATGCTAGAGTATGTTCTCGACTGATCGGATGTTCGACCGAGTTAAGTTTGAGTTGGGACAGTTGGCCAAATGAGGTCTCGACTGCTGAGAGTGTAGACGAGACTAGCTGGCAAATAAGTTTATTGAGGAGTTTCGACCTAAGACTGTGGACGAAACTGCTGATGTAGGATTCTTATAGAAATTATTCTACATAAGGTCAACCTGGGCAGAGCGAACCCAGGCTGGGATGAGGTTACACTTGGGTATAACAATCACCCCCCAGCCCTCAACCTTCAATGTGAGTAGGAGGCTGAGGGTTAAAAGTGTCTGAGGGCAAAAGGTTGAGGAGACATCTCTGACTAACGGCTAAGTTATCCCCTCAATGTCAAATCTAAGAATGATGGTGTTTATTGAAGTGACACTTGGAAGTTGGTGTGTGGATCAATATCTTGGAGATGACACGTGTTAAGGTTCTCATAGGTTATCATCTCACACGAGTGTAGGCGGCGACAGAGTCGCTTAAGTTTTGTGCCCAAATGATGTCTCTCTTAGGACCTGTGCACGATGATTTGGTGGTTTAAAAACCACATTTGATGGTTTTGTCTCTCCTCCTTGCAAACTTATTCCTACTTTGAGTCCTTGTGCAAACCGTAATTAACGTTCCCACTATTTTTCTTCAATTCTTTCTATTTGAGACGCCTTTTGAGTTATTTCTTCCTCTCTAAAAACTTCATTTCATCCAGGTTTCTCACATCCAATGACTTCTTTCTGATTAAAATTTGTATTTGCTTGGTTTTCATTTTTTCTATTTTCTAGTGAGCTTCTGTATTTTTCGACAACGGGTTGGGTGGTTTTAAGGCTTAACTTTTAGCTTTTTTGGAGGTTTTAGGCAATATGAGGTGTCTCTAGTTCAAGTTTGGTGGTTTTTAGTCCATTTCCATTTCGGTTTGGATATCCCGGTGATTCTCCGATCATCATCTCCAACGATATTCAAAGTCAGTGTTCTTATTTTAGCATTCTAAAAATATTAAGTTTCCCCCTTTGATCTTGTAGTCAATATTTGTCAACCCAAAACTTATTTGGATGTTAAAAACTTTATACGAGTTAGCCGAGCAGTATCCAACTCTTAGGGAGAGGTATTTTAGTGAGATACAAATGATAAAAACTGAGGCCACTGTTAAGCATAGGGCCGAGGTTGATCCTATACTTCCAATCCATTCAGTACCGTTAGCGATCGTATGCCCTCCGATTGTCGAACTTAGTGACTCAATATATGAGTTGTCTGCTTCTATGGACTATAATCCTTTTGTCTCCCTCACAGTCGAGAGTGTGGATTCCTACAAGGAGGCTAGGAGACTTTTAGCATCCTATTCTGAAGGGTCTGAGGAGGCCGAGGCCTTTTCTCGAGCCTCATCCTCTCAACATGCTGAGTTTTCAAACCATTCAGGCTCCTCGATTCAAGAGATCTCGAACCTGGACGAGTTGAGGGTGGAGGTTGTAATTCCACCTCCTCCAATGGTTGTCCCATTATCGGCCATTTCGGGTGAGGAATTTTTTCATCGATTTCTATGTTATGTCATAAGATGCGTCAAGTGTATCCTCGGTCGAACAAGACCATCTATCAACATGAGGGTGACTTCTGAGGATGAGAGAGTGTTTCGCGATCGAGATGGAGAGATCTCGGTATACGAGTGGATGTTCAGGGTTGGCTTCAGACTGCTCATTCACCCCACTGTATGAGCTATTTTGGCCGGTTTAGGTGTCAACCCTTCTCAACTATCACCCAATGCCTGGAGGATCATCCTCGGCTTCGTGTCGCTCCAGAAGTTAGTTCATCACACTGACCTTCCATTTAGCATTTTTAAGGGATGCTATAATGTGTTATCTTCAAGAAACCAACCTGACTATTATCATCTTGTATCTAGGAAGTCGGTAAAGAAACTCTTAATTTTCAACGAAACATTTAAACACAATTGGAAGCCCCATTATTTTTTCAAATTTGGAGCTTGGGAGTTTGGCCGAGATGCTACCTATAGCGCCGTAGAGCCTAGGGTTCCTCAAAAGTGGGATAAAGAACGTATGTCGACCAAATTAGACTCGAGATTTAATGTTGATGCCAGCAAGAAGGTGACGAAGATTAGGAAACAGGGTAAAGAGGGTGGTCATAGAGAGTTTGAGAAATTGATGACCCCTTACTTTTTAGAGTAGACAGGTTTGGGGGTGGACCCCCTAACTGAGTTATGTAAGTATTTTTCTTGCAACGGTTGTGTCATACCTTTGTTGCATTTCTTATTAACCTCGTCTTTACTTTACAGATCGTCCACTAAACACATCTGAGTCTGTATTCCCTAACAACAAAAGAAGTGTAAAGACAACCCATCTAAAACAACGTCGACACAAGCAATACCAATTTCATATGAGGATGCACTCTCGGACCATCTACCCAATTTAAATATCATCTTAGACTCCCTCATAAGTAATAAGAAGAGGCCCATTGAGGTGTTGGCCTCCATAACATCGGAGACCAATTTTTATTTTTTGGAATCTATAGATGTCTCTCTTTTGAGTGACTTCTGTGTCCACATGGCTGTTCAGGTCGTCTCTTCATAATAGCACTTATGTCTTTATTTCATCTCTATTTTAAGTGTGTAGCATCATCTTGTACTAATATCTCATATTTTTTACAGTCTATCCTGTCTCTGAAGAAGGTCCACCAATGGGTCCAAAAGAAGCTTCCCGAGATTAGATGGCCCGAGAGGCTATAAAAAACAAGAATGATTTGAAGAAATAGATCTTTACCTAAGATAATAACCATAAGAGAGAAATATATACCCTGAGGACCCAACACACAGAGGCCATCAACAAGCTGAACCTCGATCACGAGGCTATAATCAAGGCCTTGACCAATAAGTAGGCGACCAGTGAGAAGGAGAAGGTGAGGATTGTTATTGATAAGGCTCTTGAGGAGGCCAAGAAAAAGACAATTGAGGATTTTAAGTCATCTGGGGAATTATTGGGGTACAGTCTCCAGTCCCTTGAGAGAGGTGCTAAGACTACTTATCGATAGGCCATATTAAAATTCCTTGACATCTCATACTTGGCTTCATAATTTGAGTCCTTCTCTGACCCACTGGACATTAAAGCTTTGACTGAGGTTGAGGGGTCGGCACAACCTGAGCTGACTATCCAGACAGTGAATGATGAGGTGATGATGAACCGGTTGGGGATGAGGCCGAGACAACCCAGGGAAGAAATAGGGTCGAGAAGTATGTTACTGTCGAGGTCGAGAATGACATCAATATTAAGGCTGATAATAATGATGTCGTTGATGGGTCGGTGCAAATGTAGACCGAGGGGAGTGAAACAGCTTGAACCTTCCAATTTGTTAGGGCGACCGTTTGTGGCATATTGCCCTTTTTTGATGTAATTTATGAATAGTTTCCACGTTTCTGAGTTTTGATGGTTGAACTCTTATTTGAACAATGTATCTATATCCTCATCTCAACTCGTCTTCAAACTTTGTTAAGTGTTATTGAATGCATATATTTGTATCTCTTATTCTTGCCAACTCTTCTAATTATGTTGTGTTTGCTTGCTTTTAGCATAATTATCTTCTAATTGTGGATATATTCTTGTCCTTAGTCGAGAATTAATTCAACCAACTTAATGATTTTTTAAATTATATTTTCAAATTTGAACCACCAAATTAATGATGTTTAACTACAAGTCCCCTCTCGTCCTTTTTGAGAGTGTATGGACGAGTGTCATCTCGTCCTGCACTGTCATCTCGTCGAGAGAGTTTGCCGCTGATACCACCACGTTGTGATTCTTAAATAAACCATAATTAAATGATTTTCAATTTTGAAACATTAAATTAATGATTTTTAACTACAAGTCCCCTCTCGTCATTTTTTAGAGTGTATGGATGAGTGTCGTCTCGTCCTGCACTGCCGTCTCGTCGAGAGAGTTTGCCGCTGATACCACCACGTTGTGATGTTTAAATAAACCATAATTAAATGATTTTCAAATTTGAACCACCAAATTAATGGTGTTTAACTATAAGTCCCCTCTCATCATTTTTTAGAGTATATGGACGAGTATCGTCTCGTCCCGCACTGTTGTCTCGCCAAGAGAGTATGACTCTGATACCACCACATTGTGATGTTTTAATAAACCATAATTAAATGATTTTCAAAGATTCTTTTTGTTTTTCAACACCTTGGTGATGTTATCCCACTATCCCCCCCCCTCTCTGTGTTATTAAGAATCAATTGACAAGATAACTCTCGTCTGGCTTCTCGTGTCACCGAGAGTGAGTTAATGCTAATTCACCATATGAATGATGTTTTTTTAGCTTAGGACAACTTGAGTCATATATTTGAAAACTTAGTACAAGAAAAATATAAGAGAACATTTTGAAAGTTTTTCATTCATCACTCTGGAATATTTCTCATACAATGATAAAATAAAATTTATACAAAATTCTATTGATAGTAGTTATTCAAATGGACGACATTCCATGGGTTTAAGAATGAATCTCCCTCCAAATTCTCAAGTTTATAGGTGTCTAAAATGACTTCTCCGGTGACTCTATACGGGACATGCTAATTTTCATGGAGCTTGTTCAGATTCTACTAAGTCTTCTTCAGATCCAAATCACCAATGGCTATCGGCCTAGCCTTGACCCTCTCACTGTAAAACTTTATAGTCCTCCGCTGATAAGAATTATATCTGACCTATGCATCTTCTCATCTCTCTTCAATCAGGTCCAGGGTCAGTCTACGTTCCTTTGTGTTTTCCTCCAGGCTATATGTTTGGACTCTATGATTTGGCAGGCCGATTTTAGTGGGTATCACGGCCTCTGATCCATAGGCAAGCATGAAAGGGATCTCACATGTTAGTGTTCTGTATTTCATACTGTAGGCCCACAAGACGGCATGTACTTCTTCTATCCAATTTATTTTTTATCCAGTCTATGATAATCTTGTTGGTCACCTTAGTTTGTCCATTTGCCTGAGGTCGTTTTGGTGTTGAATAAAACTGTTTGATGCTGACCTTCTTACAATAGGCCTCCACGGATGAGTTTTTAAACTGTTTACCCTTGTTGGCGATCAAAGTGTTGGGCAAACCATACCTGAAGATGATGTTCCTCCAAATAAATCTGAAGGTCATCATCTCGTTTATAGTGATCATAGACTAATCCTCTATCCACTTTGAGAAATAGTCAATCATCAATATTAGGTATTTGTAGTTGCCTATAGTCCTAGGCAGGGGTCCCACCAAGTCAATCCCCCAGACTGCAAATGGCCAAGTAGAAGTGAGAAATGATGAGGTTGATAAGGGATGAAAGCATATCTCTAATACTTGTTGCACCTCTTCACATAGTCGGCTATGTCATTATCCAAGTTCGGCCAACAGTAACCCTGAGTAACTATTCTCTTCGCCAAAGACCTTCCTCCGATGTGGCTTGAGCAGGAACCCTCATGCACATCTTTTAATACATACTCTATATCAGTGGGATGAACACGTCGTAGTAAAGGGAGGATGAACCCTTTTTTGTACAAGACATCTCCTATTATCGAGAACTTTATTGCCATGTATCTCAACTTCTTCCTCTCAGCCTTTGATTTTGGTAATTCACCGTCTCTGATGTATCGGATGAGGGGATCCATCCATGATACCCCCACATTCAGGTTTAAACAAAACTCAACTACATTGTCGTCTTCTTCAATGGTTGGCCTATATTGGATCTCCACTGGCACTAACCAACTGATCTCAGTTCTTGTTGCATATGCTAACCTTGCTAGGAAATCGACTCGGCTATTGTCTAGCCGAGGGATCCTTCTGAGCTTTACCTCTCTAAATCTCTTCAATATTATCTTCACCCGTACCAAGTATATGGCCATCCTTTCATCTCTAGCCTCATATACTCCCAAGATTTGATTTACCACTAACTGGGAGTCACTGTGAACTAACATTTGGCCGATATTTAACGCTTTGGCTAGGGAGAGTCCTTCCAAAAGTGCCTCATACTCTAACTCATTGTTAGATGTTTTGAAGCTGAACCTCAGGTCATACTCTATGTCAGTTCCATCTAGGTCTGATACTATCAACCTGGCTCCACTTTCTATTTCACATGAGGAGCTGTCTACAAATAAGCTCCACTCTATGCCTCCTTTTGAGAACGCCCCTTCAACCAGGACTCCATTTTTAAATAAAAAATTATCTTCTTCTGTGTCGGCCATGATAGGCCTTGCAATACTTATCTCGTCCTCAATAGGGCTTCCATTTGCTTTCTCTAGCTCAGTCGTTGGTACCACAAACTCTTCACTATCGACTCGTCCCAAGTGAACTCGGATACGAAGTCGGTCAAAGCTTTCCCTTTAATTATTGTTCTCGATTGGTATGCAATATCGAATTCTCCCAACTCAATAGACCAAGCCATAAACCTACTCAATTTCTCGAGTTTATGGATGACCTGTCTTAGAGGGGAGTCAGTGAGGATGACCATTGTATGGGCTTGAAAATAAGATTTCATCTTTCTCGAGGTATGTATCAAGGCATACGCTAATGCATCAAGGCATACAATAACTTCTCCATTTAGGGTACCTCTGCTCGGCCCCTTAAAGGGCCTTACTATTAAAGTATACCAACTTCTGCACCCTATAATCATCCTATACGATCGCTGCTCTAATGGCCGACTTAGATACAACTATAAATACAGCTATAAATACAGCTTTTCTCCTTGAACTGGCTGGGACAACAACATTGGGGAGCCCAAGTAAGCCTTAAGCTCCTGGAAGGCCTTTTCACATTCTTCGTCCCATTCAAAGGCATTCCCAAATATTTTAAAGAAGGGCAAACACTTATCTGTGGCCCTTAATACAAATTTGTTCAGTGCAGTGACTCGGTATGTCACTCTCTGAACATCCTTAATAGTCTTTGGGGTCTTTATCTTAATCAAGGCTTTAATTTTTTTAGGATTTGCTTCTATTCCTCACTGGTTGACAATGAATCCCAGGAATTTTCCCGCTCTTACCCCGAACACACACTTAGTATGGTTGAGCTCCATCCAATATTCTTCCATGGTGTTAAAGGTGCACTCAAAGTCAGCCACATATGTCTCAACCTTCAGGCTTTTTGTTAACATGTCGTCCACATACACTTCCATGGTTTTTCCAATCTATAACTCAAATATCTTGTTCACCAGTATTTGTTATATTTTCCCAGTATTTTTGAGGCCGAATGGCATAACTTTGTAGAAATAAGTTCCTTTATCTGTGATGAATGAGGCCTTCTTAGTGTCGACCGGGTCTATAAAGATTTAGTTATAGCCTGAATAGGCATCCATGAAGCTCATCAACTCATTCCCAATCGTGGCATCTACCATTTGATCAATCCCGGGGATAGGGAAGTTATCTTTCGGACAAGCTTTATTCAGGTCGATAAAGTCTACACACATCCTCCATCTACCATTTGGCTTTGGTACGATGAATGCATTAGACATCCACTCTGGGTAGACCACTTCTCTGAGGAACTCAGCGTTTTCTAACTTTTTTACTCTATCTCTTATCACCTCATACTTTTTTTCTGGAGTAGATTCGTTGCCTCTGTCTAACTGGCTTCATTCCTTCATCCATATTCAGCTTGTGGCAGAGAACCTTTGGGTCTATTCCTGGCATGTCCTCGTGACTCCAGGTGAAGATACTCCTTCTTTTTGTCAGTAACTTGATCATTTCATCCATTACTTCTTTCTTCACGACTTTTCTAATTTGGACAGTTTTTTGGCTCATGCTCATTAAGGACAATGGATTCTACCTCCTCAGCGGCTTCACCTTTCTCCAACTTCGTATCGTCCCTTGGGTCAAGAGTATTAATGTTTTATGTAGTGGTGGATTTTTTATGAGCTTATCTCTCTTTGATCGAGTTAAAGTAGCATTCTCGTGCCTATACTTGATCATCCTGAACTTCCTCTACTCCATAGGGAGTCAAAAATTTTATCATCTGGTGTACAATAGAGGGAACTGCCTCTAATTACTTGAGGGCTACCCTTCCCATGATGATATTGTACGTCAAATAGACATTCTCATGCATTATAAAGAAATTTATCTTTTTAGTGAGGCACCTCGGCCAGGTCCCCATACAAACATCTATCTCATATACCCCTAAGGGATGGACCTTTCCACCACTGAAGTCGATCAAAGGCTGGTGGTATGGGATAAGTCTTTTCTTGATAATTCTCAATCCCTTGAAGCATTCCCAAAATATCACATCAGCTGAACTCCCTCCGTCGATGAGTATTCTGGGAACGTCATATCCATGTACCCTTGTAGCCATCATGCGAAGACAGGATCCCCTTGAAGTCTAATCTTAATAAACCTACCACCAGGGTGTTCATATCCACAATCTTCCTCTTACTCGGCTTGGGGTCAACTTCGGTCGAGTTTACCACTTCACTCTTATTGAGTGCTTTAGCCTCTGCGACATGGGCTTTCCTACCAGCCACATCCTCGCTACCACATGTAAGTCCACCACGTATCATCTTCACCCCCAAGGAGATCATATTTAGCCAACATTTGGGTGCAAGTACGTTTGGCGAAAGGCCAGGGTCGGTCTCATCATCATTATCAGAGACATCATTATTTCTATTTGCCTTGACATCACCTCTAGGCTTGTCATCTTGTTTATTCCTTATGTCATCTCTGTCACCCCTGACACCGCTCTTATCAACATATTTTCTAATTTTTCCATGCTTCAACATTTTTTCGATCTCATCCTTGAGCGCAAAGCACTTATCAGTACTATAGTCATGATTCTAGTGGAACCCACACCACTTTCTCTTATCCCTCTTATGAGGAGGGCTCTCAGTTTCTCCGGCCATCTTGGAGTTTGGCCATCTTTTATCTCGTTTAGTATCATATCTGAACTGACCGTCAGTGGAGTGTAGTTAGCGAACTTATTGTCCGCTGACCTCTTATTGCCTCATTTTCTCTTGGATTTATGGGACTTACTCCCACTCTCGTCTTTATCTTCCTCGCCTTTGGATGCCATAGCCTCCTCCGCATTCATGACTCTCCTAATTGTGGTCAAGAGTTCTGCCACGATTTTTAAAGGATATTCGGCCAGCTTTCATAGGAGTTTCCCCTTGTACAATCCTCCCATGAGGGCAGTCATAGCGATGCTTATCTCGTAGTCCTTTACTAATAGCTTTTCTTTGTTAAAACGAGTTATATAGTCTGTCAGAGACTCATTTTCCCCCTGCTTGATGTACAGTAGATATGTGGTCTTCTTTCTAGGTTTCACTCCGAAGCAGAAATTATGGATGAACTTCTCGGCCAATTGTTTAAAATTCTTAATGGAGTTCTTGGGGAGTGAGGTGTACCGTACAGGTGCAACACGAGTGGGGGTATTTGAGAAAGCTCTACATTTCATCTCATTGGAGACCGAATAGATGTCGACTGCTGACTGGTACATTTTCACATAATGAACAGTGTTCGTGCTCCTATCATACTTTGGTGTGATAACTAGCGGCTTGAACTTGGATGGAGTTGGGTAGCTTACTATTTTCGCAACAAATGGAGACCCTTTCGTGGAGCCACTCTACATAGGGTCCCGGATCTTTAAGAGGTCTAATTTTATCTTCAAGCCTCTGTATGGATCTGTTCCATGGCTTGTCGACTACTGCTGCATTGTCTCCCTCGGCTACCATAGCATTGTCCCCAGCCCCTTCTCTATCGGCTGGGTGTTGCACAGGTTCTCTACCAGATATCCTCTGTTGAATGTTTACTTATCTGTGTTCCTCTTCTCGATCGTATGATGGCTAATGGCTAGTGCACCCTTCATTCCCTCTAGAGGCTGCTCTAATGCGTGATCTAGAGAGTCGGTCTCGTAGGTCACTGATTGGGTTGAGTCTGTTGAAGGCTGACCCTATCCTCAATCTGTCAAGTGTTGAAGTCCAGGGCTGACCATCTCGGCTTGGCCTGCCACTATGTACTCTACTAACTTAGACTGGACACACTATATTTCTAGAAATCTTGTAAGGCTCCCAATACCCGTCCTCATTAAAATATTGATCATCTTAGAATTCCTGGCCTTGCTTTCTCAGGCGCAATCATCGAGGGTCAACCACGTCTCTGTTGTTGTGGAACTTATTTGTGTGGGGGCAGGGGTGGCCCCACTATCGCTAGAGCTATTTCCCTGATGACCAGAGTTATCATCTCCGCTAAAACACCGGTGGGTCTAGCCATCATAGTTCAACTAAATGCAAAAAGTTTTTCTTACATTTTCTATTGGCTGGCCACCAGGGAGCGCAGCACCGTCGCAACCTCATCCATTTCTGACTAATGAGGCCCCTGGATGGAGTTAGGGCCAGTACCAGGAGTTAAATCAGAGGCCATCAACTCCGATTAATTAACAAAATAATGGGGAGAACTGGATGAGATGAGTGAGCTGAAGAAAAGCTTGAAAGACCCAATAAGAGCTCTTTTAATGGTGATACAAATCCAACCAAATGTGGAGTTGGATCACCACGAGAGAATCAAGTGAGATACAAGATGAAAATGAAGAGGAAGAAGATGAGGAATCTTCGATTACCACAGACGGCGCCAACTGATGATATCCAATTTAGTATCAACAAGTAAACTTATATGATCTCAATCCATAATAGCTTTGGAGGTGTAACAATGGTGTTTAAATAAGTGTATAAATGAAGAAGTAGATGAGGAGAAGAGGAATAAACGCTAGCATATAAGTGGTTCAGCCATTGGCCTGCTCCACTATGCAGGTGAGTGTGAGTGACAATATAAAAATGGCACTAATGGCCTAAGTGATACAATTCTCACTACTTTCTCTCTCTACTGAAATAGAAGCAAAGCTTGGTATAGGTTTTGTATATTTTGATATTTTTTTCTAAGGAAGAAGATGGGTTTAAATAGTGCATGGGGTGCACAATTCACCCCCAAGCATGCAAGGTGCATGTCCTTGATGGAGCCACCAATACGATCTTACACCTGTCCTTTATAATATATAAGTAATGATTATGCAAATATTCCCCCATGTGCACATGTGATTCAGTTATAACTGCCTGCTCGCATGGATTGTCCATGCTGAAGTCCTGCATCGTACATGGTGGGATGTCGTCGAAGGGGTCTCGGCCCGGTCGAGTATGAGACCCTGGTGTTTGTTTGACCATCTGATGGAGAATGTTGGAATACATTCTCAATTGATCAGATGTTTGGCCGAGTCAAGTTTGAGTTGGTCCAGTTGGCCAATTAAGGTCTCGGTTGCTGAGAGTGTAGACGAGATGAGACTAGATGGCGGATACGTCAGTTGAGGGGGTCTCGACCTAAGACTGTGGATGAGACTGTTGACATAGGATTCTTGTAGAAAGTGTTGTACATAAGGTCGGTCTGGGCCGAGCGAGTCTCTGGCTGGGATGACGTTACATTTAGGTATATCATTCTTTATTAATTTGAGTGTATCAACGGATAAAAGAAAATGTATCCATCGACCATTTGGTGAAATGCCTCGTAAAATACAATTTCCATGTATGAATTTAGGACATTATAGTTATATTTCGGGACAAAAAACATTCCTTTAATTTTCACTTGATTAATTCCTAATTTTTATTGGTAAGGCATGTTGATTTGGGACTAATTATGTGTTGGAGGTGTTTTTTTTATTCGGATCATACAAGTTACAAATTTCTATTTATTTTCAATTATGTAGTGGGTTGAGGTTGGTTGAGTTTTCTCAATTACAGGTTTGTTTTTTGATTATATATCCGTTATTAAAAATATAAAACCCACCTAAAATATTATGTGAATTTCAAAGACTGAAAATCTCCTCAATATGCACTTAAAAATTATAAAAGATATTATCCCAATTTTATAAAAAATCATTTTTTGGTTTATTTTAATGATTCCCCAGTTAAGTGTGTTTGTCAGTTTAATTATATACAATTGTTATTAAAAACGGGGATGATGCTTCAATTGAGATGAAAAAACATATTATATCCAAATAACTTATCAATCAAAATCACATATAAATCGACTAAATTGGTTTTAAGCGGGTGCAATTTTTAAAAATATTACACAATCATCTCAAAATATATATGCACGTAATCCACATATGATATAGAAGGAAAAAAGAAGAAAACTGGAATGATAATTAAATCTATCTATGACCATCCCTTCCTTTTCCTTTCCTGGGTGGGGGGGGGGGGGGGGAGGAAAGGAGTGAAGGTCTCGCGCCCTCTTTCTCTATGAGCGCTTCGACCGTCGTCGGTGTGGGTGATGTAAAGAGACGGAGTCTCAAGCCTATTTTGCATAAAACAGGCAAAAGAACATGTCGCCACCTCAAGAGAACGGAATCAAAGACTAACTGATGATTACGAAACCAATAGTTCAGAGGTTCGTTAGGTGCTTTTTGTGAGAAAATAGGCATTCAAATTGCCGTTTTGCTGAACTTGAAGTGGTCATCACTGGTGTTGTGAAATTGACTGGAAAAATGGATGGACAAATTTGTGGATTAAATATGTCTCCACTTTTGTTGTGGCTTGCCTCATTAGTACCTGCTACCGTTATCCTTGGCATTAGACAGAATAATTACAAAACTCTACTCTCTCAAATACACCACTTCTGAACGCACATGTATAGCGGGGGTAAGATGTATGTTAATAAGCTCTCATATGCTGGTTTATCCTATGAATGCCTTCAATGGTGGACTCATCCTCCCCATGATCCCACATTCTCAATGACAGGTCTAGTTTATCCTTCTACAGGTTTAATTTTCATAACTGGATTACTTTGCACATGATCGAAGATAACTTGTGTTATTCCTATGATACAGTGCCCTTCTCTCTATCCTTAGGCTTACGAATGATGGCAGTCTCATTATCATAATAATGCCTTGGTTCCCCCTTATAGGCACATGATTAACATTGCTCTTAGGATCACTCTAATGATGCCTTCCCCATACTTCTATTTTCTAACCTCATTTACTCGCTACAACATAACTATTTTTATGCACACTTTCTATTCTTTACTATTCTTTCCACATTTTCTACAAATTTGTACTAGCACTTGTTACCACAACTCCTCCTATTATATTTTTCCTCTTAGTATAACCTCTGTAACTCTTGGAAAAACTGTTATACATGGCTGGTACATTTTCTTGTGTATACTTTTTCACTTTCTGCTATTATTTTGAAGCTTCGAAATTTCTTTAATCGACTACCAATCCTATACTCATTTATATTTTTTTTGCCACAACATTAGTTGTAGGATTTGGTTTTATATTTTTTTTTCACTTGTTCTTCAATTATACTTGTTGTACCTCTCTATGTAGCATCTTAAACTCTGCTCCTTATTTTCATTGTGTTTTGGTTTCTTTGTACTTTGTACAAGCCATTTCTATAAGGCTTTAGCTTTATTTTTTATGTTTGGGTTTTTGTATGCTTATACCTATTTATCTATTGTTAGAATGAATTTGGCTCTTTTGAGTTTTCTATTAATTAAAATCAGTATTTTGTGGGAACCCCACCACCGTATCACATGACCATCATATATCATTGGAGACATGAAAAACAAAATTCGATTGGCAAAAGGAAACGAATAAAATGCATGAATTTTACATGTGTGTAGGGGTCTTCCCTATCTTGGTTTTGTTTTACCTTTTTTATAAATACAGGTATGAGTGGTCCTTTAAAACACATCTAACTGGTTTCAAACTAGATAATTAACCTTCTATCCAAAGCATGCTTTCTATGGGAAACAGTTGTTATAGTTGTGAAAGAATATGATGCTCAGCTAATAACTCTTTAAGGTTTACAAAGGGAACTTCAATTTTTCTAACGCTCTAGCCAATTAAGTTTGAGGAACATTTTAATCTGAACATATTGAGAATGCAAACATGTAAAAAATAATACCTTCCTTCTTCTAGTATCCCAAACTACTTCTGAAGACCAAGAAGACACTTCACATATCCTATACAACCAACTTTTAACCGACTACTAATGCCATTCCAATTCCAAAATTAAGCTTGCAAAATAGAATTCATGTTGTCCAGGAACATTTTATAATTTTTCCAGTGTACCCATTTTTATGGCAATTTTAAAATGTGTACATGACCAACTATTAACCAATTTTGACATTGCACCTTGAAATTATATCATTGTACTCGAGTTCAACCAAGGAGTCAAAATTTTTTCCCTTAACTAAGGTATTGATGAACATTACAAAAAAAAAACATGAAGTCTATACATCAACTATAGATACTCTACATATATGGATAAAGAGGGACACACATAAACCTACATACAACAACAAATTCATGTAAAACCATTTTTAAGAACACCATAATATTAATCAATAATACATTAATTTGATTAAATTTTCACTTACAAATGTTCTTTATAAAAGGATCTTGGATCTTCATGATTAGCAGATATAAGCATTATGCGGAACATAAAATAACAAACCTCCATAATTGTCACAACTAGAAATATTGATAGAGCAGTCAACCTTAACGATGTCTGATCGGGTTGAATTTTGGAACACGGCTTCATCTTATATGTAATAAGAACATACTCCAATTTCAAGGCATTCCAATGGTTAGATCTCCCAGTATAGCCAAAACATGATTTCGAATTTTACTCTCCTTGAGAATTTAGATTTCTCTCCCTTTCCTATAATTTCATTATGTTGTCTTTCAGTGTCTGAATGATGAAAATCAGTCACTTATTTATAGGCAGGGACATGACCTAAATCTTCAACAGTATCTTAATATCAACCGTCCATCAAGGTAGATGCCCAAGAATCCTTTTGACTCTTGGTATTTGGAGTACCATTTCATTAATCAAAGTGACTCTTAGTATTAATATAATTATGCAACACATAATGAAAAATTATTTAAAATAATTCTAACAATTCACACAAATTTAATTTTAGTAGATATAATTGATCATAAAAAATAACAATAAAAGAGAATAAACTAAAAAGAGGCAGTGTAATTCTCAAAATCACTAAATACTCAAATACATCTATGCCAAAATAAAATAAACTAGATTTAAACCCCGTGCAATGCGCGGGCGCTTTGAATTTTTATTTATATCAAGTTGTATGATTTTATTTTAATAAAATCAAATACATATACACGCAAATTTTTTATTTAAAAAAAAATATTATTTAAATGAAAAAATATCATTCCAAAAAAATATATCTCTAATATTACATCACCCTCCAATCCATTATACTATGTAAATTGTATTAATCCAACTCAAAGGGCCAAATGATCATAAACATATTACGACATTATTTCCCATTAAAGTCTCTTGGAGAATAGCAAACATAAATAATTGACAAAATATATAAATTGTGTTAATCCAACTCAAAGGGTCAAATGATCATAAACATATTAAAACATTATTTTTCACTAAAATCACTTGGTGAATAAGCAAACATTAATAATTGACAAAATTTTAAAATTTTGGATTTTGGAACATATTAATTTATATTAATCATTTATAGATGTAAAAGTTTTTCTAAAAGTCGAAGAGAATGATCCTAAAACTACATATATGCATAAACCATGTTGTTGTTTATGGTCGATTATATATATATATATATATACACACACACACACACACACACACACACACACACACACACACACACACACACACACACACACACACACACACACACACACACACACACACAGAGAGAGAGAGAGAGAGAGAGAGAGAGGGTCACTTTTCTGGATGCAAGGCGATGGAGTGCACAATGGCCATGGAGGTTTTTGTTCACAATCGATTTCTTATAAGGGCTATCTCGGGGGACAGAGGTGGTTCGTTATAAAGATTAAATAGAGCTACATGAGAGACCAACAGTCATTTTTATTCTATGTAGAGAGCTATAGAGAACACTTCTCGAGATACATCGGTTTTAGACTCATTTAGTATTGAGAGGTTTAAATGTTAAGGGAATGAAGAGATAGCAAATAAGGAGAGGAAGGGACCATAATTGGTTCTCTAATTTCAATAAAAAAACCTCGTAAGAGAGAGATAGAGGCATATTGGAGGCTTCACATCTTTAATGAATTATTACTCACATACACGTGGCAGAATTATATTACTCACAGACACGTGGCAGAACCTAGTTTAGAGACACCAAAATTATATCTAGTTATTAGATAGCAACTTTTTTGTGATATTAAGTGGACAAATCTCACCCAAATACTCTAACAAAAACTTCACCAAAACAAAAAATGAAGAAAATTAAAGGTTATGGTGACAATACATGAATAAAATTCCATGAGTTGCTCTATTGCTTAATCCTAAATTACTAAAGAAACTCAAAACTCAAGAGATATTATGCATAAATTGAATGTAGTTTAATCATAGTATATACCTAGAGTTGTCATCACAACATAGCGTCTACATTTATCGTACCCATACAACGACACATGTACTCTTCATAAATGTTCCAATTTCTTCTCACCCTTAATAAATATTTTTTTATGTTTAATTTTTATACACATACACATTGGGACTCTATTATCTTAGAAAGACAAAAGGCATGATAGAGACGGGCAATTATGCACATAATCAAAATAAATAACATAACTCATCCCAATTTGATGCTTTATGTTTGTTTTTCAGTTTTTAAGTATCTTAGTGACATTTAGAGCATTAGGCAAAAACGATGTTAGCAAAAAATAGGTTGAAAAGATCAAGATTAACAACCACATCATTGATAAGGTTGTTTAAAGTAGGGGTGGCAATTCGTGTGCGTCGTGTCGTGTTCGGGTCGTGACTTGAAATTGAAATTCGAAGGCCAATTTGAATTATGTGCAGGCGTGCAAAGGGGCGGTGGTCTGGCAGTTATGCAAGAAGGAACAAGCCCTACTGAAGCCGAGCCAACTGCAACAAAACCTCGAGCCCCTTCCAATTGCATGATTCTTCCTTCAATCAGTGCCCCTGAACATAATATCCTTAATTGCTTGAAGAATGCACCGCATCTGGGGTTTAAATAACATGTTACTATTTTTGGATTGGAATTTTTGGTATAAAATTCGTATAAAGTTCCATTTGTTTTGTAAAAAAATACGAAAGGAAAACAATTTTTCGGTCTTCTCAACACTGCAACCCTTAAATTTTTGACAATATACCAGCTAGGCCTGGCCTCTTAACTATTAAGTTCTGTACCAAAGTTTTTGTGCCATTCCGTTCATTTAGAATTTTCCCCTTTCTTAGTGCTCTGCTTATAAACACAAGAAAATATTTCTACTTTCTCCTAATTTAAGGGTTATTAGCTGAACTATTCATTCATTTACAATTTCCACGTTTGTCCTGCCAAAAAACACATGAGAAAATATTTGCTGGTTTCACATAATTTAGGGAGTATTAGCAGTAGGGGGGCGTTGAATTTATTAAAACT
The DNA here is from genome assembly GCA_949130495.1 of Sambucus nigra. Taxonomy (NCBI): domain Eukaryota; kingdom Viridiplantae; phylum Streptophyta; class Magnoliopsida; order Dipsacales; family Adoxaceae; genus Sambucus; species Sambucus nigra. The sequence goes on from OX422215.1 coordinate 547,427,557, forward strand.
TCAGGATTTGTTTTCCTGCACCTTTGTGGCAAAATATAAACATAGAAATATGTGCTTTGCAAAGCCTAATCCGATATTAGCATGAACAAGAATCTAGAGACAAGACACTGCTCATGAAATGGGAAAAGCCAACTCACTCAAATAATATAAAATTAGATACATATCCATGTTATAATTCCAAAAAATAGCATCAAAATATATAAGGGAACTCCTAATTTGCAAGGTACGAAAATAAAAAATGACAATAATAATTAACTAGAGCTACAGCACGCCACCATTTTGTGACTTCAACACTTCACTTCCTTCAACCCATGAGCGAAGTACACAAATGTTGGGTCAGTTGCACCCTCCTTGTAATAAGCAAACACGAGGCTGCTATCATCATGCATACTCTCCCCCACAAAACTGCACACAAATGGGCATATAAGACCATCTCTGAATAAAATAAATTAAAATATAGAAAGTTTTGAGATGAAAAGTGTCATTAATATTGGTTTTGAAATCAATTCTTTGGACGGTAGATAAAAAATGTTTTTTTATTGAAAAATGATAAAACTATATAGTATTTTTCATATTTTACAACTATTGTTTTCATTGAATGTATTTGAGATCAAAAGCACCACAAAAGAAAAATTATCATCTCCACTTCTCAGGCCTAAGAGGCAACCGCCTTGGCCCCAAAATTTAGTTAATTTTAATAGGCCCCCATGTTCAGTTTAATTTTTATAGGACACATAAAGAAAGCTCTTCAAAAGAAACTCTGCACTCAGACCGCCAGCTTCCATTTCATCCCTTCCCTTCTCTTCCACTCCTTTCCTTTCAAAAACCCTAGGTTTTTCATCTTCTAAGTTCCAAGAGCACTCACCTAGTCTAGATTTGTGTCTCAACCCAAAAACCCAGCAACCTTTCAAATCCAAAATGACTTCAACACTCTTAAACAAATTTGGGTATAAATTTTATGGCCACAACACTCTCATATCTGAACCCAAAATATTCAGCGCTCAACAGGTTTGTCTTCGTTTTTTTTTTGTTATTTTTTTTATCTATACTATAATTGTAGCTGTAATTTTTTTTTAATCTAGAACTTGGTTGTTAATTTGTTGATTGTAATTGTTTGTTGTTAATATAACGTTAGATTGAAACTGTTAATATGTTGTTAAAAAATTCGCGACAACAAATTTACTACAAAAAATTCATATGAACTAGTTAACACCAACAAATTTATTACAAAAAATTAACATGAACTAGTTAAACTTTTAAGTTGTTATTTTTTTTATGTTACCGTTAATTTAAGTTGTTCTTTTTTTTATGTTACCGTTAATTTATATTCTAAGTTATGTGTTTCTTTTTTTAGCATTCTTTTTTTGGCTCGAAAGAGCTTTTACATTGGACTTGATCCTTGATACGAGTTATTTGGTTGCTTCAGTGAATAAAAAAACATTCATTATTATCTCATAAAAATACACTTCTCTCCCAAATTGTGTATTTAGCTCTCTTGTTTTTTTCCAACAAAATTTAGTATTAAAATTCTTGGATCCCGTAATAAATTCTCAGCTTCCCCGCTTCCCCGTGTCTGGAGATGTTACAAGGAAACAAAAATAATAATTACACAAAAGACATCATTTATACACTTACAATTGGAGGTCCGATAGCTTAGAGAGCAGGTATTTTGTTGCCCCTTCAATGTTCTTCTTAAACAGCTGCTGCTGCTCCCCCTCTAGCTTGGGTGTCAACAGTTTGATATATTTCTTGACATATGCCACAAATTGTTTCTTGTCAAAAGGGGGTTGCTCCTACAAGTATTTGTATATTCAACCTGTCAATATAGTGATCAAAATATCTGATTTCTGTAGTAATGAATACAACTCACCTGGAGCCTAAATGTGTCGACGATGTCGACCACCTTAACAGCTTGATCGTCAACACCCTCATCATCTCCGCCTCCTTCAGCAGATGGGTTTGCGCCAATGTTAACATCAATGGCTCCTTGGACTACCCACTGCAACAGGACAAAATCATTACAACTTACAAGCATATTTATTAAGACATATAAAAAAGAGAGGGGGATGAAGACAGACACTAACCTTCCCCTCGACTTCCCATAGAATGCCATTATGGACTTGTTTGTATGGAAACGAGTCCGACAGAAGTTCATCACCTGAAAATTGATGATTGAATAAAAGCACAGTGAATCCATTCAACCAGTTACCGTATCAGTCCATAAATGGCTGAAGAATTCTTTGATAATTGATCCTAAGAAAGTAACACCCTAATCTTGGCAAATCAAAATCCAGGGTTGATAAGAAAAATCACAACTGTATCCATCACCTAAGTGAGGCTGGTCTGTGGGGGGAGAATTGGCCACCGCTCAATTAATCAACAATATTGTGGCAGATAATAAATGAAGAACAACTTAATCAAAATCAAGCAGAAACAAACAGGCGAATGTCAACACAACCGTTCTACAACATGTTATTACCCCAAAAAAATCCATCTGTAATAATAAGGACTAAATACTTTGATATTGGGAATCGATTTTTAAACGTGGGAGTTTCAAGCATATGAAACATAAAGAAGGTGTTTACCTGTAAGCAGATCCTGATAAACCAACATGTTTGATCTCTCTCTCTTCAAACAAAGAGTATAAATTAGCAGAAAACACCAGAGAGTATGGGAAATTTAGTAGACGCAAGGAGGAATTTTATAGGCAAATGTTTGGGGATGGATGCTGACGTCGTGGGCGAGGAGGACTTTACTTTGTGCATATCTCATGTCATGCGCTTTTTTTAAATATATATTTATCATTATCTTTTATCTATATTTATTTGATGTAAATTACATGTTAATAGATAAAAAAAAATGCCTCCCCAGTTCAATTATGCCTGCGAGTTAATTAAGAAGAGAAAATGCCTAAAAGAGCACTAAAATAGAAAATAGAAGAAAAATGAAAAATAAAAGAAAAAAAAAACAACGGATTCTCATCACTCCCCTCCCTAAAAAAGAGTTTGTCTACGAACTCAAAGGGGTAGGCCTTCTGAATCACCCTCTAAAATTGTGATTAATGCATGGCCAGGAGGGTGCTCGGTCTCATCAAGGTACATCAGTGACTGATCCATCGCTAGTAAGGCCCGACGACACGAAAGAGAGCAATCTGAAGCTCAGCGTCCAATGTTCCCGCAATTAAAAATCGAAATATGGGGGAACTCGAATGTGTCGCAGCGAAAGTAGTGGAAAAAGGTGTCGGTGTTGATGTTGTAGATGGAGCAGGAGGCAATGAAGGAGGAGGTTGGGGTGCTAGAGGAGTTGTAGGTGCGGTATGATAGGCCTCGACCTTGGTAGCATACTCTACAATTTTTTGAAAAGTTGGGATGTCGCTTAATCCAAGATCCTGCTGAATATATGGATGAAGTCCTAAAATATAGTAGCTGATCCGCTAATAATCAGTCTCGAGAAGGCGAGCTCTAGTGCAAAGAAGTTGAAACTGCTCTGTGTACTCTACCACTAAGGACGTATCCTGCCAAAGGGACTGGATACACGCAAAGAGGTATCACTCTTACGCGCGGGGGTATAAATGAGGCCTGAACAACGACATTGAGATCGAGTCAGTAATGAATGGGAGGGAGTCCTGTAGCCATCCTACGGTAGTAAAGAGCATTTCATTAAACTCGGGCAAACTCCTGAAGTTTAGGGGCGGTTAGAAGAATACATGAGTGGCCCTGAACCCGCTTATAGTCGAAAACTGTCTTCATAGCGGCTAGCTAATCTATCATATCATCTGGGGAGAATCTACCATCGATCATAGGAATATCTATGCGTAACATAGGAATATCTATGCGTATATCCTCATTGAGATTCCGAGAAAGTATTTGAAATTTGGCGGCATCTGGGTAGGTGGTGGATGAAGAGGATGAACATGTGGGACCATGGGAGGTGTTGGGAGATGGTGGTGGGGGCATATGCCGATCAAATGGTCATGCTCTCCACAATAAAATCATTGGCGATCACGTAGTGGTACAAAGCAGGGGCCACCGGGTGGGGCTGGGGGAATCCAATATAGGACACTATGGCGGGTATCTTCGGCATCGGTGAATGAAGAAGAATCGGTGTAAAATAGGAAGAGATCGTGGTGTGAAGGTGTGTAAGAGGATGGGTGTAGAAATAGCGGTGAATGAGAAAATGAATGCAGGTCCGGGGGTCGGAGGCCAAGGTTAAGGGGATTGAAAGCCTCGGGATGCTTGGTTTGAGCTAGGTTTCGAGTAAGGTCCGGGTGGCTAGCTCCAGAAATTCTGATGAATTCAGATTGTTTTCCAGGGAGATCAATGCCATCGATGGTGTTGGAAAAAAAAATTCCGGTTAGTTATCTCAAGATTTTAAACTCTAGTGGAACCTACTATAGGTGCGGAGTTTCTGAGTAATGAGGTTTTGTTGTAATTCAAAACTTCCTTGAATTTATGGATAAGATTATCTCGATCACGGCTGGCCAAGGTGTAATATCCCTTATTTTTATGGCTTTTAAATTAGGGATTTATTAAATGTAATTCAAATGAATTAATTTAATTTTAATCTGATTTTTTTTAAATATTTACTAGCTCGACGAGAGTGAGTAATTATTGAAAATTTGTTGAATATTACTTAATGAGTAAAGTAATATATAGAATTGAATTTATTAAAATTGTCATGAGTGAATAATATGACAATTATGGAAATTAAGTCGGGACGCGCTTCTGTCGTGTCGGGACTAAATTATTATTATAAAAAGTGAATAAATTATAAATCATCCATATGGTCATTTCGAGTGCGCCAACGTATCCGGAAGGGCCGAGATAGTTAGAAAAGTGTACCCGGGAGTTTAGTTTGGGTCTCGATGCATTTTTAGGCCTAACTCGCACCCCAGAAGGGCAATTTAGTCATTTTCAAATTAGGCCTTAATTAAATGACGAAAATTGGGACATTAATATCAGATATTAAAAGAGTCTTCTAGGGTTATCATTCTCAAAAGTTAGAACGACAGTGAGAGGAAGGAAGGAAAAGCTTTCCAAGAATCCAAGGCCAACCAACCCAATTGCACCACCACCACCACCACCACCAAAACGTAGATCGGAGCGAGGGAATCAAGCCTATACCTGTCAAACTCGTGGAATCAGACCTACTATCTTAAGGTAAGTATCTATCTTGCTATTTTTCTAGTTAATATTTCACCCATGTTAGAATATGATTGATAAATATATGTTTTATGGAAGAATTTGATGATTTAGGGAATTTAAATCACATGCTTTAGAGGAAATAAGTATATTCTGGAAATCTCAGCATATGTAGAGGATTACCCACGGAATTGTAATAGTTTAGAAGAGAGAAATCTAGAAAAAAAAATCAAAGATTGGAAATTTTAATAAAACTAGGGTTCTAGATAAATATTATGAATTGGGCCTTTAATTCTATACTTTTGATGAAGTTCGTACATGCTTTACGTAGGAAATCACGTAAGTAGGTTAATATGACTATTAGTTTAATTGATTGGGAGTTTGAGACTCAATTATGGAGTTTTTATTGAGGTTGAAGAAGAAAATCCGTAGTTAACAATGGTAGAATTCGAAATACCTGTTCGATCGATCGATCGACCCAAGAATGTCGAAAACTGCAAGTTTTTCCCTCTTTTTGTTTAATTCGGATAAAATGCATAGGAACCCTTGAATATAATTTAAAGAATATAGTGGGTCATGAGGAGGACCAGTAGGGTCTAAGTAGATTCCGTTGAATGAAATTATATATGGGATGTAACCGTGGGTTAACGGGGGATTTGACACTTATTGGAAATCGTTTGTACATTAGATACAGAATTGAGCGATTCACAAATGACTTAGACCAGTATGTTAGAGAGGGTGTACCTACTGAATTGACCTTTAGGAAGAGAGAATACTTCGAGGAACGAGAAGTAATTATGAAATGATTAAAATTGAGAATAAAATGATAGGAGTTCTTTATGCGTAAAAATTTGGTAAAATTGTGTTATGTACGGTTAAAATATTATTATGGGTCGTGGGCGAACCTAATTGGAAAATGAGAATATTTATATATATGACCGAGTGCATGTGTATATATCTATATTATATTTGTGTATAATTATACCCGCGATGCTTGCTATCACGGAGGTTGCCGCGCCGGGACAATCTTATCTCTATGGGACCTTTATGGAGGATATTGACTTGTACCCTAGATAATAGGATTCCTTGGTACAAGCTATCTGAGAATGATAGTCAGACGGTCCTAAGAGACGTGTGGGGTATGTACTGACCTCTTAGTGACTTGGAACTATGCTTCGCCTCCATTTTGTGTGTATTGTGTTAATACTGTTCGAGAGTGATTCCGAGCTAGTATTTCCATTGGTACGAGAGATACGGGGACTTGATAGCTGAGTATGCCAGCACCATATATTTTATGTTGGGTACCGATAGTATATATATTATATGAGTGATTAATATATATACGTATATATCGAATTCTTCTAATGTGCGTGTAAGTAGATAAGTATTATGTAAATGCTCCATAAATATAGTAAGTGTTCCGGAATGTTACTATGGTATTGAGAAATACATAATAGACGTAAGTAATTGTTAAGAGACTAATCTTTAAACTAATATCATAGCCTTATGACTTCTCGAAATAAAATTTATGGGAGATAAGTTAGATAGACTTATGAGGCATTTAGTAGTACGGTAGGCGTGCACACTAGATAAGAGGTGAGAATTCTCAAGAGAGTGTCACGTACTAACATGGTGGTTAATTTAGCCGGTAAGCATTTTAAATACTGGCTAAACTATTTTTAAAACTGTTTTACACTCGGGCTGTGACCCGTTTTGTGTCATTTGTTTCTCTCTTGTATATATATGTATGTGTTACAGGTGCCCAGCCAGAGGGGCGTCAGGCATTGATTATTTGGATTGGACGTGCTCCAGCTTATGTGGGAGTTGGAGGCCCTGACTCTAGACGACCTCTTCCTTGACTCAACTCTTAATTTAGTACTTCATAGCTAGGGCATGTGTTGCCCGATTTCCTATTTCAGTTTAGACTTATTAGAGATTTTGTATTTATTTCTGTTTTCAGTATTCAGTACTCATTGGGAGTTAATTCTTGTCGTGATGATTTTACTTATGGTTATTTGACTTGGTTTGGTTAATCTAGTTGGTTTAATTCTTTTGGGTTGATTTCCATCCTTAGCATTTATGTGATTCTTAAACTTATTTTCATTTAAAAAGGTTTTCACGTTGGAATTTAATAAATGGAATAAGACTTTAAATTCTTTTGACACTTAACTTAATTATTTAAGGTGTTTAAATTGGAAATATTTATTTTGCGACATTGATGCTAAGAATGAACCAACCGTTCACCTTGATTTTAATTTAATAAATGACCGATCACCCGGTATTTAATTAGGTTGGGTGTCACACAAGGTTTCCGACGCATCATTCTGGCTCGCAGTTGTGTTCTGGACCAAGAATCTGAAGGTTCTTAACATTTCTGATAAGAAGCTTTTTGGGTATGTTCGTGGTCTTCAAAAGCCACTCTCAAAATTCCCTTGAATGCCTACAAAACTTGTCTAAAATAACTCGTATCGCGGTAAGTACGGGTATCAATCCAACTTTCAAGATGAAACAATTAATGTGAAAACGTGCAATTCAATTTTTTTATGAAAATATTTTTTTTCTTTTTTCTTTTTTTTATTTTTAAAAACAATTTCAAGGGAAAAATTAACTAATTAAATGCTAAAATTATAATTATGACTAAATAATAAAAAAAATGTGCAACCGAGTGTGAAATAATGTGAGAAAGTCAAGAAATGGGATTACACTGCATTTTTCATTATTTTAATTTCTCAATTTATTAATTTTGAAATATTTCGAGATAATAAATTGATAATCTAACTCTCGTTAAAATTATAAATTTAATAAAATCTTTTTCAGAAAATTAATTTAAAAATATCACACGATGAAAAATTAGGACTTATACTATTTTCAGAAAATTACCCGCTAAGGTCAATTTAACGAAAACAATAGTAATCTTCAAATTTCAATACCGAATTAATATTCAAATTTCGAAAAAACCTATCTCTAGTTCGATTCCTAAATTCAAACATTAATTTGTTCAATTAATTTACTAACTCTAGTTACATAAATTAATTGGTGACATTTAAAATTAATTTACCCAGAAATATAAAATTAATAAAACCAATTAATTAAATTAACATCATTAGCAGTGCATCTCACCCCTTGAACGGGATGTTTAGCCAAACATTATCATGTGTGCATAAATAACAATAAATAATTTGTCAAGAAGGAAATAAATTAAAAAGAGAATGTAGAAATACAATACGCAATTTTTTTCACAAATCTTTCTTGAAACGCGCCTTGACATGAGTCCAACTTCTTCATAATTTTTAGCACTTGATTACAAAAAGAAGACTAAAAATAAACCTAAAAATTATTCTAAAGCTAAACTAATATTTTTGTATTTTTCTGGAATTTTTTCATGACCCTAAACTTTACATAATATACAGTATTGCTTTCTCTCTATGCGTCCCTTTTCTGATCTGTCTAGAATCTCTTTTTAAATGAGATCCTCCTTCTCATTTGTAGCCCACGGATTGGTTTTGTTTGGAAGAAATTTTTGTGGGATTTTTGGTTTATGCTTGGGATTATGTCCGATTTTTTTGGGATTTTGTTGAGGATATGTTGGAAATGGGTTCACACGTTGCCGAGTTTGGAGTATTCCGGGGTGGACACGAACTGGGTATGGGGTTAGATGGGTCGAAGCTGGTTGGAGTTTGGGGGTCGGACTGTCCGTCGGCGGGTATGGGGCGGACAGTTCGCGGGTAAGGGCCGACGAGTTTGGATTGGCTCGCGGGTTAGATCCTGGTTTTGAGGCTGTCCGGAGGTGATGAGGGATGGGTTTGATTTGGTGATGTTTGGTTTGTTAATGGAGTTTGGAGAGAGAGAGAAAGTGGTGTGGATGGAGGTTGAAGATGAGTGGGTTTGATTTGGTGTAGGGGTGTGTATGGTATGCTAGTGTGTGGGTGAGTAAGGGAGTAGGATGTGGAAGAGTGTATGTGTTATGGTGAGGGTGAGGGTTAGTTTTAGGTGTATGTGAGTGTGTATGGTAATGGGGTGTGTGTGTTTAATTTGGACTCTCAAATAAAATGACACTACCTTAAAAACTAAAACTAGACTAGAATAAAAATTAAAATCTAAAAATAAAATCTACTCTATTACTAAGAGACTAAAAAAAAGAATTAATAAAGAAATAAATAAAACTCTATAAAAAATAAAAAATAAAAATCCTAACTAAATAAATTAAAACTAAACACTAAAGAAAAATAAAATAAATTCCTAAAAACTAATCCTAAGAAAAATAATAAAATAAAATAAAGATTAAAATTTAAAAACTAATAAAAATCAAAATCAAAAGAAAGAAATAGAAAAATAGAAAATAAATCCTTGAAAATTCTAAAATATTTCCTAAAAATAAAAAGACTCAAATAAAAATCTAGAAAAAATAAATAAATACTAAAGGCTACAAACTCAACACACAATGGGCTCGGGGTATGGACTGGGCTCGGTGTAGACTCGGGACTGGTTCGGGACATCGAAACTCTTCTGGGCAAGCTCAATGGGACTCTGACTTCACGGTCTCTTTTGATTTCTTCATTCAACGCTTTTGATAGCTTCTTTGTCGCAATTGACTAGATTTAGCATCATTTAACCCTGTGACTGCGTATTGACCTGATAAATAAATAAATACGAACATAAGGTCATTTTTAATTAAAACGAGTGACTAAAATGCATCTATTCGAGGTATAAAATAGACACTTTTGGGTGCTTATCACACCATCCCCAAACAGAACATTGCTAGTCCTCGAGAAAAAATTAGAGAGAAAACAGAGATAAGTAACCAAAAGTGTAACGCCCCAATCCAGATTAGAGTTACCGTTGGAAAACTCAGTATCCGAACCAAGGTGTTAAGGGGGAGGGGGGATAAAACATTTTATTAATTTGGAAAATAGTTGTCACATTATACTTCAACAAAACCTTTAATTTCTTTTATTATGAAAAGGCGAGGCCCATATATTGCAAGTTGATATTCATTTAAAAATTTAACAAGTAAACCTTTAACAAGATTTAATCCATAAATAAAGCACAAATCCCTGTATTATTACAATTTCCAAATAGTTCCATTTCAAACCAAATTGTCTTAACAAAACATAAGAGATTACAATTCAAAATAAGTCTATGGATTAAGATCGGTTACAGAGCCTCTAATGCCGACTAGCGCTTTCTGCGGCCTTTCCAACGTCCTTACCCGACGTACCACCTGTTTTACATGGGGGTTTGGAAAATAGGGTATGAGCGAAATGCCCAGTAGGATTGGAATACTAAGCAATAATTTTCATAGCAAAATACTATACATATACAATGCATTTTAGTAATTCTGAAAATCATCATTGTCTCATATTCATTTATTATCATTAATGATTATTTTCGTTAACATTTAACTATGCTAACAATATTCAAGAATCCTTCATTATATTCAACTAAGTTATCATGTATCTATACTAACAAGATTCTTTAACTTAGTCATAAATGCACCTATATGCAATGCCCTGGGCTACGTGCCCACTCACTCTTAGCATTTTAATATTCCAAGCCAGGAACTTAATCATATTCCACTCATGTCATCCACATAATAATTAATGAATTCTTATTCATTCATTAGTTTAAGTTCTGTGAATTTTTCTCATTCCTTACTTAACATTGTTTTTGGGATTTTGCCAACAAACACTCACGGACTTCGTGGCCTGACACCACCGGTCTCCGCCACCATATACTACTGCAGTTTGTTTGGGGTCTTTCACCACTAGGGACGTCATGCCCTCCTTAATTATTTTCTCTCGGCGTCATCCGAATATCATATCTTTCATGTGTTTAACATTATTCTCAATGTTCACAATTCAACTTATCCGATTTTGTTATTAAAACCCGTTATTAGTCTTTGCATCCTACGAGCTGAGGAGGCATTCTAGTGTCAACGCCAACACTAAAATATACTAAGTCACCTTTACAACACTTTGATTTACCAAAATGCCATCTTATACTTTTATTATCTAAAAAGCATTTCCTTAGCATTTTTCAAGTATTTTTCATGTAAAAACACCATTTAAGTGGCTTTTCTTCATATTTACCAAATCTGCCACTAAGGCATTTTTTTTTACCAAAAATTACCTTTTTAAGTGGGTTTTAAGTACAAAAATCATTCTTTAATGTACTACATGTTTCCACCAACATTTAAACCTTTATTAGTGATGTACAACCCATTTTAGCACACTTTTACATATAAAGCCATTTACATAATTATAAGCCTTATTTAACATATTCAAGAGGCTTAAACTAATATTTCAACATATTAGATTTTGGGGTTATTTTTATGAGATTACTAAACACATATTTAGACCACTATATTTCAACATTAATCATGTTAATGTCAAGACTGACACATACTACATACATTATTTCATGAAAATGAGTCTTCTTCCTTTGAAAACCCAACAAATGCATTAATTAGTTATTTTCTTGTAGCATTCCATTTTCTATGTTTATTTCATGAGATTATTACATTTATAGCATTATTTCAACATATATAATAATCTGAAAATTTATTCTAAACATCATCTTCTCCATTTATCATTTTTCACAAAATGGGTTTTTCATAGCATATGAAAATAAGGGAGAAGAGCTAAAAAGTCACATTTTTCTCATCAGCTTGTTCATATTAGCATTTGAAATAAAAGAGTTTAAGAGTGGGGAAAACCCTACTTGGAAATAGGAAGAGGAGAAGGTTGAAGAAGATGGAAGAGGAACACCATAAAACTTCACAAAGCCACCACTCAAAGGCTCCAAAACCACCTCTGTTTTGCTTCAACAAGCTGTCCTACTTCTTAAGAAAGCTTTAATGGAGTTTGAGACCTCCAAAATAGTGCAACAATGGTGGGAAATGGGTGGTAAAATAGACTCACGAATTTAAAAGAGAACCACATTCCTTTGGCTATGGAAAAAGAGAGAAATCTGATGGGAAGAGATGGAAGTTTTTGGCTCCAAACCCTCACCCCTCACAACACTCTTATAAGCCAAAAATAGTTATCTTCCATCCTATAGCCAAAGACTAAGAGCTAGGCACTTTCCAAAAGAGTGAAAGAGTTTATTAAGGTCTGAAAATCTGATGGGTGAAAGAGACTACACCACCACAAAAAAGTCTCTCATTTCTCACACACAAGTTGACACCATAAATAAGGGGTATTTTCGTCACTTTCTCTCTCCTGCCAAATTCTTTTTTTTTTTTGAACTTTTAATTTGAGATTCATATTCCTTGCATTTTTTTGGCTAAAAAATCATATTTACAATAGTCGTTTGACCTCCCGGATTGTCCTCTATAAGACGCGCAAGATCGGGACCTCCGTGCAAAAGTATTTTTTTTTCCGATTTTCCTCTTCATAGTAATATTCCTTATATTTTTGTGAGTAAAAAAATATATTCACAATATTTTTTTGACCTTCCGAGGCATCCTAAACAATACGCGCAAGAAATGGGACCTCCGCGTAAAACATATTTTTTTTCGATTTTTCTTCGCATGGTAATATTCCTTATATTTTTATGAGTCTAAATATATGGTCGGAATATTTTTTTGATCTTCCGAGGCATCCTAAACAATACGCGCAAAAAACGAAACCTCTGCGCAAAACATATTTTTTTTCGATTTTTCTTCGCGTGGTAATATTCCTTATATTTGTATGAGCCTAAATATATGGTCGGAATATTTTTTTGACCTTCCGAGGCATCCTAAACAATACACGCAAGAAACAGGACCTCCGTGCAAAACATATTTTTTTTCGATTTTACTTCGCGTGGTAATATTCCTTATATTTTTATGAGCCTAAATATATGGTCGGAATATTTTTTTGACCTTCCGAGGCATCCTAAACAATACGCGCAAGAAACGGGACCTCCGCGCAAAACATATTTTTTTTCGATTTTTCTTCGCGTGGTAATATTTCTTATATTTTTATGAGCCTAAATATATGGTCGGAATATTTTTTTTTACTTTCCGAGGCATCCTAAGCAATAGGCGCAAAACTAGACTTTCGCTGCGTCGCGCGTCGTAAGACAATTAGTACATAAGTTCGCGTAGCGTTCGTTGCCTGTCCGAATCACGTGAAACTTAATCAAAGTACTTAAAATAATTATATGAACATAAATCATAACTCATGCGGGAACATGCAACGTAAAAATTTCATTAACGGAGCGTCGCTAAATAAAGGATAATCATGCAAGTACAATTTAAAGGTGCGGGTATTACAAAAAGTGTGCCACTTTCGCGGGCACTTGCGATTTCACTTAGCATGTGAAACAATCCATTAAACCTATAGGTTGCCCTACAGGACGAGTAGTGTCTCGTGAGGGTTTGCAGTGAATGTACCCACAAAATTCAAAAACTTATTTAAATGCAGTTTCTGATTTGACCATGAAACGCTATACAACCCAACTTTAAAAGGACATCAAGGAACACCGTATTCAATTATAAGATATAAAATTATTTAATACCGAAAAGCGTAATCCTTCCTAAAACTCAGAGTGTGTAGAGTAATTATAAGATCGCCTTTATAGAATCGATGTTTTGGCTTCAATTCTCACTGGATATATCTCTCTGAATCGAACTCTCTGAGAATTGAGTAAGTTTATCTCTCTAGTGTGTGAGGATGTGAGTAAATGTAAACAAGTTCAAACGTCTCACACACTTTATTGAAAATGACGAATACATGAAAAAAATTCTGATCTCATGAAGGAATGCTAACCACTATGTCGAGAATGTCGAGTTATTCACCATATAATCTTTTCGTTTGCCCGAACATTTTACCAAAGGTGAAAAATGATGGGGTGTTTTGAGAAGAGTGTAACACACTTGGTTTAAATAAAGTCTTCATCCTTTTGAAATTTTGATCGCATTTTTATTTTTCTTCTTTTCTATTTTTTTTTTGCGATGCATTTTTCTTTCTTTTCATAACAAAAATGAAGACAATTTACATTGATAATTTTAAACACTTTTTTTTCTCAAAAAATGATGGTAATGATAGGGAATGATATATGGGACATATATGGGTAAGGGAAACATGGGATGATATTAGATGGAAAAAATGGTAAGTGTATGAAAAAATTGGTTTAGTACTCGGGACAAACTACAAGATACATATTTCTTATAACTCGAAAGTAATGTCATTCTCAGTGATTAAGCCAAATTTAAAAAAAAATGATGAGACCATGCAACGACTAAATGTGGTACCCAAAGAAAGCTGAGTCAACTTGTGACTCGGAGATACGTAAAAACCCTCAAAAAGGTGAAAAGCTCAAATCTCACGGGTTTAAGTCGCCACTAGTGATCTTTTAAGGCTCTCTTAAGAATATAATTACTCCTCAACTTTTGATTGTAAACGTGAATGGTGCAAATTGCTGAGTCTAGAAATTCATAGTGCAAGTACGCTTTTAGAGGTATTAATTTATTTATTTATAAAAAATATAATTTTTGGGTTAAACACAGGTATTCCAAGATTTCTAAAAGAGGGATGATAGACAATTCATGTCATAAAAATTAAATTTAACTGCACAAAAAGTTTAAAATCACTAGTTTCTGAAAATTTTCAAAAAAGGTACGATTTTGATAAATTTTCTACCCCCAAACAAAAAAGAACATCGTCCTCGATGTTTAAAACCATATATAAAAATAAAAGCACAAGGGAGGAAAGATATTACCATAATGAACCGCTTATGAAATTATACCGCATGGTGGAGCAGAGATCAAACCTGAAGAACAGAGGTGATACAAATATATGCACAAGTCTATAAAGCATATGAAAATCATTGGGTGGTGTGAAACACCACCCCCAAACAGGATAAGACTCATACTTAAAAACAATGAACAACGGGCTGCCTCCCGGTAGTGCTAAGTTTAATGTCTTCAGCCACACCGATCGGAACTCACCCTAAGGATAAGAACTAGGAAGGCACGGGGCGACAGAAAAATAGGGTGATGAAAATCACCCCCAAACAAGACTGAAGCGTCAGTTTTGTTGGATAAAGGCTAAAACGGGTCAATGCACCTGTATAGCAAAGTTCATCACTCGATGCAAAGCATCGGTGGACCAGGGGTGGGTGGGTAGGAGGGTACATGGACGAAGGTTAAGGGTGAGGGTGTACAGGCACCGGTCACGGGCCTTATTGAGCGTAAATGTGAGGGCAACAAGGGCCCTATAAGTATGGTGCTCAAGTTGGTGGGGGAGGCAAAATGGTTTGGCAATAATAATGGGGTGGGCCCCAGAGAAAGTGCACGACCATTCTATAAATGAATGATGATAATGGTTGCACCGTGACACGCCAGGGAGCGGTAGATGGAAAAAATCAACATCATAAGGTAGTGGTGTGCATAAAGTAATAAGCTCGCTGTCACGAAAGATTAGAATAGCAAAAATACTCTCATAGATAGTGGTGTCGATGAAAAATTCACAAATGTGATCGTGGAGTACTAGGGTGGAGGGTGGATGTAGGTGAGGACATAAATACATAGATGGGAACAAGTATGGTGCAATAACAAGGTCCAAATCAAGTGGTGGGGTGGAAGGGACAGTAGGTGGATCGGGTGGGACAAAGGTTGGAGGAAGATGATCTAACTCACGAGTAGGAGATACACACTCCTCATAAGTCACAGAGTGATCCTCAAGGGCACTCGTAGGAGGAGGTGTGAAAGTGAACGAGGGAGTGATCAACTTAACCACCCGAAAGTCACCATCCAAAGTGGTGGAAAAATCTAGCGGGATCCAAATTCGAGATATATGAATCAATATTAATATCTGACTCAATGGGATCCAAGCAAGGTGGAACATGATCCATATCTAGAGAGATAGAAACCATATGGAATTCAATATCAAGAAAATGGTGAGCACTCGTAGCCGGAGCTAACCTAGGATGAAGTGGTTCCTCGGGAACACATGTAGTGTTCTCAATAGGTGTAGTGACGCGACTGAAAATGTGTCTCAAAAATGCGTTCACTCTAGGCTCAAGTGCAAGCATGTCGCTCAAGTAATAATCCCAGTAAGTCGGGTATCGATCCTCAGGGAAAAAGGACAACAGAGTTGTGACGACGGGAAGAGACGGAGAGACCCTAAATTTGACTCTAAAAAGAAAAGGAAAAATTGATTTGGTTTTGAGATTGATTACAGCTAAATGCGATAGTGAAATTATGAAGAAATGAAACTATACTAATCTACCGAAATTAAGAATGAATGATGATTAGAAACTTTTTGTTTTAAATTATGAGAGAAATAGGACGGGAATACAATCCCCCAACCCTAGTGTAGTGCAGTTATAATATTAATGATAAATTTATCTGATTGATCGGACCCGAAATTTAGTACTCCCAAGCATTATGTATACGAGGTTCAAGCCCGCGTCATACCTAATCTGATGATGAGTAAATCAGTATCGCGATAGTGACACTCAAATTGCACTCTAAATCATCACGAGTACCCAGAGGCAGACGAGATATAAAGATCTACAATTATTGTGTAACTACACATTACGATCATAATCAATCACTAAATTCATCGGATTAATTTTATACACACACACTAACACATTAGGCTGGGTTCATGTATCTCGGTCTTGGAAAATCTAGCCTAACATGTTGAATTTAATGAAAACAATGATTGATGTGCAGGAATTCATAATTAGTCTAAGGAAAATGGTAATTAGATGTAGAAACGAATTAGAAATAAGAAATACTCACTAAATTTACCCCAACAGTAAGTGTAACAATGAATGAAACTGATACTCACAAAAATCACTGAATAAATCTTCAATCCTTGAATTAAAACTGAACTTGTTAGCTAAACTAGGGTTTCTGGAAAAAGAGAGGAAAAATCCTACTAATTCTCCGTACCAATAACAATAATAAATTGGGTTTTTATACCCTACAACAATTTCGGAGTTCAGCTGCACTAGGAGTCTTTTTAGGAAGAGATAGGATTTGCAAATCTCGAAGCCCGAACCGGTCCGGGCCTTAGGCGGACCGGTCTGCCCCCAAGGCGGATCGGTTCTTTTTATTTTGGGTTGGATCGGTCCGGAGGTGGACCGGCTCCTTTTATTTTTGCCTTCTTCGGTTTGCTTGTGGTTCGGGGTCTTTTGGAGTTTGGCAAGGCGGACCGGTCCGGGGTAGGGGCGGACCGGTCCGGCTATTTGACTTTTTGGCTCAACTTTGACCGCTCATAACTTTTGTTCCGGGATTTCGATTGAGGTGCCGTTTCTTCCTGTGTACTTGTGAATGAGATGTCTTCAACTTCTCTTTAGGTACCTCATCTGAATTCCGGGTGGAAATTCCACTTTTGCCCTTTTGACTTTTCCTTCTTTCTTTCTTGATTCTTCTGGTTTCTTTCTTCCGTTTCTTGACATCAAATACCTGTAAAATCACTACAAAATACCAGAAACTCGGTGTACTCATTAGGATCAGTCAATAGCACGATTATGAGATAAATCCAACTCAATTACGTTGTTCGAGGTGCTATAAGTAACTAAATCAAGGGATAAATTAGGAAGAATTTATGCCTAATCAAACCCCCCTAACTTAAAACTTTGCGCGTCCCGAGCAATGTAAAAGAATCCTAGTAAGGCTCAATTCTTGAAAATCATTTTATTGGGATAAAATACCTTTTTCGCGGGCAAGCGATTGCATTTAGCGTATGCAACAAGCCTTTAAACCCCTAGGTTACCTTAGTAGGACGAGTGTTGTCTCGTGAGGGTTTGCAGAGAATATACCCACAAAATTTGACTCAAAGAAAATTCAAAATACGCAAAAATTGTGCAATTTAAACTTTTCCTGAAAATAGTCATCAACAAGTCATGCTCAACAGTCTCAAATCATAGTGCGTGCGTGCGAAGCCAAAAATTTAACTGCAAATTTCCACCGATTGATCATTACGTTACTTATTCGAAAATTCATTTTGATTTCAATTTCTCACGGAATGTTCTCACAAACGAATCTCTAGGATTGTGGCTATTCTCTCGGTATGCGCTATATAAAGAGTAAATGTAATGGAAGCAAAATCACGCATACAAGTAGAAAGACGGAAATTTCATGGTGAAAGGATCTCATCAACGGATTACGGTTTTAAAAACGGGAACATTGCCTCTTTTTCCGCGCACTTAATCTCCCTTATTATCTTTTGGTGTATTAGCTCTCCACGCGGTAACCAATTTCGCAATTTAGACTCGATTAGGACTTTTTCGGGTTTTAAGGTACATTGGGTAAAATGACAATCGTAGGGAGGTTGGAATTGGAAAAATTACTAATACTATCCATTTGTGCTTTTTCTGGGCTATTGCTCACTTTCTTTTTTTCCTTTTTTTTTCAATTTCTCTATTTTTCACTTTTTTCTTTTCTTGCTATTTTTTTTTAGCATATCTATTTTTTCTTGCCCCTTTATATGCACTTTTTGGACTTAAATTCTGACTTTTTTCCATTTTTCACAATTCCGGGCTATTTGGGTTTTTCGGGTTGTCAAACGAAAGGAAAAAATATTTGGCTCAAATTTGGGTTACAAAAGGGATGATTTTTTTTTTCACAACTTTTTATGGTCAATATTTTTGGGTAACAAACGATGGCCTACTTCTTTGTCCAAAATGCCAATTGCGTTACCATGTGCGTTTCGAGATGAATTTATGTTTAGAGATTAATTTGGTACGTTTTTTCAAGGCAATATTACACACATTTTTCAAAACCGATCAAAATGAAAGGATTGAGATCCTTGACAACTTTTTAGGTTCTAGAAAGAATTTTGAGTTAACAATTAACTCGGATTGATTTAAAAACTCACAAAAAGTGATAGGCTCGAATCTCACCGGGTTTGTTAATCTCCACACTTATTCGTTAAGTCGTCAATTTCCGCTCAATTTCCATCTTTGGTCAATTTCGGCTTTGTGTATGTTGAATGTTTACAACTTGAGACTTTAAACCGACTTTTAATGATATTTTAGAAAAATTTGAATTCCAATTTTTATTTATTTTGAATAAAAATATTTTTGGATTTTTCAAAATTTTATGATTTTTTTTTTTGGAAATTCCTGGGCATTTTTGAAAATTTGTGAATTTTAGAGATACGCACTTGTAACCCCCCCTAACTTAGACTTTTGCATTGTCCTCAAGCAAAAAGGACTAAAATCTAAATAAGGCAAAATAATAAGTGCGATAAATAAAATAAACAAATAGAGAAAATGCAGTTTTTATTACAACAGGACTGTGTTACATGTGCAGGAAAAAGCATACAACTGTGAACAAGAAGAAAATAAAAAGCTGCCAGCACCATATAGAGCTTCACCGGGGTGGGGGATGGGAGGAAGCTGGCGCGGTGGGGTCATAGGGGTTATGGTAGTAGGAAGTTAGTGGCTCATTCGGATCCCCGAGGCGGCGATCGATGTTCGCTTGGAAGCGGAGGACTACGCCCATGTCGCGCTCATAGTTGGTCTGAAAGGTGTTGAAATTGGTCTCAAGCGTCGACATACGCGCGGATAGGTCCGTGCCCTCCCACTCGAAATCTGGGTCGTCCTCCTCGTTTGTCGACTCCTCATCCGCACCGAGGTCTCCCATCTCGACATCCGCACCGGCTGGCCCTGCTTCTTCCTCGCTCTCGCTCGAGGCAGCCTCTTCTTCAACATCATCACCCCGCCTAACCCGGAGGACAGCTAGCTGTTTTTCACTTTTGGTGCGGGTCCCTTGTCCAAAAGGACCGGGGAGGCGCGTATGGTCGCTCGGCGCCGCTATACCAGCATCCTTAAGGATGGAAGTGATCAATCGGGCATAAGGAAGTGGGGCGATGCCCTTCTCATCCAAGGACGCGTTAATGATGTCCGCGTATAAGGTGCGGCCCAAATGGATGGAAGTTTGGGGGTCGAAGAGATGATATGTCAAAGTAGCTTGCAGAGGCCGCATGGCGGAATCGTTGGACGTTTGCAATAAGTTGGCGCACACAATCTGAAATGTGAGGCGCGCCTTCTCATTTAGACGTCCAACGACGACGGTTTGCCCCGTCCAACCCACGTTCGGTGCAATTCGGCCCATGATAATGTCCTTGTCTACCGGGGGGACGTTTTGGGGATATGTAAATTCTTGGACGTCTGGGACGTTAAACTCGGCCAACTTAGCCGTGAGACGGGCCAAGGAAAATGGAATGGGAGTCCCATTCACGAAAGCTTCAGCCTCGAATTGGCCCGTCCTGACGAGGGTACCATAAAATGAGCGGACTTCGATTGCCCAAACCGCTTCGTGAGGTTGGTTGAGGAATCGGTACCAGCCCCGAGCCATGAATACGGCGGTGACGGAGTTGGGCAGGGCTTCCCATTGGACAGTGCGCTCCATATGGAGTTTGTGGCCCAAACCGAAGTATTGAGTGCACCACCGCTCCTCTTGGCGGGAGCGGAATTCGTCGTGACCGGAGGGTTGGATCACGGTGGAGTCATATTTGGTGGGGGCAACGCGGGGAGCCATAAAAACAGCAGGAATTTATTGCTTGAAACACTAGAGAAGAAGAAGAGAGTATTTGGTTTGAGGAGAAGGGGAGGGTTTGTGGGTGTATTTATAGTGGAAAGGGTGAGGGGAGGGGTTGGATTTGGAGGGAAGGGGTTTGGAGGGAAAAGGGGATGGATTTGGGAGGGAAAGTTTGGGGTTGGGAAGAGGGAAAATGGATTGGAGGGAATGAATGGGATTGGGAGGAAAGGGGGTTGAATCTTGGGAAGGGGAGAAGACAGATCTGCAAAAGGCGGACCGGTCCGGGGTAGGGGCAGACCGGTCCGAGCCTTTGACTTTTCAAACCCTCGATAGGCAGACCGGTTCTTTTAAAAATAAAAGGAACCGGTCCGGGGTCGGACCGGTCCGCCTCCAAAAGGAACCGGTCCTCCCCAGGGCTTTTGGGCTGGAATTCTCCTAACTTGATTTCGAGCTCTCTTCTTCAAAAAATTTCACTTTCCCGACATACTCTCTATCCAACTGGACTAAAAACCCTCTCGATTTCACTGGTCAACACCCTTTGACTCAAATTCCCGAAACACACGGATGCTATCATGAGCGAGTTTCATCCTCTCTTTCGAAATTTTGGCATTCTCATACGCATCATTGCGTAGTTCTTCTAACTCATTCAATTAAAGCTTGCGGGCTTCACCGGACTTGTCCATGGCATAATTCAATTGCTTAATCGCCCAATACGCTTTGTGTTCGAGCTCAACGGGAAGATGGCAAGGTTTGCCATTTACAAAGCGGAAAGGGGACATACCGAGTTGATTCTTAAATGAGGTACGATAGGCCCATAGCGAATTGTTCAACCTAAGTGACCAATCTTTTCGGATAGGATTGACGGTCTTTTCGAGAATGTTCTTGATTTATCGATTCGCTAGTTCGGCCTGCCCATTCGTTTGTGGATGATAAGTCGTTCCCACCTTGTGAATGACACCATACTTTCTCATGAGCTTCGCGAATGGCCTATTGCAAAAGTGGGTGCCATTATCACTAATTATTGCTTTCGGTGCATCGAAGCGAGAAAGTATGTGTTCCTGCAGGAACTTTATCACCACTTTGTTGTCATTAGTCTTGGTAGCTATAGCTTCCACCCATTTAGAAACATAGTCTACCGCGATAAGGATGTATAGGAAACCAAAGGACGGGGGGAAGGGTCCCATGAAGTCAATACCCCAACAGTCGAATATCTCAATGATGAGTATGGGGGTAAGAGGCATCATGTCTCGTCGAGTAATGGCACCCATTCGTTGGCACCTATTGCATGATTTACAAGCATCGTTCACATCTCGAAAGATTATGGGCCAATAGAGGCCGCATTGCAGAATTTTAGCGGCCGTCTTTTTTGTCAAAAAGTGGCCTCCACAAGCTTCCGCATGACAAAACTGGATGACTTTCGAGATCTCATCATCCGGTACACATCGTCGGATGATTTGGTCGGCGCAATATTTAAAAAGAAAGGGATCATCGTAAAAGAACATGCGCGACCAAGTAAGAAACCTCTTATTATCTTGCGGTGTCCAGTCGGTAGGGATGGCTCCCGTAACAAGATAGTTCACTATATCCGCAAACCAGGGATACGAAGAGGTAGCAAAAAGTTTCTCATTCGGAAAGTATTCGTCTATGGGTATGGGATCACTAGGTACGTCGGACGAAAGCTGAGATAAATGGTCGGCAACGACGTTTTCTACTCCTTTCTTATCTTTGATGGAGAGATTGAACTCTTGTAGGAGTAGGATCCACCTTATGAGGCGCGGCTTGACATCTTTCTTTACAAGTAGGTATTTCAAGGCCGCGTGGTCGGTGAAGACAGTAATAGGAGAACCAATGAGATATAACCGGAATTTATCAAGGGTAAAGACTACCGCTAGCAACTCCTTCTCCGTGGTAGAGTAGTTGAGTTGAGGTCCGGTAAGGGTCCGGCTAGCGTAGTAGATAACATGAGCTTGCTTATCTTTTCGCTGGCCCAAAACATCCCCGATCGCGTAATCGCTTGCATCACACATAAGTTCGAATGGTAAGGACCAATTCAGAACTTGCATGATGGGAGAGGACACAAGCATGTTTTTTAATTTTTCAAAAGAGCTTTGGCATGCTTCCTTCCACTCGAATGGGGTGTCCTTCATGAGTAGGTTTCTTAAGGGCCTAGCGATGGCGCTAAAGCCCTTAATGAACCTTCGATAAAACCCCACGTGGCCCAAGAATGAGCGCACGTCCTTCAGCGATTTTGGTGGGGGAAGATCAGCTATGACATCTATCTTTGCCCTATCAACCTCTATTCCTTTGGATGATACTATGTGGCTAAGAACTATTCCCTCGGTGACCATGAAATGGCACTTCTCCCAATTCAGCACTAAGTTCTTTTCCATACATCGGGTAAGTAATTTTTCCAGCTTTTCTAAACAATGATCGAAAGAGGTGCCAAAAATGCTAAGTCATCCATGAACACTTCGAGTCCTCTCTCGACCATGTCGCTAAATAAGCTCAACATGCACCTTTGAAAGGTCGCGGGTGCATTACACAAGCTAAATGGCATACGTTTGTAGGCAAACGTACCAAAAGGGCAAGTGAAGGTCGTTTTCTCCTGGTCAAGTACATCTACCTCAATTTGGTTATATCCGGAATAACCATCAAGGAAGCAATAGTAAGGGTGGCCCGCCACTCTTTCAAGCATTTGATTAATAAATGGCAAGGGGAATTGGTCTTTCAAAGTTCCCGCATTAAGTTTTCGATAATCAATGCAAACGTGCCACCCGGTGGTGGTACGTTGGGGGGCTAGCTCTCCCTTAGCATTCTCAATCACAGTCATACCCGACTTCTTCGGGACGACTTGAATAGGGCTTACCCACTTGCTATCCGAGATTGGGTAGATGATCCCGGCATCCAACAATTTGATAATTTCGGTTCTTTTCAATAATTTACCCTCCTGTCCTTCATCTAGGCTAGAGGAGATAACAACAGGAAATGTCTCATCCTCTCCTAGGTATGCATATTTAATATGGGAGGGGAGTTTCTTTAATTCGAGGGTTGGAAATTTTTCACTGGAGGGAACCATGTGTGTATCCCTCGGAGGTAATTCCTCGAATCTAGAAACCCAATTAACCTCTCTCACGTCCTCGTTCGACGCACTCTCATCGAGTAGCTCTCTCAAATCCCCAACCTCCCTCTCGAAGTCGGTGTACGTCCCCTCACTCTCGTATCTCTCCGCTATACAGGACTCTAAAGCGTCGCCACAGTAATTCTCCTCAAAGTACTCCTCTACTATCTCATCTATGAGGCTCACTGAGTGAAGATCATCTTCCCCCCCTGCATTTTGGGCTATGTGGAAGATGTTGGTTTCCAAGGTCATGTTCCCAAAGGTGAGTTGCATTCGCCCATTCCTAGTATTGATGATTGTGTTAGCCGTAGCTAGGAAAGGGCGCCCAAGGATGATGGGAACATGATTACTCGAGTGGAAGGAGGGCTCCGTGTCCCAAATGACAAAATCTACTGGAAAGTAGAAAGTGCCAACTTGGACGATCACATCCTCGACTATGACTCGTGGGATCTTCAATGTTCGATCCGCTAATTGGAGAGTGACCTTTGTGGGCTTGAGGTCGCCCAAGTCAAGTTGCCTATAGATGTAGTAAGGGAGGATATTTACGCTTGCTCCCAAGTCAAGTAAGGCTTTTTTAATTTTATTCTCTCCAATGATGCAGGATATGGTGGGTGCACCGGGATCTTTGAATTTAGGAGAGAGATCATTTAGTAGAATGGAGCTCACGTTCTGGGCTAGAAATACGTTCTTCTTTACCTTCATCTTCCTTTTTACCGTCAATAAATCTTTGATGACTTTGCCATAAGCTGGAATTTGCTTAATGGCATCAAGAAAAGGTAAATTCAGCTTGACCTGCTTTAGTACTTCTAGCACATCTTCACCTGGGTTTCCTCTATTGGAGGGAATCAACCTTTGAGGAAACGGTGCCGCGGAGTGCGGTTTCACTACTACCTCTGGCTCACTAGCATCTTCTTGGTCACTCTCATTCAAGGGTACATCTTTGGCCTCTTTCGTGCCGGGCAAGATCTCCTTGTCTTTCGTTGTGTCACGTGGGGGAGGTGATAAATCAACGACTCTCCCACTAAGAAGAGTGGTCATAGCTTGACATTGCTCCTGATGTTCAGTGGAGGTGGAGCTAACACTAGTTTGACCTTGGGGAGGTCTTTGGCCTTGGGCAGGAAACTTGCCCTTCTCTTGAACACTCAATGAGGATTGTATTTTTGACAGATTCGCATTTATGTCGCCAATCAGACGATCATATTTGGCATTGGTTGCGGTCTGGCTTGCGATGAATTGATTCATGGTATCCTCGAGAGTTCTCCGCTGTGTCGGGATATAATTTCCTTGAGGTGGTGGTGCTTGCACATGTCCTTGCATGTGTGGAGCTTGTTGAAAATGTTGTCGTGGAGGAGGGGCAACATGCGAAGGAGGGTTCATTGCGGCATGTTGTTTCCCATAGCTAAAACGAGATAATTTTTCCATGAAGGGTTGTAGGAATTCCCGTACGGGGCACCGAAATTACCCTTAAATCCTCCTATACCACTAACTTGCTCCTGAAGCATTACTTTGTAGACGAGTATCGTCGGACATTCCCCAGTTGAATGGCCCGCCTCACAAATAGCATACACCTTCTCTACGGGGTTCGGTACGGATCCAGTTAGTCCTCTCCCACATATCCCTCGTAGGTCTCACATCTCTTTCTCAAGTATATCAATCTGAATGTCCGCTATAGAATTTTTTTCTACATGATATAGGCCAGACGCTGACGAAGTGGTGGTCACTTGACGATTTTGATTTTGAGCATTAGGATCGGAGGTATCCCAGGATTGGGTAGTCTCGACGACATACCTCAAATGAAGCTCCGCATCTTGGGCGTCTAAGTCGACAAAGGGACCACTTCCCATGGTTTAAACAAGTTATTTGGAATTGAGATTCAGCCCATTATAGAGAAAAGAGATGATTTATGCTGCATCAAATCCGTGATGTGGGCATGAAGTAACCAACTCATTGAAACGCTCATGACATCGATGAAATGGCTCATTTTCAGATTGTCTGAACGATTGAATTTGAGCCTTTATGGAAATTATTCGATGTGGCGGGAAGAATTTCTTGAGAAATCTCGATTGTAACTCGTTCCAAGATGGAATTGAGATCGGAGGTAAAGACCATAGCCAGGTCTTATGTTTATCTTTAAGCGAGAAAGGGAAGAGTTTGAGGCGGATCACCTCTTGGGTGCAGGTTTGATCATTGAACGTATCGCACACATCCTCAAATTCCTTAATATGGAGGTATGGCTTTTCAGAATCCATACCGTGGTAATGTGGTAGCATCTGGATCATTCCATTTTTGAAACAGAATTGCCCGGCATTATACGGGAGTATAATGCATCCCGGAGTGACAGTACACTCGGGATATAGAAATTCTCTCAGCGGGCGGTATGGGGGATCTTCCTCACCGGCAGCTGCACTACCGTGTTGCGACATCTCCCTCTCTCTTAAGGATTCGATGCTCTCACTTGGTGTGCTCGAGGTGTACTCGGGAGTGTGTCCTAAGAAGGAAAATGGAGTGTTGTTTGAAATTGAGTGTGACGGTGTGGGAGGCGGGATCCAGAACTGTGGGGCGTTTGGAGTGTGGGGACTATCTGTGTTATACTCAACTATTGGATTTTCGTGAATGCTGGTTGGAGTATTATGGGGAGTGGGATTTTGCATTAAAATCTTGTGAGAGATGGTGGTGAATCTTTTTGTGCTTTTTGAAATTTTTTATATGTTTTTGGATTTTTGGAGATTTTTGGTCAAAGCTTTGGATTGACTCGATCTAATCTTAAGTCTACCTAGTTCCCCGGCAGCGGCGCCAAAAACTTGACGTGACTGAAAATTTGTCTCAGAAATGCATTCACTCTAGGCTCAAGTGCAAGCCTGTCGCTCAAGTAATAATCCCAGTAAGTCGGGTATCGATCCTCAGGGAAAAATGACAACAGAGTTGTGACGACGGGAAGAGACGGAGAGACCCTAACTTTGACTTTACAAAGAAAAGGAAAAATTGATTTGGTTTTGAGATTGATTACAGCTAAATGCGATAGTGAAATTATGAAGAAATGCAACTATACTAATCTACCGAAATTAAGAATGAATGATGATTCGAAACTTTTTGTTTTAAATGATGAGAGAAATAGGACGGGAATACAATCCCCCAACCCTAGTGTAGTGCAGTTATAATATTAATGATAAATTTATCTGATTGATGGGACCCGTAATTTAGTACTCCCAAGCATTAGGTATATGAGGTTCAAGCCCGTGTCATACCTAATCTGAGGATGAGTAAATCAGTATTGCGATAGTGACACTCAAATTGCACTCTAAATCATCACGAGTACCCAGAGGCAAACGAGATATAAAGATCTACCATTATTGTGTAACTAAGCAATACGATCATAATCAATCACTAAATTCATCGGATTAATTTTATACACACACACTAGCACATCAGGTTGGGTTCATGTATCCCGGCCTTGGAAAATCTAGCATAACATGTTGAATTTAATGAAAACAATGATTGATGTGCAGGAATTCATAATTAGTCTAAGGAAAATGGTAATTAGATGTAGAAACGAATTAGAAATAAGAAATACTCACTAAAATTACCCAAACAGTAAGTGTAACAATGAATGAAACTGATACTCACAAAAATCACTGAATAAATCTTCAATCCTTGAATTAAAACTGAAATTGTTAGCTAAACTAGGGTTTCTGGAAAAAGAGAGGAAAAATCCTACTAATTCTCCGTACCAATAACAATAATAAATTGGGTTTTTATACCCTACAACAATTTCGGAGTTCAGCTGCACTAGGAGTCATTTTAGGAAGAGATAGGATTTTCAAATCTCGAAGTCCGGACCGGTCCGGGCCTTAGGCGGACCGGTCTTCCCCCAAGGCGGATCGGTTGTTTTATTTTAGGGAGGACCAGTCCGGAGGCGGGCCGGTTCCTTTTATTTTTTCCTTCTTCGGTTTGCTTGTGGTCCGGGGTCTTCTGGAGTTTGGCAAGGCGGTCCGGTCCGGCTATTTGACTTTTTGGCTCAACTTTGACTGCTCATAACTTTTGTTCCGGGATTCCGATTGAGGTGCCAATTCTTCCTATGTACTCGTGAATGAGATGTCTTCAACTTCTCTTTAGGTACCTCATCTGAATTCCGGGTGGAAATTCCTCTTTTTCCCTTTTGACTTTTCCTTCTTTCTTTCTTGATTCTTTCGCTTTCTTTCTTCCGTTTCTTGACATTAAATACCTATAAAATCACTACAAAATACCAGAAACTCGGTGTACTCATTAGGATCAGTCAGTTGCACGATTATGAGATAAATCCAACTTAATTACGTTGTTCGAGGTGCTGTAACTAACTAAATCGAGGGATAAATTAGGAAGAATATATGCCTAATCATGTAGGCTCATGCATAAATAAGGATTCTATGGAAGGGGAAAGGCGAACCTCTATGGTGGGTTCGAGAGGATAGGGCGGTGTGGGATCAGTCTCACAGTCAATGGAAATGTTAACACCATTGTCAACTGGGGACCCAGACCACGGAGTGGTCTCAACTTCACGATTCTCTAGATGATAGGGTTGGTCACACTCAAAATCTGTGGCACAAGATGACACATCATCGTCCCACGCGGGGGCAATAATGGGTTGACTGGGGGTGAAATCTGACTCATTCGCACACTCAAAATTATTTAATCGTTGTTCGAGGCATTGAAGGGATTCAGTTTGAGATTGAAGAGTGTGTGCAAACTTTTGCAATAGGCGCTCGAGAGCGGATGTGCAAGGTGGTGGGGAGAGGACGGTGGGTAGCGGTGGTGGTTGAGGTGGCCCCAACTCGCTATGGATAGGACTATATGGAGAATACTCGAATGAAGTGTGTGGAGTGGGGCCAAGTTCATCATACACGAAAAGAGTGCCTTCGTGATGGATAAATGGTTGAGGCTCATAGGGTGTGTAGTGAGAGAACTGATCGTGAACGGCACAAAGTGGCGATGACGACTGTTGGAAACCATAAGGATCCACAACAGAACGTTGGGATTGATATTGCATGGAAGGGTGATCAGGCCGCCATGAAGAGCTTGGGCATTCATACCCCTCGACATTGGATAGGTCGTGAGAATATGGTGAGGGTGGTTCCAAAACAGTGTCATATGGACGCACATGTTCCATGGTGGGGTCAGATGGAGAGAATATAAATGGACACTCATGGGACAAATGGTCCACCAGAAAGCAGTGTGTGCACGGCGAAGCATGGGATGGGTTGACACTTGGCATCGAAGGCGGTGGAGTACGAGATGTGTGCGGGGACGACACACAAGTATCAACGGTGAGCGTGTGAGAGTTAAAGCCATGAATTAATGAATAGAGGTTCGAATCGGGCTTAACATCAAACAATGGAAAATGGCCAAAGTACTCCCGTAAAGGACGTTCTTCGGCCATGAGGAGAGAAATATTTTTGGCTTTTCAAATATTTTTCAAAAGAAAAGAAAATCTTTTTGTGATTTTTTTGTTTTAAAAATAAGAAAAGGAAAATATTTTTGGCATTTTAAATATGGAAGAAAAAAAAGAAAGAAAATATTTTTGGGATTTTTGAAAATAAAAAATATATTTTTGGTATTTTTCAGAATATGGGAAAAATTAGACTCTTGATTTGGTCGAACTAACTAAAATCGAATACCTAAAGAATCGAATTGGACACACACGAGTCAAGACAATATCCCAACGAGCACGTAGTCAATTATTATCTTCAAAATTAGTGAGAGGGGTAGTCAAATTTTAATTAAGTCCGCGGGCGACAAAAATCACGAAATTTATCTTTGTGATCGCCTCTTACAAAAATTGTGTGCCTACGGGGCTAGCTAGTGGATTGATTCTAAATTTAATGACAGCTAGGGTAGCACACAATGGATAAGCGAGTGAGTCGGGTGATGAAATCCTTTCTCGTTTCAATGACCGGGTCCAGGTCTTAGGTAAATTAATTCATCAAACCATTCAATTTATGTGTGATGCAGAAATTAAAAGCACATAGGAGCAAGTAGCACACAAAAATTGACTCGCTTGCAGGAGATTCGCAAGGGATAAAAAAAATGTACCTCCCACGATTTTTACACACGTGGGGTGAAGATCGAGTTAAGTCGACCGGGGGAAGATCTCGCCTATCTCAGTCGTCCCCGAGAGTCCTACCGACCCAAAGTAGAGAGGCTTAAAAAATTCTCGCCTTGGACGCCCTCTCTCTACCTTGTCCGGTTTCCCTTTTCGCTTTTTTTTATATGAATTATTACAAATAAATCGGTGTCAAAAAGCACCAAAATAACTTACAAGGCCTCAATAATCCTAAACAACCAACCTAAGGAGGGAGGAGGAATAATAATTACAACTAAAAAAAATTACAAGTCTTCATTTGCTTCCAAGCCAAGAAAGCGGCAACGACGTCATTTGATAAGAAGCTTTTTGGGTATGTTCGTTGTCTTCAAAAGTCACTCTCAAAATTTCCTTGAATACCTACAAAACTTGTCTAAAACAACTCGTATCGCGGTAAGTAAGGGTATCAATCCAACTTTAAAGGTGAAACAATTAATGTGAGAACGTGCAATTCAATTTTTTTATGAAAATATTTTTTTTCTTGTTTATTTTTTTATTTTTAAAAACAATTTCAAGGGAAAAATTAACTAATTAAATGCTAAAATTATAATTATGACTAAATAATGAAAAAAAATGTGCAACCGAGTGTGAAATAATGTGAGAAAGTCAAGAGATGGGATTACACTGCATTTTCCATTATTTTAATTTCTCAATTTATTAATTTTGAAATGTTTCGAGATAATATTAAATTGATAATCTAACTCTCGTTAAAATTATAAATTTAATAAAATCTTTTTCAAAAAATTAATTTAAAAATATCACACGATGAAAAATTAGGACTTATACTATTTTCAGAAAATTACCCGCTAGGGTCAATTTAACGAAAACAATAGTAATCTTCAAATTTCAATACCGAATTAATATTCAAATTTCGAAAAAACCTATCTCTAGTTCGATTCCTAAATTCAAACATTAATTTGTTCAATTAATTTACTAACTCTAGTTACATAAATTAATTGGTGACATTTAAAATTAATTTACCTAGAAATATAAAATTAATAAAACCAATTAATTAAATTAACATCATTCGCAGTGCATCCCACCCCTTGAACGGGGTGTTTAGCCAAACATTATCATGTGTGCATAAATAACAATAAATAATATGTCAAGAAGGAAATAAATTAAACAGAGAATGTAGAAATACAATACACAATTTTTTTCACATATCTTTCTTGAAATGCGCCTTGACATGCGTCCAACTTCTTCATAATTTTCAGCACTTGATTACAAAAAGAAGACTAAAAACTAAACCTAAAAATTATTCTAAAGCTAAAATAATATTTTTGTATTTTTCTGGAATTTTTTCATGACCCTAAACTGTACATAATATACAGTATTGCTCTCTCTCTATGCGTCCCTCTTCTGATCTGTCTAGAATCTCTTTTTAAATGAGATCCTCCTTCTCATTTGTAGCCCACGGATTGGTTTTGTTTGGAAGAGATTTTTGTGGGATTTTTGGTTTATGCTTGGGATTATGTCCGATTTTTTTGGGAATTTGTTGAGGATATGTTGGAAATGGGTTCACAGGTTGCCGAGTTTGGAGTATTCCGGGTTGGACAGGAACTGGGTATGGGGTTAGATAGGTCGAAGCTGGTTGGAGTTTGGGTGTCGGACTGTCCGACGGAGGGTATGGGGCGGACAGTTCGCGGGTTGTGTTCGCGGGTAGGGGCCGACGGGTTTGGATTGGCTCGTGGGTTAGATCCTAGTTTTGAGGTTGGCCGGAGGTGATGAGGGATGGGTTTGATTTTGTGATGTTTGGTTTGTTAATGGAGTTTGGAGAGAGAGAGAGAGAGAAAGTGGTGCAGATGGAGGTTGAAGATCAGTGGGTTTGATTTGGTGTAGGGGTGTGTATGGTATGCTAGTGTGTGGGTGAGTAAGGGAGTAGGATTTGGAAGAGTGTATGTGTTATGGTGAGGGTGAGGGTTAGTTTTAGGTGTATGTGAGTGTGTATGGTAGTGGGGTGTGTGTGTTTAATTTGGACCCTTAAATAAAATGACACTACCTAAAAAAATAAAACTAGACTAAAATAAAAATTAAAATCTAAAAATAAAATCTACTCTATTACTAAGAGACTCAAAAAAAAAGAATTAATAAAGAAATAAATAAAACTCTATAAAAAATAAAAAATAAAAATCCTAACTAAATAAATTAAAACTAAACACTAAAGAAAAATAAAATAAATTCCTAAAAACTAATCCTAAGAAAAATAATAAAATAAAATAAAGATTAAAATTTAAAAACTAATAAAAATCAAAATCAAAATAAAGAAATAGAAAATAAATCCTTGAAAATTCTAAAACATTTCCTAAAAATAAAACGACTCAAATAAAAATCTAAAAAAAATAAATAAATACTAAAGGTTACAAACTTAACACACAACAGGCTCGGGGTATGGACTGGGCTCGGGACTGGTTCGGGACATCTGAACTCTTCTGGGCAAGCTCAATGGGACTCTGACTTCACGGTCTCTTTTGATTTCTTTATTTAACGCTTTTGACCGCTTCATTGTCACAATTGACTGAATTTAGCATCACTTAATCCTGCGACTGCGTATTGACCTAAGAAATAAATAAATATGAATATAAGGTCATTTTTAATTAAAATGAGTGAGTAAAATGCATCTATTCGGGGTATAAAATAGACATTTTTGGGTGCTTATCGATTTTCAAGGTGATAAAATTTAGTGATCTTGCCGAGAAGATTGGTTATAATGCTAACATCGGACTCTAACAAGTCTGGACAGACATCTCCCAATTTCTTTAAATTTTTGAGTGGGTTGGCAGATTTTTTTGATCGCCCTGCTGCTAGAGAATGTTCTTCGCGATTGTCCTCACACGAGCGTAGTGGCTCCGGGTCGAAGCTCTCCTCGTATTTCTTTTTGCATCTTCAAAAATGTGGTTCTGGTGATTCGTTTGAGGGGTTAGGTTTTTGGGGAAATTTGGTAGACGATTTTGTGGAGAAAAGTTGGGGAAGGGTTTCAAATTTTTGGTTGAGATCTTGGAAAACTAGGGTTTGTTTCTCAATCATGTGCCTCAATTTCTTGAATCTCGTCATTATTTTTTTAGATTTCGTTGGAGCCATTACCAGTAGTGTACAATTTGTTGATACTCTACACACCAATTTGATGTAAACTACACCTTAATGGCTCAAAAGAAATAAACCAAACCTTAATTTTAGAGAGAGAATAGAAAACTGTCTTATTTTTTAAGAATGAGAAGTAGTGTACAAATGAGAATACAATGAGTATTTATATGGGTTGAATTACTTGTTAATCAAGTAATTAGCTAATGACTAAAAGGACCAATTAAAAATAAAAGAATAACTAATTAGTCTCAAATATGCTTGGGAGCTTATTAAGGAGAGAAAATGCCAAAAAATATCTAAAATATAAAATAGAAGAAAAAGGAAAAATAAACAGATTCTCATCAATATCTATATATATATTATACTTCTAATAAGATTAAGGACTTACCACAGCTTTGGGGCAGCTGCCCCTTTTTAAAAAAGTTAGTTGCTTTACAGTATAATAATATTCTATAAAATTTCAAAAATGTCCCCCTAATTAATAACAAAAATGTGAATATTTATCCCCTATACTATAAACCCACAAGAACTGGTCAAGATTCCTCATAATCGAACTTCAAGCATAAAAGAGTCCAAACATATGAAACTGTTTTTAGTTTACTAAATAGTAGATTATAACTACATTTGGGATTGTTGATTTTTCTTTCCACGCGGTTTCACCCATCTCAGAAATACTTGGGACTTCTCCATCTTTTTCTTATACAATTATATACACACACATACCCAAAACAATGTGCTGCGGTCTGGTTTTGAGATTGTTGATAACTAAAGGTATGTTTCACTTCTAGTTCAAATTTGTTATCATGGTTTTTTTAATAAAAAATATAGTTCAAATTGAGAAACCCTAATCGAATGGATCAAAAAATAATGTTCACTGTACTATATTGAAATGGTTATAAAAAAATTATTCACTGTACTATATTTTTTATCCATTCTTGTGAACGATGTTAAAGCAATATAGATTAAATTTGTTACGAAATACAGTTGAAAAATTTGAAGTAATACATGAATTTATTGATCCATTCTTGTGAACAATACCAATTTTAGGTTTAGAAAACAAAAAAATAGTTAAAATCCGTTTCTTTTTTAGAGAGCATATCTAGATATAAATTTTTTTTATCTTGGTATTCTATTTGATTAGTTATAATTGTAAATCTCATGTGGCAATTTTTCTAACTAATAATAGTTGCAATTTTAAGTTTTACCCACTAATAATCACCAATTGATCACTAATTGATGATGTATGTTAAGATAAATTTTATTTTGGTGCAATTTAATCCAATTGCTTTATTGGTTGAATTTTGTATTAGCTATTTTTGCACAGGTTATTACTGTTATAGTTTCATTAACATGTTACTGTTTTAATTCATATATTTACTGTTTTAGTTTCATTAACATGTTACTAATTTTATTATATACTTTTTTGCTCTTATCTAACAGATATGGAAAAATATTTTAAAAGAAAATCGGAGTCGACATCCCCTATAAACAGAGATGGCAATATTTCAAAGAAAAGTCATACAAAAATCAATCTGGAGGAACTCCTGTATATCCAGGCCTTCGAAAATCGATCTCAATGTACAATCTTAATGTTCAAGATGAAATTCGTAGAGCATATTTCCAAAAAGGTCCTTCTCAACCTCGGAATCATACTTTTCCCTTTCGAACTTTTGAAAAAACATAACGACTCTTCAAATCTATATGGTTTAGCAAATACTCTAGTTGGCTTGAATACAGCATCAAAGCGGATGCAACATTTTTCTTATGTTATTATCTTATTAAGACGGATACTGGAGATCAAGCTAATGGTGATGCCTTTGTGGATACGGGAATTTCTAATTGGAAGAAAAAAGAAAAAAATTAAATTCATGTTGGAGATCACCATAGTTACCATAATCAAGCTTAGCGATTGGGCGAGGCTTTAATAAACCAAAAGTAACATATTTAAATAATTTTTTCTAGGCAATCAAAGCAAGCTCAAAAAGTATATTGCACTCGACTAAATGCATCACTTGATTGTATCCATTTTTTTACGACAAGGACTTGCATTTCGTGGCGATCGCGAATCTGAGCATTCAAGAAATATAAGTAAATTTCTTGAACTGTTGAAATTTTTGTTGATCACAATGAGGAGGTCAAAGCTGTTGTACTGAATAATGCACTTAATAACTTTGAATTAACGGCGCATGAGATTAAAAAAGATATTGTTAACGCATCTGCAACAGAGGTTACTAATTTTATCATCAGGGATATTAGTGATGCATTTTTTTCATCTCAGTTGATGAGTTTCATGATGTGTCAATAAAGGAACAAATGTCTATTGTCCTGCGTTACGTGGATAAAAATGGTATATTATTGAGCGCTTTATTGGTATGGTACATGTTACAAACACGGTTGCCCTTTACCTTAAGAAGGCAATTGAAAATTTATTTTGTAAACATGGGTTGAGTATATCTAGGCTATGTGCGTGGGCAAGGTTTTGACGGGGCTAGTAATATGCAAGGTGAGTTTAATGGTTTCAAAACATTAATTCTAAAAAATAATGACTTTGATTTCTACTTTCACTATTTTTCTCGCTAACTTCAGTTAGCTCTTGTGTTTGTGGCAAAAAAATCATGTTCAAATTACCTCTCTTTTCACGGTAGCTTCCAATGTGGCGACAATAGTCGAAGCTTCATGTAAACGTCGTGACATTCTTTGAGAGAAACAAGTTGCAAATGTTATTGAGGCACTTAACAAAGGCGAACGTGCAAGTAGGAGATGCTTAAATCATATTCTTCTCTACAATGTCCTGGTAAATGTGTCAGAGCTCATATTATCGTACTTTAAATAGTTTGATTACATATTCTCATCAGTAATTAGTGTTCTTGAGGCAATTACCGAGGATGAATTAAATTATGAACAGAGGTATGAAGCTACTAACTTGGTAGAGGCGATATAATTATTTAATTTTGTTTATAACCTACATTTGATGAGAAGTGTGTTGGGATATACAAATGAGTTGTCAAAGTCATTACAAAGAAAATATCAGGACATTGTGAATGCCATGTCCTTAGTTAAAGTATGTAAACAACGACTTCAAACATGGAGGGATGATGGATGGGATTCTTTGCTCGACGAAGTCTCTATGTTTTGTGTTAGACACGAGATTGAAGTTACCAACATGGATGAGATGTTCTTAACTTGAGGACAATCACGCCGTAAATCTCAAAAAGTTACAAACTTGCATCACTATCGGGTTAATTTACTTTACGCGGTAATAAATATGCAACTTCAAGTGTTAAATGGTCGTTTTACCTAGGAAAATACCAAGTTCTCCTCTGTGTAGCATGCTTATGTCCAGATGATGCATTTTGTGCTTTTGATAAGAATAAACTAATCTGCCTTGCTTATTTTTATTCAAATGAATTTTCTATTGTCTAGCTCAAAGAATTTGATTATCAACTTGATACTTATATCCTTGATGTTTGTCCTAGTGAAAGATTTAAAGGTTTGAACGGGATTGGTGCTCTTGTTGAAAGAATGGTTGAGATAAAAAAAGATATGGTAAATCCGTTAGTGTGTTTGCTTGTGACGTTGGCTATGATTTTATCGATTGCAAAGGCCACCGTGGAGAGGATATTTTTTGCCATGAATATTGTAAAGAATCGACTACACAACCGGATGGAATATCAATGAATGAGTGATAATTTAATTGTATACATTGAAAAAGATGGATTTAGTAACATAGGCAATAAGTCTATCATTCAACGCTTTCAAAATATTAGAAGTCGTTGAGGAAAATTGTAAATGCTTTTAATAGTAGATCTTTTTATCAATAAATATAATTTTTTATTTG
Organism: Sambucus nigra; assembly: GCA_949130495.1. NCBI lineage: Eukaryota > Viridiplantae > Streptophyta > Magnoliopsida > Dipsacales > Adoxaceae > Sambucus > Sambucus nigra. Next base: position 547,464,337 of record OX422215.1, read on the forward strand.
ACTTTTATTCTCAATATGCCCCCCTGTTGCCAATTTTATAAAATACATCAAGTGCACAGACTATTATAGAATAGCGAGTGTAAGTAAGGGTCGAACCCACAGAGATTTATCAATTTTTTGTTCAAAATAATTGTGACTGTCCAACTAGATGAAATAAGTGTAGAAAAGATGAGATGTAATATTAAACTAAGCTAACACAAATAAAAAAAACGACAACGAGAGATATAATCAAGTAGTCATGAAAACTGGGATGGTGGATCTATTTATCACGTTTAACTAATATTATGCAATAATATAAACTTGTCATTCCCGATTTTATAATTCAAATTAAACCGACTCTCGTCGCATTTAATTCGAAAAATAACAGGGTTAAGTTCAAAGTAAAATTTAACGTCTCTAGATTTAGATGACTAAAATCCCTATTCTCTTAAAAAGTTCATTTTTAAATTTCAAAGTATAGTCTTTAAGCATAGACTATCAAAACAATCGAGTGCAAGCATAATCCATCAAAAATACTCCCACTTAAAAATAAAAAAAATGATTTCAAACAAAGCCGAAGGTTTAAAACATACTCTCATGTCATTTTAAACGAATACCGAATTTTTAAAATTTTTAGAAAATATCGGGAAATAAAGACGAATTTAAACTACACACAATATTAATCAAACATAATAAACTTCACCTAGTCCTAGTAAACAAATTAATCTAGCATCACTGAAAACAAAATAAAAGTGCAAGAATGAATACTAATTCTCATTAATAAATTAACTTACAACAATAATCGAGTCTTACAATTGATCTTAAGAAAACTTCTCCCACAAAAGAATAATTATTGGCCCTCAATAAAAATATACTCTCAAAATAAATAACCAAAAACTATCTCTCAAAGCTCTCTCTACAATTCTATCCCAAAATAATGAGCCAAAGGGTCTTATTTATAGTCTTAGGATGAGGTGTTTGAGTTGAAGTGAAACTCTCTTTGATTGGTTGTATTTGAGCTTATAATTATCTTATGGAATCTTGGGAAGAATTGGAGATAATTCAGAAGTGTTTTTTTAAAAATAATTTTCCCCAATTTTGGCATTATTCATGTCACTATTCACAGCATCAGTATTAATCGTATTTTTTACCCCCCAAACTTCAAAATCTCATTTTCGTCCAAACTTCAAAGTTGTGAGTCTTGTCAAGACCTTTCTGAAAAGCTATGACACGGCCTCAGCGGACACTCGAACGATTTTATAAAAAATATTTAGTACAACTATGTCCACCGTGTCATGTCGTGTCGTCTCGCGACGTATCGTAATAATTTTTGCACATCGACTCCTTCGTTGTCCAAATTTCCGGGGTACCTGTATTGTTAGTCTCCGAATAGGGGACTAAAGGTTCGGTAAGGATTCCTCGAACCACAAACAACAACACAAGAATTGGAGGCGAACATCGTTCTCATACCCACGGGTCACGCACGTACCTACGTTCCCATAGTCAGCGAACTTATCAACTCCTCGATAAGTCTATCATAAACCTATGTTCTTGAGCGACAAATCAAAAATCTCATGGATTCATCAGGATATGACTGCCCTCACGCGCAAACCTCCCATCGATTGCAAGTAAGCTAGGTATGTCATAAACATAAATCATCAATAAATCAAATAGGCATTATCATCTACCTATATAAATATAATATCAACAAGGTACTCACACTACCATAAGATAGCTCCCATACGTAGCATTATATCTTTTAAATCCTACATATTAAAATATTATGACTTTACTTCCTTAATTTAATGATTCCAGAGTCTCACTCATTACTCAAGGTTTAAATAGGTTTTTCCTCATTATATTTATTCAGTAAGAAATCACTAATATCCTGCTTGTCCATATCATCTTATCTCCTGAATTACTACGAAGTAAACTCTCCTTTAATTAGGGTTATAAACGATAGTTTCCAATCTCTTATAAACACATCTTCCATCACCTAGGATTGAACTCTCTTGTAAACCTAAGGCTACCCAAGTGATATAACATTTTCCCCTACTAAACCTATCCTTAATCATCATGCATACAAATTAAAATCCAACACATGAATCTAGAAACCGAAATTTCTTTCAATTTAATTATCATAATTCTAATCAATTAAATCTCAATCACATTAATTCGATTCTTGTCTAGGGCTTACTGATCTTCCCTAAGTCCCATTATATCCAATTAATAATCACCAAAGATTTAAAAAAGGTTTGGTATAAGAACAAGCATTAAAAATAAACAACTTCATGGATTCTGGGGAGGTCGATCGATCGAAGGTAGGGGGTCGATCGATCGCCCAGATAAAAGCTCAGATTTCTGCAATTCTTATACTACGGGTTTCATAACTTTTGATCATTCAAACCTTCATATTACCAACCCAAATTCCTAATAATCCTTACTACATGATATAGCAACATATGTAAATGATTTATAATGCTCTAAACATCCTAGAATCATCAAGAGTTTGAATTAAAAGCATATATTCATCCTATTTTTCAAGAAAATTATCTACATGATATCTTCAAGAACAAACCAATGATTCTCAGAATTTCTTCAACAAAGTGATGATTATTTCTTGGATTACTATCTACCTACAACATGAGTTTGATCCCTATATATTTCCATTTTCCAGAAATCAATTAACAACTCTATATTTATCTTCCAAATATGTAAAATCTCATCTTTTCAATAACTATCCTAACATGGACAATATACTAACTAGATTGCAACTATCAAATACTTGCCTCTAATGAAGATCTGATCCTTTGGGGTTGTATAACTCTGGTGGTTCTCCCCTGCTCCGGTCACTTCTGGTGGTGGTTGGTGGTGGTGACCTTTGGCCCTTGGTTCTCCTCCTTTTCAAACAAGCTTCACTTCTCCCAAGCAACCTTCCACTCTCTCTCAAAAGGTGACCTCTCAATTTTGTGTAGAAGAGATGAATGAACCCACGTACAACTAATCTAAAAATATTTATAATAAGACAAAATCAGAAATCACAAATCACCCCCCTGTAAAAATGACCAAAATGCCCTTTTTGGTTGTCTTTCCAAATAGACTTTTCTGACTATTTTAACCCTTCCGGATGCAACGACGCACTCGAAATGACTATAAGGTTGATGTAAAAATAAGTTTCTATTTAATCTAACCAATTAGTCCCGACACGTCCCATACCGCGCCCGACTAAAAATTCAAATTATTGAATTAATAACTCACACCCATATTAATAAAATCACATTCATATATTACCTAAATATCTTTAAGTAATATACAGAATCATTCATCTTAATATCCACAATTCGGATAAAACCCAAATGAATTAATATATAATAAAATCCAATTAATCCATTAATTTAAATTATAACCCATTTTAAAAGTCATTAAAATTACGGGGTATTACATACTCCCCCCCTTATAAGAGAATTTTTGTCCCGAAATTTGAAAAGATAAGTCATACTGGTAAGGTCAACTCTGAGTATAAATCTCACATCGCAAATAATATATGTCATACCGCCCATACAGTACATTATCGAAAATCTCAATTGATGTTATACGCCAAGCCTCACCATATAGTTTCAACAGAATCGAATTTAAACTTTACCCCATATTCCCTATACGATCCTCGTGACAAAGTTTGGAAAAAAATGATCCTTAATCATTAAGTAAATAAATATTGAAGTCACAACTACTTACTGTTTCACAATTATAAAAAATACTACAATCCAACCATCTACGGCGCCCATACACCCTATCGTATCACTTTCATTATAAAATGGATATGGTTACCCGCATAATACTCTTACTTATTGCAATGTTATAAACTCATATCCTAAAGACCTAACTTATTTCGACTCCAAACGTTTGTTAGTTTCATGCGTGGGGTGTCTCGCAAGCGAAATCCAAACAAGGAACCCCCCCGATATACTAATACCTAAAGTAGTCGGTCATCGAAACTTCTCAGGTCCTTAGTCAATAGTATATAACCTCTCTACAGGTTTTATCGATTTCAAATAAAGTCTACTCATCTACCCTCTCGTTAAACACATGATGCCGACTATAGTAGTACATACGCTCTAATATACCACAAGTCAATCCACGCCGCTAGTTACATCATGTTCGGACATGCCTAAAGTAAGTAATTTCGTGATAAAAATCAGACCCACATGATGACATGTAAAATATAGGTGTCCCACAACCCCTCGGCGAGTCTACGTAAATAATAGTGCTATAGGCTAAGTTAAGTAAACCTTTTTGCCCATACAATTTTAATTCCTATAAAAATCAGTGTGCGCCTCATAACTCCTTAGATAGAAAACATACCCTCATTCGCGGGTGGTGGTGGTTGAATCGCTGCCTGATGGACGTTATATACATGCCCATATTGACCCTGTTGCACGGGAGCTGCTGGAATGGGAGGTAGTGCTAGCATCGGAGATGGAGCTGGAAGGGCAACTGGTGGAAACACTGGTATCTGTGGCTCCTGTCGAGCATTTTTCTGCTGAGGGAATTTGTATTTATCAGGACAATCTTATCATTTATGGACATACTTTCCGTATAAGAAACATTTTCCCGTAAACTTCCCACCATTTTGTCCCTCTTGACCCCGATCCTGCTGGCCATTACCTCCTTTCCCTTGGCCCTGATGAGCCTGCCTCCGGCCTTGCTGTCCTTTCCCATTACCTCTATCCTCAAATCGAGAATCTCCAGATCGTAAATGCTTAGCATAATCCCCTGTCTGAGAACCCTGATCATTCTGACGCTGATGACTCTATCCTGGCTAAGTCCCACTTGAACTTCCCCCATTAGTCTTGCCTTGCAGGCTTGACCCAAACCCCCACTTGACACCCTGAGCATGTAAGCGGTTATCCTGGCAGTGAAGCATTGCAGCATTAAGAACATCTGCATAAGTTCGTAGTGAAAGATTTCCCAATAAATGCTGGCGAATCTTATAGTTCAACCCATTAGTGAACATTAAAATTCTCCTCTCCTTAGTGGGTACCTCTGCTGGTACCAAATTAGTTAGTCGCGTAAATTCTTCCTCGTATTCGGCCACCATTTTCTCCCCCTATTTCAAATCAAGTAATTTTTGCTTCATCTCTGTCTGGATGGTGGAAGTAAATTACTTTCGATCAAACCATATTAAAAAGTCTTGGATAGTCACTGTGTCTCCCTCCTAGATAGTGGTCGTAGCCTCCCACCATTGCAAAGCTGCCCCTACTAACTTGAATGTGGCTAGTATTTGACGTTGAACCTCAGTACATTCGAGAATTCTCAAATGCCTTTGGATATCTCTCTTCCATTGGCTAGCAGTCACGACATCTGATCCTCCTTGAAACTCAGGTGGTTGTTCCTTCTGAAAGGAATCCCTCGCTCGTTCCCATGCTATAGGAAACACTTGCCATTGCGCAGGTGGCATAACTGGTGCCCGTGCTAGAGCTTGTTGAACAGTAACTAGAGCTGTGTTGACTGCCTGAGCGATAATTGTAGCAACTTCGGCCGCAGTCATTGTACCCTGAGCTGGGGCGAGCCGAGATGCACGTTGAGGAGGTATCTAAAACGAGAGTATACTATCAGTATTTGATATAACAGAAAGAGCTAAAGAACGTTGGAGTAAATAGAAAAGCAATAATCCTACTCATAGGGCTCTACATCAAAGAACGATAAGCTGAAAACACATTAATTTGTACAGACCCTAAAGGACACTAGAACATGATGCTCTGATACCACCTGTAACACCCCGCCTAATTTAATACCGGGTGGCCAGTCCCATACCAAATTAAAACAGAATATATAGTTGGCTCATTCTCAGCATCATTGTCGAAAACATTTACAACTCACCCAATACCCAATTAAGGTGGTGTTAAAAACTTTCCAAATTTTAATTCAACCAAAAATCATTTTTAGTTTACGAATAACACTACACATATTATCCTATCACAATAATAACTGAACAGATAACTCAAAAGAATTTAAATGTAACTGGAATAAACATTCCCACATAATAATCCAATACAATAATCCCAACAACAATAAATGTATTAAAATGACACGAATACAAGAGTATATGACTCAGATAGAAAAGAGATAATTGAGTTCCATTGGGTGACATGCCCTAAACAAAAGAATACTGTGAATCAAATGAAGGTAGGCGTCTAAGTAATACTCCATAGCTCCATATCTCGTCATAATCCTCTAAGGTTGGCGTCCCTGCTGCTGGACACCTGATATAGAAGGTACAATAGAAAAGAGAATATGCAAGGAAACGGGTCAGAGCCCGATGTGGAAATTGTTTTAAAAACAACAAGTATTTAACAAGTGTAATAAAGCATTTATTATGTACAAGTTAGTATCCAGATTCTCAATTGATATTCTCACCTCTCATCTAGAGTGCACACTTATCGTTTCCTATTAACCTCCTAGTTAATGGTTCCACCTCACTAGTTTCCATAATAAGATTCCATGTCATATCATAACCCCGTATGTCCCATACCATACATAGTATAATCGTTCATATACATTTAATATGAATTAAGCTTTTACAATAAATATTCATTAAATTAATTCAATTCTTTTTCTCTATTCCCCGTTATTTACAATTATCACACAGTGGATTGATCTAACCACTATATATAAATTCATTTAATTCAGTATATATATACATATATAATACGTCACCCCGAGACATAGCTGTGGTGCATGCATTACTCTTCTATCACCTCCTAGTATCGCTGGTCGTCGAATAGGGGACTAAAGGTTCGGTAAGGATTCCTCGAACCACAAATAACAACACAAGAATTGGAGGCGAACATAGTTCTCATACCCACGGGTCACGTACATTCCTACGTTCCCATAGTCAGCAGACTTATCAACTCCTCGATAAGTCTTTCATAGACCTATGTTCTGGAGCGACAAATCAAAAATCCCATGGATTCATCGGGATATGACTGCCCTCACGCGCAAACCTCCCATCGATAGCAAGTAAGCTAGGTATGTTATACACATAAATCATCAATAAATTAAATAGGCATTATCATCTACCTATATAAATATAATATCAACAAGGTACTCACACTACCCTAAGATAGTTCCCATACGTAGCATTATATCTCTTAAATCCTACGTATTAAAATATTATGACTTTAGTTCCTTAATTTAATGATTCCAGAGTCTCACTCATTACTCAAGGTTTAAATAGGTTTTTCCTCATTATATTTATTCACTAAGAAATCACTAATATCCTGCTGTTCCATATCATATTATCTCCTTAATTACTACGAAGTAAACTCTCCTTTAATTAGGGTTATAAACGATAGTTTCTAATCTCTTATAAACACATCTTCTATCACTAGGATTAAACTCTCTTGTAAACCTAAGGCTGCCCAGGTGATATAACATTTTCCCCTTCTAGACCTATCCTTAATCCTCAGGCATACAAATTAAAATCCAACACATAAATCTAGAAACCAAAATTTCTTTCAATTTAATTATCATAATTCTAATCAATTAAATCCCAATCACATTAATTCGATTCTTATCTATGGCTTACTGATCTTCCCTAAGTCCCATTATATCCAATTAATGATCACCAAAGATTTACAAAAGGTTTGGGATAAGAACAAGCATTAAAAAGAAAAAACTTCATGGATTCTGGGGAGGTCGATCGATCGAAGGAAGGGGGTCGATCGATCGATCGCCCAGATAACAACCCAGATTTTTGCAATTCTTATACTACGGGTTTCATAACTTTTGATCATTCAAACCTTCATATTAACAACCAAAATTCCTTATAATCCTTACTGCATGATATAGCAACATATGTAAAGGATTTATAATTCTCTAAACATCCTAGAATCATCAAGAGTTTGAATTAAAAGCATATATTCAACCTATATTTCCACAAAATTATCTACATGATATCTTCAACAAAAAACACATGATTCTCATAATTTCTTCAACAAAGTGATGATTATTTCGTGGATTACTATCTACCTACAACATGAGTTTGATCCCTATATATTTCCATTTTCCAGAATTCAATTAACAACTCTATCTTTATCTTCCAAACATGTAAAATCTCATCTTTTCAATAACTATCCTAACATGGACAATATACTAACTAGATTGCAACTATCAAATACTTGCCTCTAATGAAGATTTGATCCTTTGGGGTTGTATAACTCAGGTGGTTCTCCCCTGCTCCGGTCACTTCTGGTGGTGGTTGGTGGTGGTGACTTTTGGCCTTTGGTTCTCCTCCTTTCCAAGCAAGCTTCACTTCTCCCAAGCAACCTTTCACTCTCTCTCAAAAGGTGACCTCTCAATTTTGTGTAGGAGAGATGAATGAACCCACGTTAGACTAATATCCAAATATTTATAATAAGACAAAATCCGAAATCACAATTCATTCCCCTGTAAAAATGACCAAAATGCCCTTTTTGGTTGTCTTTTCATTTTCAAATGACCAGAGACCCAAAACCAACATCCAAATAGACTTTTCTGACTATTTCAACCCTTTCGGATGCAACGACGCACTCGAAATGACTATAAGGTTGATGTAAAAATAAGTTTCTATTTAATCTAACCAATTAGTCCTGACACGTCCCATACCGCGTCTGACTAAAAATTCAAATTACTGAATTAATAACTCACAGCCATATTAATAACATCACATTCAAATATTACCTAAATATCTTTAAGTAATATACAGAATCATTCATTTTAATAACCACAATTCGGATAAAACCCAAATGAATTAACATATAATAAAATCCAATTAATCCATTAATTTAAAATATAACCCATTTTAAAAGTCATTAAAATTACGGGGTATTACATACTCCCCTCCTTATAAGAGAATTTCGTCCTGAAATTTAAAAAGATAAGTCATACTGGTAAGGTCAACTCTGAGTATAAATCTCACATCGCAAATAATTTATGTCATACCGCCCATACAGTACATTATCGAAAATCCCCATTAATGTTATACGCCAAGCCTCACCATATAGTTTCAACAGAATCGAATTTAAACTTTACCCTATCTTCCCTATACGATCCTCGTGACAAAGTTTGGAAAAAAAAATGATCCTTAGTCATTAAGTAAATAAATCCTGAAGTCACAACTACTTAATGTTTCACAATTATGAAAAATACTACAATCCAACCATCCAGGGCGCCCATACACCCTATCATATCACTTCCATTATAAAATGGATATGGTTACCCGCATAATACTCTGATTTATCGCAAATGTTATAAACTCGTATCCTAAAGACCTAACTTATTTTGACTCCCAACGTTTGTTAGTTTCATGCGTGGGGTGTCTCGCAAGCGAAATCCAAACAAGGAACCCCCCAATACACTACTACCTAAAGTAGTCGGTCATCGAAACTCCTTAGGTCCTTAGTCAATAGTATATAACCTCTCTATAGGTTTTATCGATTTCAAATAAATTCTATTCATCTGCCCTCTCGTTAAAGACAAGATACTGGCTATAGTAGTACATATGCTCTCATATACCACAAGTCAATCCACGTCGCTAGTCATATCATGTTCGGACATGCCTAAAGTAAGTAATTTCGTGATAAAAATCAGACCCATGTGATGACATGTAAAATATAGGTGTCCCACAACCCCTCGGCGAGTCTACGTAAATAATAGTGCTATAGGCTAAGTTTAGTAACCCTTTTTGCCCATACAATATTAATTGCTATAAAAATCAGTATGCCCCTCATAACTCCTTAGATAGAAAACATGCCCTCATTCACGGGTGGTGGTGGTTGAATCGCTGCCTGATGGACGTTATATACATGCCCATGCTGACCCTGTTGCACAGGAGTTACTGGAATGGGAGGTAGTGCTAGCACCGGAGCTGGAGCTAGAAGAGCAGCTGGTGGAAACACTAGTATCTGTGGCTCTTGTCGAGCATTTTGTTATTGAGGGAGTTTGTCTTTATCAGGATAATATTGTCGTTTATGGCCATACTTACCGCACACAAAACATTTTCCCGCAAACTTCCCATTATTTTTTCCCTGTTGACCCCGACCTTGCTGGCCATTACCTCCTTTCCCTTGGCCCTGATGAGCCTACCTCTGGCCCTGATGGCCCTACTGTCCTTGCCCATTACCTCTATCCTCAAATCGAGAATCTCCAGGTCGTAAACGCTTAGCATAATTCCTTGTCTGGGAACCCTGATCATTCTGACGCTGATGACTCTGTCCTGGCTGAGTCCCACTTGAACTGCCCCCATTAGTCTTGCCTTGCAGGCTTGACCCAAACCCCCGCTAGACACCCTGAGCATGCAAGCGGTTATCCTGGCAGTGAAGCATTGCAGCATTAAGAACATCTGCATAAGTTCGTAGTGAAATATTTCCTAGTAAATGCTGGCAAATCTTATAGTTCAACCCATCAGTGAACATTAAAATTCTCCTCTCTTTAGTGGGTACCTCTGCTGGTACCCAATTAGTAAGTCATGTAAATTATTCCTCGTATTCTTCCACCATTTTCTCCCCCTATTTCAAATCAAGTAATTGCCGCCTCATCTCTGTCTGGATGGCGGAAGGAAAGTACTTCCGATCAAACCGTATCCAAAAGTGTTGGATAGTCACTGTGTCTCTCTCCTCGATAGTGGTCGTAGCCTCCCACCATTGCAAAGCTGCCCCTACTAGTTTGAATGTGGCTAGTATTTGACGTTGAACGTCAGTACATTCGAGCATTCTCAAGTGCCTTTGGATATCTCTCTTCCATTGGCTAGCAGTCACAACATTTGATCCTCCCTGAAACTCAGGTGGGTGTGCCTTCTATAGGAAACACTTGCCCTTGCGCGGGTGGCATAACTGGTGCCTGTGCTGGAGCCTGTTGAATAGCAGCTAGAGCTGCATTGACTGCCTGAGCGATAATTGCAGCAACTTCGTCCGCAGTCATTGTACCCTGAGCTAGGGCGGGCTGAGGTTCACGTTGAGGAGGCACTTGAAATGAGAGTATACTATCAGTATTTGATAAAACAGAAATAGCTGAAGAACGTAGGCGTAAATAGAAAAGCAATAATCCTACTCATAGTTCTCTATATCAAAGAACGCTAAGCTGAAAACACAATAATCTGTACAGACCCTAAAGGACACTAAAACCTGATGATCTGATACCACCTGTAACACCCCGCCTAATTAATACCGGGTGGCCAGTCCCATACCAAATTAAAACAGAATATACAGTTGGCTCATTCTCAGCATCATTGTCGAAAACATTTACAACTCACCCAATACCCAATTAAGCTGGTGTTAAAAACTTTCCAAATTTTAATTCAACAAAAATCATTTTTAGTTTACGAATAACACTACACATATTATCCTATCACAATAATAACTTAACAGATAACTCAAAAGAATTTAAATGTAACTGGAATAAACATTCCAACATAATAATCCAATACAGTAATCCCAGCAACAATAAATGTATTAAAATGACACGAATAAAAGAGTATATGACTCAGATAGAAAAGAGATAATTGAGTTGCTTTGGGCGACATGCCATAAATAAAAGAATACTGTGAATCAAATGAAGATAGGCGTCTAAGCAATACTCCATAGCTCCATATCTGGTCATAATCCTCTAAGGTTGGCGTCCCTGCTGCTGGACACCTGATATAGAAGGTACAATAGAAAATAGAATATGCAAGGAAACGGGTCAGAGCCCGATGTGGAAATAGTTTTGAAAACAGTAAGTATTTAACAATTGCACTAAAGAATTTATTATGTACATGTTAGTATCCAGATTCTCAATTGATATTCTCACCGCTCATCTAGAGTGCACGCTTATCATTTCCTATTAACCTCCTATTTAATGGTTCCTCCTCACTAGTTTCCATAATATGATTCCATCCCATACCATAACCCCGTATGTCCCATATCATACGTAGTATAATCGTTCATATACAGTTAATATGAATTAAGCTTTTACAATAAATATTCATTAACTTAATTCAATTCTTTTTCTCTATTCCCCGTTATCTACAATTATCACACAGTGGATTGATCTAACCACTATATATACATTCATTTAATTCATTATATGTACATATATAATACGGCACCCCGAGACATAGCTGTGGTGCATGCATTACTCTTCTATCACGTCCCAGTATCGCTGGTCATTGAATAGGGGACTAAAGGTTCGGTAAGGATTCCTCGAACCACAAACAACAACATAAAAATTGGAGGCGAACATAGTTCTCATACCCACAGGACACGCACATACCTACATTCCCATAGTCATTGGACTTATCAACTCCTCGATAAGTCTTTCATAGACCTATGTTCTTGAGCGACAAATCAAAAATCCCATGGATTCATCAGGATATGACTGCCCTCACGCGCCAACCTCCCATCGATAGCAAGTAAGCTAGGTATGTTATACACATAAATCATCAATAAATTAAATAGGCATTGCCATCTACCTATATAAATATAATATCAACAAGGTACTCACACTACCCTAAGATAGTTCCCATACGTAGCATTATATCTCTTAAATCCTACGTATTAAAATATTATGACTTTACTTCCTTAATTTAATAATTCCAGAGTCTCACTCATTACTCAAGGTTTAAATAGGGTTTTCCTCATTATATGTATTCAGTAAGAAATCAATAATATCCTGCTGGTCCATATCATCTTATCTCCTGAATTACTACGAAGTAAACTCTCCTTTAATTAGGGTTACAAACGATAGTTTCTAATCTCTTATAAACACATCTTCTATCACCTAGGCTTGAACTCTCTTGTTAACCTAAGGATGCCCAGGTGATATAACATTTTCCCCTACTAGATCTGTCCTTAATCCTCAGGCATACAAATTAAAATCCAACACATAAATCTAGCAATCGATATTTCTTTCAATTTAATTATCATAATTCTAATCAATTAAATCCCAATCACATTAATTCGATTCTTATCTAGGGCTTACTGATCTTCCCTAAGTCCCATTATATCCAATTAATAATCACCAAAAAATTACAAAAGGTTTTGGGATAAGAAATAGCATTAAAAATAAACAACTTCATGGATTCTGGGAAGTCGATCGATCGAAGGTAGGGGGTCGATCGATCGATCGCCCAGATAACAACCCAGATTTCTGCAATTTTTATACTACGGGTTTCATAACTTTTGATCATTCAAACCTTCATATTAACAACCCAAATTCCTTATAATCATTACTACATGATATAGCAACATATGTAAATGATTTCTAATTCTATAAACATCCTAGAATCATCAAGAGTTTGAATTAAAAGCATATATTCATCCTATATTTCAAGAAAATTATCTACATGATATCTTCAACAACAAACACATGATTCTCAGAATTTCTTCAACAAAGTGATGATTATTTCGTGGATTACTATCTACCTACAACATGAGTTTGATCCCTATATATTTCCATTTTCCAGAAATCAATTAACAACTCTATCTTTATCTTCCAAACATGTAAAATCTAATCTTTTCAATAACTATCCTAACATGGACAATATACTAACTGGATTGCAACTATCAAATACTTGCCTCTAATGAATATCTGATCCTTTGGGGTTATATAACTCAGGTGGTTCTTCGCTTCTCCGGTCACTTCCGGTGGTGGTTGGTGGTGGTGACCTTTAACTTTTGGTTCTCCTCCTTTCCAAGCAAGCTTCTCTTCTCCCAGGCAACGTTTCACTCTCTCTCAAAAGGTGACCTCTCAATTTTGTGTAGAAGAGATGAATGAAACCACGTACAACTAATCTCTAAATATTTATAATAAGACAAAATTTGAAATCACTATTCATCCCCCCTATAAAAATGACCAAAATGCCCTTTTTGTTTGTCTTTTCATTTCCAAATGACCCGAAACCCAAAACCAACATCCAAATAGACTTTTCTGACTATTTCAACCCTTCCGGATGCAACGACGCACTCAAAATAACCATAAGGTTGATGTAAAAATAAGTTTCTATTTAATCTCACCAATTAGTCCCGACACGTCCCATACCGCGTCCGACTAAAAATTCAAATTACTGAATTAATAACTCACAGCCATATTAATAACATCACATTCATATATTACCTAAATATCTTTAAGTAATATACAGAATCATTCATTTTATGATCCACAATTCGGATAAAACCCAAATGAATTAATTTATAATAAAATCCAATTAATCCATTAATTTAAAATATAACCCATTTTAAAAGTCATTAAAATTACGGGGTATTACACGCGATACTCCAATAGATACATGAATCATATATGGTCCATTCTTAGCATCAATTTTGGGAAAATAATAGTACGAGATAACCACCAATTATTTTAGAAAACGGATGTCAAATTAATTTGCAAATTTAATAAAACCATTTAGACAATCCAATTTTAAAAGATGGTGGATAAAGACATATAACAGATTACAACCATTCCTCAAAATAATAACCGAATTAGCTTCCGGTTAACAGACTAATACAAACAAGCTACACCAAGTATTATAGTTAAATATCACAATATATACAAGTACAAAACTTGGGCAACACGCCCGAATGTCCAGACTGATCATAACTAGAGTATACAAAAGATGGATGCGTCTATAACAAAAACTCCTACAACATCCGCAAAAATGTTGTAGCTCCCTGACACTGAGAATGAGAGATTAACATGGGCGTCCTTGCGGCGAAGCACCTGAGCATAAATAATATCCATACAAAATAAAAGAATATAAACGGGTCAGGGCCCGGTTTGATATGATATACATGTGAATAAAATACATGGCTTTATGAAATGCTAACATCATACACAAGCTTAAATCGCACTTCACAATAAGAATAATCCTCACCTCTCATCTAAGTGCACATCCTAGAGAAATGCCATTTATAGTGGTAACTATTCATCAATGCAAGAGAATTAACTAAATTCCATTTTTATAAGCTTAAATTTGCAGTTTAGTGAAATATGGCTTCACAAGTCCATTCATCATTAGTAAACTCTGTCCGTACTGTTGATTTATAAATGTATTAGCCATTTATGAAATGCCACATTTGTGAGAATAGTTACAATCAAAATATAACGATTTGAGACCATCCTTCCGGGAGTCATCCCACTTGATGCACCCCTAAATAGCTATCATCTTCCAGGGCCTATAACCAAGACCACCTGGGCACCCTAAATCGCATCGCGTGGGAAGCGGCCATATACCTTCGACAGTGAGTCATAACCATACCTGAAATTAGCTCACTTCGAATAAAACAACAACACAATATAACCATCGGTCCTATGGTCGAGGACTACATTCATTCTGCATTCACTAGCCAGGGGACTTCACCTCATTCGCGTGACTTCCCTTATGATATCATTTAGAGAGGTATGTATATGCAAGTAGTAATTCATAAGTTATGCCAATTTAAAATGTGCTTTACGTTATATCCGGAACCATATGTGTTTAACAACATAAATCACAAAGTTTAAGTGTCCCCATACCAGTCTCCGAGAGTTAGCGACAACCCTATAAGTCCACAAGTGTACCTCATACAATTCTCTAAAAGTCCAAAACCATATCACCTTACTTTCCCCTAGTCCTAGACTAGCTTTCAAAATGAAGAAACTACCCTAACTTCTATCAAATAGCCCCCGAAATAAGCCCAATTACCCCATTTCTAATCTAGAGTATTCATATCCCTAATATAAGGATCTAGTACTCTATATTACTTCATAAGAGAAGGTTCCTAGGCCTTAATCCTAAAAGAAAAGGGCTAAAAACTAAGTTAGAAAAATATCCTAAAATAATAGGATTTTCGAATCGATTATCCAAGGGCTGAATCGATTCGCCCCTGATAGCGAATCGATTTGCCCAAAAAGCGAATCGATTCGGCTGAGAACACCAACTTTATATCTTAGTCCGAATCGATTCGGCCTTAACCCAACTTGATTCGGTTTTCCAGACCTGTAGCCACCTTTTTCAGTGAATCGATTAGCTTAGGAGGGCGAATCGATTCGCCCTGGTCGATTTTCCCAGTTGGGGTTACGGGTTATATGAACCCTAAATAACCAAAACCAAATTTTCTTTCCTCAAATCCCAACCAAATCAACTCATACTAACACCAAATCATTTCGACACCACCACTAACTAATAGATCCAACTCAAATCATATCTAAATCAATATTTGAGGGTTTAAACGCCAAAAATCATCAAAACCTATAAATGGTTTAAATCTCCAAAAACACAACTATCAATACAAATTATCCACACTAAATCATATATATGCAAGTTAGAAACTTGCCTCAAGTTGTAGCCTTGGATTCTCTACTCGTAGCAACGATTTCCAAGCTCAAATCAACAAATCTCCTCTTTCTCTCCTTTTTCTCCCAAGTTCTCTCTTCTCTCTACTCTCTCTAGGTTTCATAACAAAATGAGAAATAAATGTTCTAGAAAGGCTAAAATAACCAATTACATTAAGTCCAACTTTAAATGCTACTACACCAATAAAATGACTCGTAACTACATAATTAAGTCATAACCGGTCAAAAGTACCCGGAACCCAAAAATATAACTTGGTGCTTATTTTGACTATTCTAACCATTTCCGGACTAACCGCGCCTTCTAAATTGGCATTCGGGATAACATAAATTATTTCACATTCCAACATCATATTAACTCTTAAATTTTAATTAAATTAAAATATAAATCATAATCATCGTTCAAAGCACAACGACGTAACCAAACATAATATGATGCTATTTACATTCACTTAACAGTAAATATGCAAAACTCAGTAAATATCATCTTTCAAATCACTTAAAATAATATTTACTTCAACTTTCTTCATTTTATATAATTAACCCACTAGGAAAATTAATATAAAATAATTACTCATAAATAAGGGGTATTACATACTTCCCCCCCCCCCCCCCCCCACAAGGAAATTTTGCCCTCAAAATTCAGGCGTACCTTATAAAAAGAGATGCAGATACTTCTCTTGAATATCGTCCTCTCGTTCCCAAGTTGATTCATCGACATTGTGATGTCCCCATTGGACACGAACTAAGGGCACCACCTTCGATCTTAATCTACGCTCTCCGTGATCCAAAATAGCAACCGGTTGTTCCTCATATGAAATATCGGGTTGTAATTTGATATCATCCAAAGGAATGTGCCAGTGAGCTCCCTCGCATCTTCTATACTTCTTCAAATATGAGACATGAAATACATCGTGAATCTGTTGTAGGCATTCTGGCAAGGCAAGTTGATATGCTATGGGTCCTACCTTTGAAATAACGAGAAAAATGGCCTACATAATGCGGCGCAAGCTTGCCTTTCTTCCCGAATCACATTATACCCTTCATCGGGGATACCCGTACTAAAACTTGTTCCCCTACCTCCAATTCTACATGCCTTCTATTCGCATCGGCATAGATTTTATCATGGTCTTGTGCGATTCGGATGCAGTTTCGAATAAGCTCAATCTTCGAAGAGGTATCTTGGATAATTTTAGGTCTAAGGAGCTTATTATCTCCTACTTCTAACCAACAAGTAGGTGATCTACACGGCCATCCATACTGTGCTTCATACGGTGCCATACCTATTGTGAATTGGTACAAATTATTATATGGAAATTCGACCAAGGGAAGGTACTGCTCCCATCCTCCTTTAAAGTCAAGTATGCACATTCGAAGCATATCCTCCAACATTTTATTGACACACTCCTTTTTCCCATCAGTTTGCGGGTGGTAGGAGGTACTCAACTTCAATTCGGTCCCCATTGCTTCTTGGAAACTTTGCCAAAAATGGGATACAAAAATCTTATCTCGGTCTGAGACTATATTAATAAGAACCCCGTGGAGTTTTATAATCTCCACAATAAAGAGCAGGGCGTAATGTACCGTATTTTAATCCGTACGTACCGATAAGAAATGTGCCGACTTGGTCAGACAATCGACAATAACCCAAATGGAATCATGACCACTTTGTGACGTCGGCAATCCCGTGATGAAATCCATTGAGATACTCTCCCATTTCCATACCGGTATCTATAACGGTTGTAACAATCCCATTGGTCGCTGGTGGTTTACCTTCACTAATTGACAAGTGGTACATTGGGAAACGAATTCAGAGATGTCCCTTTTCATACCTGCCTACCAATACTGACGGCACATGTATTGGTACATTTTGTCTCCACCTAGGTGTACTATAAATTTTGAACCATGGGATTCGATCATGATCGCTCGTCTTAAGTCTCCCTCATCTGGGACTATAAGTCTTTCGTGGAAATGTAACCCACCCTCAGAATTAATAGAGTATGACTCTGCTCCCTCGGTTACAACTGGCATACCCGATCTTAGCAGTCTATGTCCCTTCCTTACGCTTCCACGACTCTCATTACAAGAGCAGGCGTAATGGTCAACATTGACATAAATTCCCTTGCTACAGCATCTGCCTGTCTAAGCTCTTTCCATTTAGCCTTCCATACTTTCGCTAGCTCCCTTGCGGGTTTTCGACTAAGCGCATCCGCTACCATATTTTCCTTGCCTGGGTGGTAATAAATATCGAATTGATAGTCCTTCATGAACTCCAACCACCGACGTTGTCGCATATTCAGATCTTTTTGCAATAATAAATATTATAATGATTTATGGTCCATAAAAAGACTAAACTTCTCCCCTGGGAGGTAATGTCTCCATATCTTCAAGGCGAACACTACTGCGGCAAGCTCAAGATCATGCACCGGATAATTCTTGTCATGGGGCTTTAGCTTGCGATATGCATAAGCAATGGCCCGATGGTCCTATTGTAACACACCTCCCAATACTTGTAGAGACGCGTCAGTGAAGACTAAATAGTCCACTCCCGATCTTGGCAATGCGAGTGTAGGAGCAGAAGTCAACTTATCCTTCAATTCGTCGAAAGCTAGCTGATAAGAATCATCCCAAACAAATTTCACTCCCTTTCGAGTCAAGTTCGTCAAAGGAACAACACTCTTGGAAAAGCCCTTAATAAAATGGCGGTAATAACCCGCCAAACCCAAAAAACTAAGAATCTCAGTGGGCGTCGTGGGCTGACCCCATTCCCTCACCATGACAACTTTACTCGGGTCTACAGAAATACCTTCCGATGTCACAATGTGCCCTAAAAACTGCACTTCCTATAACCAGAAACCGCACTTCTCAAACTTAACATACAGTTGATGATCCCGTAGTGTTTACAGGACCAATCGTAGATGTTTAGCATGATCGACAGTTCGAGAATAGACTAGAATGTCGTCAATAAATACTATGACAAATTGGTCTTGGAAATCCTGAAATACTCTATTCATAAGGTCCATAAATACGATAGGAGCATTGTTTAGCCTAAAAGGCATGACCAAAAACTCATAGGACCAATATCTAGTCAAGAATGCAGTCTTCGAAACGTCCTGCTCTCGAATTCGCTGTTGATGATACCCAGTCCTCAAATCTATCTTAGAGAAGTACGACGCTCCCCTTAATTGATCAAATAAATCATCGATCTGAGGTAACGGGTATTTATTTATGATGGTGACCTTATTCAATTCTTCCTCAAATCTATCTTAGAGAAGTACGACGCTCCCCTTAATTGATCAAATAAATCATCGATCCGAGGTAACGGGTATTTATTTATGATGGTGACCTTATTCAATTCTTGGTAATCAACGCATAACTGGAGGGAACCATCTCTCTTCTTTACAAACAACATGGGAGCACCCCATGGCGACGTGCTACGTCGAATAAACCCTTGATCCAACAGTTGCTAAATTTGATCCCTTAACTCCCTTATTTCCAAAGGATCCATATGGTATGGAGGTCTCGCAATCGGCCGAGTTCCCGGTGCTAAATTAATTACAAACTCGATCTCACGACTTGGACGTAAGTTTGGAATCCCCCAAAAAACATCCTCAAATTCTCTAACAACGAGAATCGAGTATAAGGAAATGACTATATCTCTTGAAGTCTCCTCCTTAACACAATATAAGTACGTGTTAGAACCTCCCTCCGAAAGAGGCATAGCCACTAAAAACATTTCTTACCCCGGAATGGCAAAGACTATACTCCTCCCGTAATAATTTACCATGGCTCGGTATTTCACTAACCAGTTCATACCCAAAATAACATCATACCTGACCATATCCAGGACGAGTAAATTGGCCTCAAAATGCAAATTACCAAGGTTTATTCCTACCCTTTTACAAACAAAGAATATAAGCGAACCATCACCCTTAGAAGATTCCACACTAGTAAAGGTACTCTCAGAAGGCTTAATCAACCCCGTCGAATGAGCAAAATGCCTAGCAATAAACGATTGCATTGCGCCCATATCAAATAACACTCGACCGACATACCCGTGAATGGGAAACTTACCCTCAATAGCTGGCAGTGCAGGCAGGGCTGGAGGAAGTAAAGCATTACGAATATGATACACACGCCCGTACTGAAGTTGCCCCTGTTGTAGAGGGAAGACTAGAATAGGCGCTGGAGGTTGTAGATGCGCCTGCTGATGCTGAGGACCCCTAGGTAACTTCCCCCGATCAACTGTGGATAAGCTTTCTTAGAATGACCTTGTTCACCACACTAAAAATAGCGGCCCGCCAGATTTTTCGGATAACGATCCCGATTGTTACTCCAAAACTGCCTCATGCCTTGGCCCTACTGGCTTCGGCCTCTATTATTTCCTCTGCTCGCTTGGCCCTATTGGCCTAACTGATGTTGTTGTTGGGCACCCAGACCGTGTCTAAAACCCCCTCCGCCAAGGTTAAAACCCCCAAAACGTTGTTTCTTAGATGAGTCCCCCTTCTGGGTGTCCCTCTCTTTCTGTTTACTTCCCAACTGTTGTGGTGAGGATAGTTCTCCACCGGCACCATTACCGCCTTGGTTATTAGCTTGACCAGAATCCGTACTCTTTTTACTCCCTTTCATATGAAGACGGTGATCTTGGCAATGGAGCAAGACTGCATTCATCATGTCTCCAAACATTTGCAAAGCTGGATTTCCCAACAAGTGGTGCCTTATTCTCCAATTTAAACCCCCTATAAATTTCAATATTCTCCTCTCCTCTAGAATGACTTCATCGGGCACAAAGTTCGCTAGACGCGTAAATTCCTCTTCATATTCTGCAACTGACCTTTCCTCTTGAACGACATCCTGGAGTTTCCTCCTCATCTCCTTTTGGACTGCGGGAGGAAAATACTTTCGATCAAACAAAACCCAAAAGTCCGATATATACATGGTATCCCTCTGCTCCGGAGTTGTCACCGACTCCCACCAATGTAGAGCTGCTCCTACCAGTTTGAAGGTGGAGAGAATCTATTTTCATTCCCTACTACACTCCACCATTCGGAGATGATGTTGCATATCTTTCTTCCACTTGTTTGCCACAATCACATCGACGCCACCTTGAAATTCTGGAAGGTAACCTTTTAAGAAAGATTCTCTAACTCTCTCCCACGTGGAGGGTCCCGCATGGGCTTGAACCTCCGGTGCTACTGATTTTTAGGCTTGGGGAAACTGTTGGGCCATAACAGTCATTGTAGCATTGACTGTCTGGGCAACAGTATTAGCCACCTCCGCCGTATTGATCGTTCCTTACGGTGGTGAGGGCTCTACATTATCTGCAACTCGATTTAATTTCATCGGGAGACCTCTTTTAAGCGGCATCTAAGACGAAAACAACTAAATAAGAATATAATTTAAAACAATTTATCTTAGAAGAAGATCGCAAGCATGCACAAACAAAACAGTGCTAACAATAGGACTCTATATTAAAGAAAGCAACGGTATAAGTCCGCATAGATCCTAAGCACTCTAGAACCTGATGCTCTGAGCCCGATACTCCAATAAATACAAGAATCATAGATGGTCCATTCTTAGCATCAATGTCGTGAAAATAATAGTATGAAATAACCACCAATTATTTTAGAAAACGAATGTCAAATTAATTTGAAAATTTAATAAAAACCATTTAGACAATCCAATTTTAAAAGATGGTGGATAAACATGTAAAGACATATAACAGATTGCAACCATTCCTCAAAATAATAACCGAATAAGTTGTCGGTTAACAAACTAATACAAACAAGTTACACCAAGTATTACAGGTAAATATCACAATATATACAAGTACAAAACATGGGCAACACGCCTGAATGTCCAGACTGATCATAACTAGAGTATACAAAAGATGGATGCGTCTATAGCAAAAAGTCCTACAACATCCGAAAAAAAGTTGTAGCTCCCTGACACTGAGAATGAGAGATTAACATGGGCGTCCTTGCGGCGGAGCACCTGAGCATAAATAATATCCATACAAAATAAAGGAATATAAACAGGTCAGGGCCTGGTTTGATATGATATACATGTGAATAAAATGTATGGCAGTATGAATTGCTAATATCATACACAAGCTTAAATCGCTCTTCACAATAAGAATAATCCTCACCTCTCATCTAAGTGCACATCCTAGCGAAATGCCATTTATAGTGGTAACTATTCATCAATGCAAGAGAATTAACTAAATTCCATTTTTATAAGCATAAATTTGCAGTTTAGTAAAATATGACTTCACAAGTCCATTCATCATTAGTAAACTCAGTCGATACTGTTGATTTATAAATGCATTAGACATTTATGAAATGCCACATTCGTGAGAATAGTTACAATCAAAATATAACGATTTTAAGACCATCCTTCCGGGAGTCATCCCACTGGATGCGCCCCTAAATAGCTATCATCTTCCAGGGCCTATAACCAAGACCACCTGGGCACCCTAAATCGCATCGCGTGGGAAGCGTCCATATACCTTCGACAGTGAGTTATAACCATACCCAAAATTACTTCACTTCGAATAAAACAACAACACAATATAACCACCGGTCCTATGGCCGAGGACTACATTCACTCTGCATTCAGTAGCCAGGGGACTTCATCTCATTCGCATGACTTCCCTTATTTTGATTATTCTAACCATTTCCGGACTAACCGCACCCTCTAAATTGGCATCTGGGATAACATAAATTATTTCACATTCCAACATCATATTAACTCTTAAATTTTAATTAAATTGAAATATAAATCATAATCATCGTTCAAAGCATGACGACGTAACCAAACATAATATGGTGTTATTTGCATTCACTTAACAGTAAATATGCAAAACTCAGTAAATATCATCTTTCAAATCACTTAAAATAATATTTACTTCAACTTTATTCATTTTATATAATTAACCCACTAGGAAAATTAATATAAAATAATTACCCATAAATAAGGGGTATTATAATTTTAAAAATTATAGAATTATGCTCTTTGCATTTTAGCTCTCGAAATATATAAATTGCTCGTTTTAATTCGAAATTCAACCAAATTTCAGGGAGAACTTTATTTTGCCTTGATAAATATTTAAAAATTATTTTCAGTCCCATAAATTTTGGAAAATTATAATTTTACCCCTTTAGGTTACTAGAATTATATTTTTAAATCAAATTTTATTCAAACTTGTATTTTTCTTTTATTTTATGAAAACATCTCTAAAAGCTCATTATTCATAATACAAAGGGTCTAACAAGGTCTAGATCTTGACATAATTCATGTAAAATAATGCACTCATCACCCCCTATATAAATTTTTGGCTCCGTCCCTAAATAAGATAGTATTAGAGGAATTAATGAGCATTTAATATTTATTATTTTTCTCTCTCTTATCTTGAACATCGTGTTCTTTGAAACCAAATAAATCTAAAATCTCTTTGAAACCAAAAAATAAAAAAATAAAAAGTCTCTTAAAAACTAAAAAGATGATCCATTCTAGACTACATTAACTAATTTCTCGATCCAACATAATCTAGATTCAATTAATCTCTTTTCACCATTCTCCACATAAATCATCACATTACACAATGCTACTAATACTACTCCATCTATGTAACATTTTTATTTTCAGAAAAAAAATTAAAAAAGATTTTTAAAATTTGAAAGTGTTTTTATATATACAAAAAAAATTGGTTATAAAAACATTTTTAATGTTGTCTTTATAGAAAACACTTTAAGTTTTTATTTAAAAAGGACATAAAGTTTTTTTTAACTAAAATAAATCAAAATATGTATAATTTTTTTATATAAAATACGTACAGTTTTTTTTAAGTTTATATTTATAAAAAATAGTCTTTAAGTTAAAAAAGTTTCCAAAATTTTAAAATTATTTTTAATATAAATAAAATAAGTTTTTTGTTATAGAACAATTTTTCACGTTTTATTTTATAGAAAAAACTTTAAGTTTTGTATCTATAAATGACATATAGTTTTTTAAACTAAAAAACAATAAAAATATGTATAATTTTTCTATATAAAATACGTACAATAGTTTTGAAGTTTTTATTTATAAAAAATAAATTTTATGTAATAAAAAAATTTAAAAATAACAAATAAATTTATTTATGAAAATATTAACCGTTTATAATGTCATTAAAATAACATATTGAATTTATGATATATACTAATTTTTATAATCGTCATTACATTTATTTATTGTACATCGTCCGTACATCACATGGATTATATACTAGTTATATCTCTAATATACTAGTATTAGAGGAGTTAATGAGGTTTTAATACTCAATATCTACTTGTCTCTAATCTTGAACATTATGTTCTTTGAAATCAAAAAAGTATTACAGGTTTTAATACTTAATATCACTTTCTCTCTTATCTTAAACATTGTATTATTTGAAATAAAAAAAATTGATATATGTAAAATCTTCTTAAACATTGTGTTCTTTGAAACAAAAAAAAAATAGATAAACCAAAAGGGTCTGTTTGATTATCAATTACAATTTTGTTTTATATTTGTAATTACAATTCTGATTAGAATTTGCATTTGACACGCCTGTTTTTAAATACTGAATTATAATATTTTTGTATTTTAATCCAGTTTTTCAAAAAATAACAAAAGGGTATTTTTCTAGATCCTATTTTTTTCAACTCAAATTATTCATTTTTCATATTTGCATACATACATATATATATATATATACGTGCAGAAAATTACATATATGTATATTTTATTAAATTATATAATGTGATAAGATCCAAATGTTAAATAATATTTAAATACATACATAATACTTATTTATAGTTTTATACATGATTATTAATGTATAAAATAATATAAAATATACATAGAGTACATATGTATTAAATAATATTATCAATTCATGTATGTGTGTAATTTTATTGTGAATTGTACATACAATATCATAATATATATATATATATATATATAATAAAGTAAAAAACTTATGTATGTCATCAGATTGATAGATGATGACATCAATATGATTTATTCCTGTAATGCCTCTTTTGCCCCTCACATCTTTGATTCCCCCTATTTTTTTTATTTACCAAATTTACACTTCAATTCAAAATTAGGAGTATTTTCGTAAACACATGCTATACACACTCTCACCACAAACCCTCATCCACTTCACTCCCGATCTCTCTCTTTCCTTTCCTTTCAACCCATCCCCCCAAATCGTCTCTCCAGAGCTTTCCCTCCCGTGCCCCCTCCCATGGTAAGCTGTATCCCTCTCACCCGCATGCGTCTCTCTCTCTCTCTCTCTCTCTCTCTCATGCACACTTCTAGGGTGGGATTTTGCAATTTTAATATGTAGATCTGCTTTGTTAGGGTTTTTCGTATATGGATTGAAGTTTTTTTGTTTTCGTATACATTTTCGTAGATCTTATTTCTTAGGGCTTTTGGAATGGAGTTTTTATGTTGTTGATGCTTTGTTTGTTCTTAGAGGTTTATGGTTTATGCTTATAGGTTTATGCTTTGTTGGTATTTGAACTAATGTTCTACCTATATCAGACTTTACCTACTTTGTTAGTATTTGAACTATGGATTTTATTTTTATTTTTTATCTTAGTCAAGTAAGCACTCTTCATTTCAAATATTTGCATCAATATAATCCTGACCTATCAAATTAGTAGTGGTTTTGTGCAAACTCTCATCTTTTACTGTTTTCCGGAGATGTTGATTTGTCCATAGATTACTGATTTGGGTGGGTAAATGTTTTGTTGATTAATGATATTGATTCGTGTATTGATGTTGTTCATGTATAGATTGATGTTTTCCGGTGGAATGCATCTTTTACAAAATTAAAAATTATGACTCTTTTTATGCATT
Source organism: Sambucus nigra (assembly GCA_949130495.1). Taxonomy (NCBI): domain Eukaryota; kingdom Viridiplantae; phylum Streptophyta; class Magnoliopsida; order Dipsacales; family Adoxaceae; genus Sambucus; species Sambucus nigra. The sequence continues at coordinate 547,490,548 of OX422215.1, forward strand.
TAATCACTTATCTACTTAGTGTTTGGAAACTAAGCTTTTGTATCGATCTTGACATAATTTTCCATTTCCTTTTTTGGATTTCGATATTAGTCTATTGTTTGTGATTTTTGTGTTTGATTTCGATTGTATTTCAGATCGACAAATTTTGGAATTAGATCTTGGAGCTCGATCGAAATATCTTTGGTTTATTTGGTCAAATCAAGTATACTCTTTCATTTTTACTACATATCATCTTATACTAGCTTTTAATTTTATTTGGTACTAATTTTATGAAGGATTGTAGAGTATATTTCTCATTTTTGTGTATATTATGTCTGACGTACATTTTTATAAAGGATTGGTGCCAAGTCTGATGTACATTTTTTGTGATTTTTGTGTTTGATTTTGATTATGTTTCAGATGAACAAACTTTGGAATCATATCTTGGAGGCCAACTCAGATATCTTTGGTTCGTTGGGTTAAATCAGGTTTACTATGTATTATTTTTAGTATATATCATCGTATATTGGCCTTCAATTTTTTTGGTACTAAGTTTATGAAGGATTATGCTTATTTGGGTATGTTTTTTTAAACTATTCTGTCTTTTGTGTGTTATTTAAAGCCATAATGTCTATCTTTTTCAAATTGTCAACGATTTACGTTCTACACCAAAGAGAAATCACTCTGTACCTCGCCTACGAGAACGACAATTGGTATTTTTTCATCACATTTTTATATTGGGTTTGTTAGGATTGGTCTCCTTCTTAGTTATTCATTTATTCCAATAAATGATTTTGATTGATTTTTTCAAACCATCAAACAATCGATGAAGCTCTTTCTCTCTCTCACACTCAGGGTGTAATTGGTTGGGTTTCATATAGTTCAATTTGAATATATTATGTTCTAAAGTTTGAATGGATGACCTAAATTATATTGAATATATCCAGTTACATCTTCAGATTTTAGTTGTGCTCATTTCGGATCATCAGATGGGTTACTTCGGTGAGTTCTTGGCATGGGACTTCGCTGTATTGCTTTAGGTTTATGAATGTGTTTGAATAAATGTATGTGGACTCTCAATGCTCATTGCATGTTATTTTTTGGAATAAATGCCTGTGTAATGTTTTAAATGTTTGTAAGTCATATAATTTCGTGTTGTGCTTGACACGACACTATACGACACAATACCAATTAGATACTGACATTTCACAACACAAAATAATGTTTTTACCTAATCTGAACATGATTCGTATAAAACCTGACATGAGCACAGTATAAGACACGCCACAACACGCCATGCCACAACACGAGCACGACATAAGATTACGACAAAGAAGTATAATTTGTTTTTGCATCGGGTTCTACCTTATTATCATTTGTTAAGTTGTATGTAGTTTTGGATTCTACCTTTTACAAGCTGAGTCAAAAAAAGGCTTTACATTCTTTGATATTTAGTTTTTTCTTCAAACCATGTTGTGAATCATGGTTTCATCTGTTACACTTTCATTTCAAGAATTTAAATGAAATCACTATACTCTCAACATTTTTTAGCCGCTATTCTCTTCATTGCTTTCAATGTTCTCTTTGACGTTAGATCTTTGAAACATATAAACAATGTAATCACTGTTCTCTAGATCCCTGTTAATTGGTTTTGATATGGCATATTGCAGATTTTGATGGGATATTTCGTGGTTGAAATATGCAACATACTCTTTACTCCAATTTTTTGACAAATTTGGAATCTTTAAGAACACGAAACCCCTTCTGAAACCTCTCATACAATGGCTATACATGTGTTTGTATCTTTTATTCTACCTATATCTCGAACAATATCATCCTAATGAGTGATTTATGTGTTACATCTTTAGTCTTTATTTATATTATATATCTACTCTGCACGTGAAACATTTTTTCTAATCCTTATGCGGATCATATTGTGTGGGCTTTAAAATGAGCAGCCAGATTCAATCATATGAAGTTTTTGAAGTTCCATCTTCCACTGCATCAGTCCCATCCATTTTAGCTCTGTCAAGATTGAGAAAGAAACTCAGTGGGTTATGGTTATACAGAGTTCGGAGGTGGCCTTCAGTGCTGCCCTTAGCTGATGTGGAAGTCGTTCGGAGCTTCCTTTATTGAACTCTCTTTAAATGAAGTTGTCTATTATATTGGGGGTGGACCGGATAAATCTGGAAATCCTATTAAGTTACTTCAATGCACGTTTCAAATAAATGGTGGTACTAACAACAAACCAGAAAATGGAGCTCCGTTATTCAAATAAATTTTGTTTTACAAATTTCTCATCAGCAAAAGTGAGGAATGGTAAGAGAAAGTTAAAGTTTGTCAATGGAATTACTTTGTTTATTTAGTGTTTTTATACAGTGGAATTGTGAAAAAGGAGAGTGTAACTATGCTACATTTTTCCTCTGCACAGGTGAAAGATAAATTAAAAACATATTTCCTATTCTCAATGTTAGATTTATGTTCTCTCATGCAGCAAGAGCACAAGGAATCTCTGTTGTGGAGAAAGTTTCTGGGAAGGACCATGTGCTGAATCATGTGAGCATCCTAGCAGGATAAGGTACTTATAGTTGGGAAATCAGTCTAAATTACTACGTTCGGCATTGCGACATTCTTTTCGACGGTGGAAGTTGAAGGATAGATTTTTCATGGGAATGCAGTAAAGTCCAAGAAATAAGCAGAGCTCGATGCTGCAAAGTCTGCTTACACTACTTTAATGGAATGTAAATCAATCGGACCAGTGATTTAAAATCACCCGCTTCGTTTGAAAATGAAGCTCTCAAATTCACTCATGGATCAAAATTGCGCTCTACTGTTGATCCAAAAGGGAAAGACAAATCTATTACTATTTTTCTCTTCTTTTGTCAGTATTTTTTTACCATTTGTACGTACGGATCACTTTAGGAACAGGTGGAGGCAGTTGAATCTATATATGAAAGTCTAAACAAACCAAAAAATACATAGGCACGTGATTTCATTTGTTTGGAAACCTTTTGAGATTTACAAGGTCTATCCATGTTCTTTAACCTTTTGATGTTCAATTTATTTTCATTTTTTTCAGCGTTGTGACTACATGTGTGGTGTTGAAGATGTTCAGATGTTTGGTGCGATCAGTCATTTGTTTCATCGGCTACTTGATGCTCTCTTTGGTTAAAGGTATGCCATGGTATGTCTTTGTGATATCTTGCTGATTTTATAAATTAATCCTATTGTGGTTCGTCTTAGTTCAAATGAGTATAATTCTATTAGTTTGCAGCTGAGGTGATGCATATTATTAAAGCTTAGTACGCCATTGCAAATTTGGCACACGTCTACTCTCTAATAGAAATATAGTTTTTCAATATGAAATAATTTCAACAAATGGATAAGGTGTTTGACTTAAAGTATATACAATTTGTAACTGCTTATTGCTGAATTATATTGTGATTGTTTGATTTCGAATATTGTGATTTGCTAAATTTAGTTGCACTTATATATTATGGTTCATCTGTTGTTTCTCGATATGTATGACCTTTCTTACGTTCGACTTTTTACATCTTATATTTATGCAGGTTATAACTTGGCCTTGGTTAGGTGCACAATCTTCACAGAGTGCTCATTTGATAAAAAAAGAGCTGAGGTATGAATCGTATGTCCAACTTGTAATACCCCGTAATTTTGCTTAATTTTAAATTACATAAGTAGAGTAATTTAATGGGATTAGATGCGCGCTTTAATTAAATTATGTGAGTAGAGTAATTTAAATGTGATTAAATATGTTTGATTTAAATTACGTGAGTAGAGTAATTTAAATAGATATTATGTTAATAAAGATGAATATGCGTTAAAGAAAATTCACTAAGGTGAGTAGAAACTTTCAATGTTGATATGTACGGTCTAGTGACTATATGGACGTACCGGAAGTATCTCGGCAAAATGTAGGGATGAGAGTAGAAAAATGTTTACGAGACTCAAATGATTATTTAGAGTCCACGGTTGATTCCGAAAGGGTCGAATTAGTCAAAATAGTGTACCCGGGGGTACTAGTTGAGTGCCGGGTCATTTTCGGACTAAACCGGGACCATTCGGGGGCATTTTGGTCTCTTTACAATTATGGGAAAGAAGACCTACGAATTTTGAAGCCCTAAATCTGATTATAAGAGTGGTGGCTAGGGTTAGGCAATGGGAGTTACACCATAGCCATTAGAGAAGAGAGAGAGAGGCAAATTCCTAAGGCAAAAGTAGGAAGGAGGGATCATCTTAGGAGGATTTCACCACAAGGATTGTTGGGACGGAGGATTGGAGTATCAATATCATCAATCATCATCAACAACCACGAAATCAGACCCTACAAATCTTAAGGTAAGTGGTTATTTGCAAAATAATTAAGTTATAATACCCATGATTAAGCTTGAGGAAGAACATGATTTTTATGATATTCTTGGGAACAAACAGTTGATAATAATCCATGATTGATTAGGATTTGCATGTAGGACGTTTTTGAATTACCAAGTATGTTTATATCATAGAAAATCTGATGAGAAATTCGTAAGAAAATCTGGAATTTGGATGAAAAATATAAAGGATGCATTTTTAGGGTTCTTGAATATTAGTGAGATTTTCAGTGAATTTGGCCAAGATTTATAATGATTTTGATGTTTTAAATCGTTAGTAATCATCCCAGAATATGTAGGAATGATTAGAAATTGTTGGTTGTGAATATGATGGCCTATCATGAAAGTTAGAGGTGTAAAAATGGTGAAACCCGTAGGAAGAAGATGAACTGGGTCTGTCACTGCTCGATCGATCGATCGACCCTTGAATGTCGATCGATCGAAGCAGTCGATCGATCGACCATATTCCTTCGATCGATCGACCCTGTCTGGACTATAGAAAATTTGTGTAGAAATTTCTTTAATTGCCGTTACTTAATGGGAACCTTAGAATTGATATTTTTCCTATGAGGGGACTTGGAAATTACCAGTAGGTGTACCATTAGGTTCCTCCACTAACGATTGAGTAGGAATGTTGGAGAAATTGAATGACGATAGAACGATTGACTTAGCCGTGAGTTGAAATGGTTAATTTAATTACGAAAGAGTGAGACTTAATTCCGGAAAGAAAATACCGGTAGGTTAAAATTAACTTAACTACTGAATTAAGGGAGGGGTAACTAGGACCCTTAGAGTTACGCGAATACTCGAATAAATACAATAGTGAGAGAAATTGTAATTAATAAGTACGGAGAATATAAGTAAAATATATTACGTACGGGTATGATTTATTAGGTCGAGTGTGTACCTACTATATCTATATAAATAGGTTTGGGTTAAGAGAATATTACCTAAACTAATTATGTTAGGGTCGATGTGACATTCCGAACTAACATAAAGTTATTATATATTTGGGGTCGATGTTAATGCCGAACCAAACTTTGAACTCGTGCCGCGATGAAAGAGTCCCGAACCAGAATATGTGTATATATTTATATTTGTATATAGTTGGGGTCGATGGATCATTCCGAACCAACTTTCACTTGGAGTCGATGAATTATTCCGAGCCAAGGGTCCTTTGTGTGTAATAAAAGGATATATTAGAAGTAACTAATATTAAATACATTGTTGTGGGACAAAATGTTTCTATGTGCATAATCTACAAATTGAGAATAGTAGTCAATGAAACGAGATGTAAATGTCTCAGTAATAATTTATAACATGATGAAATTATTACATGAATAAGGACAACGAACAGTAAATGAGTTAACTACGGTTATGGAAAGTATAATTAGGTAGACTAAGTATCCTCGATAGTTACGTGCTACGTAAGAGAGGTGAGGATGTTCAAGGGAGTGTGCGAAACCTTAATATGTGTAATCAATAACTTAATTGTGATAACTGCTTGCAAAATATTTTCAAATGTTTTGAGTACTAACTCTTGCTATGTAAAATTTTAAAAACCTTTTAGGTGCCCAGCCACAAGGACACCCAGTTTGATTCCATGTCAGAGATTTGGGAGCTGCAGCCAGTGTGGAGGTTGCAGGGATTGTTTAGACGCTTCCTCTTTTTCATTTCTAGTGCAGGATCTAAGTTTTATCATTTCTAGTTGGAACATGTCGTTCCACCTTTACTATTACAATTTATTCTAATTATGGAATTGTAGTTGTCTTTTGGGCCGTGGTTTACGGCAAGACTTTATTTGCTTTCAGATTATTTTATGTACTGAGCATTCATATCTAGTTTTGGTAATGTGTGGTTTGGATTATTTATTGTTTAAGAAAGATAAAATTTGGTACCCGTTTTAATTACATTTAGGTGGTTAGTAATTTTAAAAAGGCGTTCGACAGTGATGCTAAGAATGAACCATTTAAGAAACCTATTTATATTAAAATAAGGATTGATTACCCAAGGTTTAATTAGGCGGGGTGTCACAGATGGTATCAGAGCATCAGGTTCTAGTGTCCATAGGATCTGTACGGCTTACTACGATTCAGCGTTACGTTTGTTGTATTAGAGCCCTACTATTAGGATTGTAGATAAAAATTCCCAACTGTTGCGTGATCGTACTTCTGCTCTTAAATTTTTTATAAACTGTGTACTTATACAATTTGAATCTTATTTCAGATGCCGCCAAGGAGACTGAGAGCAGAGAGGGCTGAAGCCAGAGAGGAGGTGAGGGAGGCTGAAAAACGTCGCTAATGTCGTTTAATACAAGATTAAACTGTATAAGCAACTCCGAGATGTTTGTTGAAGAAACCCTTTTCTTTTGAAAATAAAAATTATAAACAAGATGTGTTTACAAAGAAACTTATGTACGAGAGTAATTAAGACTGTGTAATCAGTTTTTAAAACTAAGGCAGTTTCAAAAATTCAGCACACTTATAGAATGAGATGAGTAGATGAAGATAATCAACACACAGTTTTTAACGTGGTAAAACCTCTCCCAACAGAGGAAACATCCACGGTGACTTCTAAGTCACAAAAGTAAAAATCCACTAATAACAAATAATAGTTACAAACAATACAACATGCAAGCACACAAATCAACCTATTCTAAGTTTAGGAATATACCCCACTTGGTGTCCTTCTAACTTCTCATAGATCTGATTTGTTGATGATGTTCTTCCAGTTTGCTAACTTCCTTTGCTTTAGCTTCCTTATGTCGACTCAATGATCTCTGATCTTATACACAACACTTCCAGTGTAGTAGTGTGTTAAGTGTTTGTGTAGTGATTCCTACCAACATGCATGAACTCACACACACTTAGATTTACAGACAGTCCTAGTAAATTACATATAAAGTCTATATGCAGTGATTTTAGTTTATTTCTTTCTCACAGAACTTGAACCCTTTTTGACCTTTAAATATAACCCAGATTCCACGGATATCTTGCTTTTAAAATCGGTCAAGATCTTAATCAATCTCTTTTTGAAAACATTTGTGAGATTGAAAATCTCCAAGTGTGAATCCAACTAGGTCAGGGTTAAGTTTCGTAAGAATAGAAACCACAAAACATTTTCAAAACTAAATCAGTAAAGATTTTCTTAAATCAAGTAGTAAATATGCAGATCTAGTGAAAATGTAACATGCAGAGTGTAGATCTAAAGTTTCTATGAAAAAGAAACAAGATCTTCACACGAATGTTTAAGTTGTGAACAAGATCAAAGACAAGGAGGTTACAGCTTCGATATGAACAAACCACTCTCTCTCTCTCAAACACTCAGGGTTATGTTTGGGGTTGAATATACGAAGGTTTGTTTCAGAGTTGAAGTGTTTAGGGTTAGGGTTAGGCTAACAGTTTTCCTTTCTCTCTCTTCTCTCTTTTCTTTTCTCTCTTCTCTCTCACTTCTCTCTTATTTTTTTTCTCTCAGAAAGACGAATGCCCAAAAGTCTTCTAAGGCTGAGAAGTGGAGGGTATTTATAGGGCTGAGGGAAGGTTCTAGATGTTCGAGGGAAATCAAGGGCTGAGATCAAGTCTTGCAAACTTTGACTAGATCCAAAGGTTATAAAACAGCGGTGATTAAAAATGATTGTGATTGGTTCATATGGACATCACCGGGATTAACTAAGAACACATGCAGACCCTCGATCAGGAATGATCCAACGTTCAGCAATCAACCATCCAACCTTCTCAAATAACAAACAGAAATAGGTACACCCGGAGGATGACAAGTGTTGACATATGAGAGGCTCACACACGCCCGTCCAAAGTAATTACAGAAGGTACCCTGAAGTCTCTAGCGCTTTGAGATTCTACCCAACCAAACATTCGAGTGAGAAAAGAAGTTTACAAAATAGAATATTAACCCCACAAATTTTATAATCCCATTTTATTAATAAAAACATTTATTTAAAAAATGTTTAAAAATGTTTAAAAAATATTTAAAAATTCCCAAAAAATTATTAAAGCTCCAATTCATGGGGAATTAAACACACACTCAATTTTAAGCAATATGAACACATGTATGCACTTCTAATTGTGTGTAGTGTGATTCAATTTATACCTTCATGGATCATTGAAGAGGATTAGAGAGATAAGATCTGAGGCTCTTTGGATTCTAAGTTGGACAACTAATTTTGTCACTATTTCCAAACTAGTTGAACACTTATACAGTATAGACTTAAGCAAGTCAATGGTATAAGGTGCTTCAATCTCCCCCTTTGGAAATATGAGACAAAATCTCCTTTGAGTTAGCTTAAAACTCGTAGGGAACCAAAAAAAATAAAACCTAGTCCTATACAAAAGATACTATCTACCCATTTCCTAGAAAGTCAAAAATTACATAACTCAACTATTTACAAATTTTTACACTAGAAAAGGTAGATAATCAGTAGAAGAGATTCCTGCAAATATACACACTAAGATCAAGCAGTTTAGATGAAATGTGAACAAAATATTGAACTCATAAAACTCAAATTTCTCCCCCATTTTGTCTCAAATGGATAAAGGGTAAAACTTAAGGTCTTAAGAGTTTAATCAGCGCATACCATGCCTATAGAATTTTGCAAATACAGAAATCCGTTATAGTCTAGAAGTTTAGTGAACATGTCTGCAAGTTGCAGATCAGTAGGCATGTAATGAATTTCTAATTCCTTAGTTTCAACAAGTTCGCGTATAAAATGATGTCTTATTTTAATATGCTTAGTTCGCGAGTGTTGAACCGGGTTTTTAGATATGTTAATGGAGCTTTGATTGTCACAATACAATTGTAATTGCTCTTCTTTAATCCCATAATCACTTAACATCTGTTTTATCCATAATAATTGAGCACAGCAACTTCCTGTTGCTATATATTCGGACTCAGCCGTAGATAAAGATGTGCAATTCTGTTTTTTACTACTCCAACCAACTAAATTATTGCCGACATAATAACAGGCACCTGATGTACTTTTACTGTCATCAGTACAACCGGCCCAATCAGCATCAGTATACCCTATGATGGTGCTGCAGGTATCATTAGTGTACCTAAGTCCAAGATTGAGAGTGCCTTTTATGTACTTTATTATACGTTTTACACACGATAAATGGCTTTCTTTAGGGTTATTCTGGTAACGAGCACACAAACATACAGCATACATTATGTCTGGTCGTGAGGCAGTTAGATAGAGTAGGCTACCAATCATACTACGGTAAAGTGTGGAATCAACTGACTTACCATTTTCATCTTTGCTTAATTTAACGGTAGTACTCATAGGCGTTTTGGCAACTTTAGCATTCTCTAAGCCAAATTTCTTAACAAGGTCTAAGGCATACTTAGTTTGAGAGACAAATAGACCATCAGAATTCTGTTTCACTTGAAATCCTAAGAAAAGTTGTAGCTCCCCCATAAGGGACATGTGAAACTCCTTGTGCATAATAGCAGAAAAGGATTTAACTTCAGAGTTTGAAGTTGACCCGAATATGATGTCGTCTACATAGAATTGGGCTATAATAATGTTTTTGTCAAAATGTTTGACAAAGAGAGTCTGGTCATTTCCTCCTCTCTTATAACCCTTATCCAACAAAAAGTTGGAAAGGCGTTCATACCAAGCTCGAGGAGCTTGTTTTAAGCCATACAGAGCCTTTTTTAGACGAAAGACATGGTTAGGGTATTTAGGGTCAATGAACCCTTTGGGTTGTTCTACATACGTTTCTTCGGACATAATTCCATTTAGGAAAGCAGATTTGACGTTCATTTGATAAAGTGTGAATTTTAAGTGACACGCTATGGCGAAAAGAAGTCGAACAGATTCAAGATGAGTGACAGGGGCAAATGTCTCGCTGAAATCTATCCCTTCTATTTGAGAGTAAGCTTGAGCAACAAGTCTAGCTTTGTTTCTAAGAATCACCCCATTTTCATCAGATTTGTTCTTAAAGATCCAACGTGTTCCAATAACATTTTTGTTTTGAGGCCGAGGTACAAGATACCAGACATCGCGAATGACAAATTGTAAAAGTTCTTCCTGCATAGCAGAAATCCAGTGTGTGTCATTCAATGCTTCATTAACATTTTTCGGTTCCACAAGGGAGACGAAACATGCATAATTAGCATAATTTCTTAACTGGGATCTAGTACGAACTGGCTCATTAGGATTACCGACCACGTTGTCAACGGGATGGTCTTTAGAGACCCAGCCAGGTACTTCTGGACTCTCAGTAGGTCATCTATTTCTGGTGAATCAGTTTTGAAATCATTTTCAGATTCAACCACAATAGGTGATTCAGATATCTTATTTTCGACAATAGTGTCGCTTACAATTACATTTATCGATTCCATAAGGGCCTTAGTACGCAGATTGTATATACGATAAGCACGACTATTTGGGGAGTATCCTAAGAAGATGGATTTATCACCACGTGTCTCGAATTTAGACAGATGTTCTCTGTCCTTACAGACATAACACTGACTTCCAAAGGTTCTTAGATATTTCAGATTAGGCTTCTTACCGTACCACAACTCATAAGGAGTTTGTTTAGAGTTTTTCCTTAGATAGACCCTATTAGTGATATGACAGGCAATTCTAATAGATTCTACCCAGAAGTATTTAGGTAGGGATTTGGCATGGAGCATGACTCGTGCCATCTCTTGAAGAGTTCGGTTTTTCCTTTCGGCAACACCGTTCTGCTGAGGGGTCTTAGGTGCGCTGAATTCGTGTTTGTAACCATTGTAGTCACAATATTCAACTATTCCTGTGTCTATGAACTCTCCCCCTCTGTCGCTACGAATACGATTTACTTGTGTGTTCTTCTCATTTTCAATTCTAAGTAAGATTTTAAAAAAATTCTGAAACGTGTCAGATTTATATTTCAAGAAGGCAACCCAAGTGAATCGTGTAAAATCATCAACCATGACTAGGATATAACTGTGTCCACAAAGACTAACAGTTCTAGAAGGACCAATAAGGTCCATATGGATGAGATTTAGAGGTCTAGAGGTGAGGATGTCTTTAACCTTTTTATGCGAAGTCTTAACTATTTTTCCTTCCTGGCAATGACCACAGACAACACTTGAAATAGGTTTAATTTTAGGAATTCCTCTAACTATCTCATGACTAGACAATCTACCAAGGATATCATAACTTAAGTGACCCATACGATTATGCCAGATTTCATTGTCATCCATTCTGACAATGTTACAGGTTTCAGAACTAGTCTTGACAGTATAACAATTGTCAGGTGTTCTAAATCCTGTAATAATGCATTCACTTTTATCATTTAGAATTTTACAATTGTTCTTTGAAAAGGTAACAGTATGGTTAGAGTCACAAAATTGTGATATACTTAGGAGGTTGGCTTTAAGGCCTTTAACTAATAAGACATTTTCAAGAAAAGGCATTCCTTCTTCTTTTAGGGTTCCTTTACCTATGATCTGGGATGAAACACCGTCACAAAAAACTACTTTGCCACCAGCAAATCTTGTTTTATTTAAAAGTTTGGTTTCATCTCCTGTCATATGTTTAGAGCATCCTGAATCTAAATACCAACCAGATGAAGTGTGTTCAGCTTTTAAAGCAGTGATGACAATGTTACACTTCATTTGGGGTAAAAGATCATCTTTTCTAACCCAAATAGCTCTAGTTTTAATTTTGCGTAAGTTTGCCCTCATTTGATAAAACTTTCGAGAAACAGCTTTTTGTCGAAAAACATTTGGGGCAACAAACTGATTATTGTGGAAAATTTGAGCTTTTGGTTTAGGAAAGTTTCTGGGAGCCTTTCTCTTAAATGAACTCTTAGTTTTGGTCTTTCTATTTCTGTAGTTAGAGTTCTTATCAGGTTGTCTTGGAAGGACATAATGGTTACGATTTTGCCTAGAATAGTTAAAGTTCTTGTAGACAGAAGTGTTATACACAGGAGTATTTAGACGTCTAGCATAGCAACCTTCAAAGGAATGACCATAAATGTCACAGTAGGAGCAATATTGATTGCTCGAGGGATGAAATTCCTTAGGAAAACTTCTAAAAATGGGTTTAACAGCATTCTGTTCAGTAGTGTTATTCCTAGGAGGGATGGTTTTAAAGTTAGATTCAGCCTTTCTGATCAAAGGACAGACGTATTTAGTCTTAAGTGTAGTGTCAGCCTTAGAATTACTAGACTCTCCAATGTCTTTCTGTTGTTTCTTTTGATCAAATTCCTTTTTAATAAACTGAAAATCTGAACATGTTTCAATTGGTCTTTTGCCCCCAGACACAAACTTAATAGGTTCAAGTTCTGTAGTTTGTGGTTTGTTCTTAGGACAAAATCCAATACCGGTTCTATCATCAAAATTAGTCTTGGAGTCAACAACAAAGTCAGTAAAACAATTTGAATTGCTTTCAAACTTAGAAAACGTTTTGAAAACAGTAGCTGTCTTCGTTTTTGCTTCCTCCAGTTCTAATAATGTTCCCTTGTATTTCATTTCCAAAGTTTCATTAATTTTAGTCAACTCTTTTAATTTTTGATCAAAAGTTTCAATTTCATATTGATGAGACAGACACTGGTTAGTGTACTCTTCGGCATTCAGCTTCACAATAAGACTTAGATCATCTAATTTCTTAGTCAGGTCTCTAATAGTCTTCTCTAGTCTAGTGCCTTTTTTGAGAGTTTTAGCATACAATGTATGAATATCTGGGAGGTCATCTGTGTCTGAGTCGCTAAGTGAAGTGTGTGTAGTGACCCCTAACGATTCAGTTTTAGTACTCACGCACCCATTTGCATCGTCATTATCGAGATCACTTTGACTCACACACACGGAATTAGAACTAGCAATATTTTCAGATAATAAAGCATCTAGGCTAGTCAAAACAGTATTCACACAAGCAGGAGTAGAAGCATCATTATCACACACATGCATATCATCATTGTAAATGATCTTAGTATAAAAAGACATGCAAGGATCAAGAACATTTGATGACTCAAGTTCCTCTTCATCAGATTCACTTGAATCATCCCAAGTTTTACAGACATTGGCTCTATTGTGTGTGTTGGCTTTATTTAGATTAACTCTGCAATCGTGAGCAATGTGACCTAGTTTCCCACATCTAAAACATTCAATCTTTTTAAGGTCTCTAGTGGGTCTGGAGTTGTTGTCCTTAGGATGTTTATCAAGACCTCTCTCATGAGGTTTGGGATTAGACAGAGTATGATAATTAGGCTTGCCTTGTTTAGATGCTTGTTTGTTTCGAAATTTGACAATTTTCTTAAATTGTTTAGACATCAAGGCAATCTGATTATCTAGTTTGTCTATATCGCACTCCTCATCAGAGTCAGAGTTGGTCAAATTAGACTCAAGTTTGGGTATCTTAGAGGCAAAACTCAAGTTAGAGTTGGGCTGTTTTCTTTGGGAATGATTTAATTGTTTCTTAAAGTCTAATTCTATTTCCACAGTCCTAAGTTTGCTACTGAGTAACTCAGGGGTAAGGTTTTGATCATTCATTTCCTCAATAGCATACCTCTTACTCTCAAACTTTTGTGGTAATGACCTTAGAATTTTAGAAACAATTTCATTTCTATCATAAGTAATACCATTAGCATGCAACTTAGTGACTATATCAGTCAAGTTCATGTAAAAATCATTAAAATACTCAGAATCAGACATGATCAAAGAGTTGTACTGCTGGATAAGCATTTGAGTTTTAGCAGCTTTAACTCTTGAGTCTCCTTCATGGGCAGTGAGTAATGTGTCCCACGCTTCCTTAGAAGTGGCACAAGATGAGATTCTCTTGAACTCATACTCATTAATAGACATAAAAATGGCATTCTTGCCTTTATTGTTATTTCGAGAAGTAGTTTTTTCTTCTTGGGTAAACTCACTTATGATTTTCTTTACCCTCTCATCACTTCCTTCAGTGGCTGGTTTAGTAGGATAAGTGTATCCGTTTTCAATAATGTCCCAGACATCATCTCCTAAAGTCCCTTGGATGAAGGCAACCATTCTTACTTTCCAGTAAGCAAAGTTGTTTCCATCAAAGAGTGGAGGTCTGGACAGATTACCAAACCTTTCATTCTTCTCGTCCATAGTTAGGTTTTTCAGAAAACGATTTCAGAAACACAAGATCTTTTGAAATAAAAGTTAACAGGGCTCTGATACCAATTGAAAAACGTCGCTAATGCCGTTTAATACAAGATTAAACTGTATAAGCAACTCCGAGATGTTTGTTGAAGAAACCCTTTTCTTTTGAAAATAAAAATTATAAACAAGATGTGTTTACAAAGAAACTTATGTACGAGAGTAATTAAGACTGTGTAATCAGTTTTTAAAACTAAGGCAGTTTCAAAAATTCAGCACACTTATAGAATGAGATGAGTAGATGAAGATAATCAACACACAGTTTTTAACGTGGTAAAACCTCTCCCAACAGAGGAAACATCCACGATGAATTCTATGTCACAAAAGTAAAAATCCACTAATAACAAATAATAGTTACAAATAATACAACATGCAAGCACACAAATCAACCTATTCTAAGTTTAGGAATATACCCCACTTGGTGTCCTTCTAACTTCTCATAGATCTGATTTGTTGATGATGTTCTTCCAGTTTGCTAACTTCCTTTGCTTTAGCTTCCTTATGTCGACTCAATGATCTCTGATCTTATACACAACACTTCCAGTGTAGTAGTGTGTTAAGTGTTTGTGTAGTGATTCCTACCAACATGCATGAACTCACACACACTTAGATTTACAGACAATCCTAGTAAATTACATATAAAGTCTATATGCAGTGATTTTAGTTTATTTCTTTCTCACAGAACTTGAACCCTTTTTGACCTTTAAATATAACCCAGATTCCACGGATATCTTGCTTTTAAAATCGGTCAAGATCTTAATCAATCTCTTTTTGAAAACATTTGTGAGATTGAAAATCTCCAAGTGTGAATCCAACTAGGTCAGGGTTAAGTTTCGTAAGAATAGAAACCACAAAACATTTTCAAAACTAAATCAGTAAAGATTTTCTTAAATCAAGTAGTAAATATGCAGATCTAGTGAAAATGTAACATGCAGAGTGTAGATCTAAAGTTTTTATGAAAAAGAAACAAGATCTTCACACGAATGTTTAAGTTGTGAACAAGATCAAAGACAAGGAGGTTACAGCTTCGATATGAACAAACCACTCTCTCTCTCTCAAACACTCAGGGTTGTGTTTGGGGTTGAATATACGAAGGTTTGTTTCAGAGTTGAAGTGTTTAGGGTTAGGGTTAGGCTAACAGTTTTCCTTTATCTCTCTTCTCTCTTTTCTTTTCTCTCTTCTCTCTCACTTCTCTCTTATTTTTTTTCTCTCAGAAAGACGAATGCCCAAAAGTCTTCTAAGGCTGAGAAGTGGAGGGTATTTATAGGGCTGAGGGAAGGTTCTGTATGTTCGAGGGAAATCAAGGGCTGAGATCAAGTCTTGCAAACTTTGACTAGATCCAAAGGTTATAAAACAGCTGTGATTAAAAATGATTGTGATTGGTTCATATGGATAGCACCGGGATTAACTAAGAACACATGCAGACCCTCGATCAGGAATGATCCAACGTTCAGCAATCAACCATCCAACCTTCTCACATAACAAACACAAATAGGTACACCCGGAGGATGACAAGTGTTGACATATGAGAGGCTCACACACGCGCGTCCAAAGTAATTACAGAAGGTACCCTGAAGTCTCTAGCGCTTTGAGATTCTACCCAACCAAACATTCGAGTGAGAAAAGAAGTTTACAAAATAGAATATTAACCCCACAAATTTTATAATCCCATTTTATTAATAAAAACATTTATTTAAAAAATGTTTAAAAATGTTTAAAAAATATTTAAAAATTCCCAAAAAATTATTAAAGCTCCAATTCATGGGGAATTAAACACACACTCAATTTTAAGCAATATGAACACATGTATGCACTTCTAATTGTGTGTAGTGTGATTCAATTTATACCTTCATGGATCATTGAAGAGGATTAGAGAGATAAGATCTGAGGCTCTTTGGATTCTAAGTTGGACAACCAATTTTGTCACTATTTCCAAACTAGTTGAACACTTATACAGTATAGACTTAAGCAAGTCAAAGGTATAAGGTGCTTCAGAGGCTCATCAGGAGCCACAGGTACCGATACCCCCACCCCCACCCGAGCTAATCTCCACTACTCAGGTTGAAGTGATAGTGGCTCAGGCAGTTGAGACAGCGATGAGGGCAATGGCAGCCCACTTTCCACAGCCCCAAGTACCTCCCCCTGTGGCACCGGCAGTGCAAGTTCCGGCAGGACCATCTACTTGGCAACGAGTCAGGGAGACATTTCAGAAGGGGCATCCATCCGAGTTTCAGGGCAGTACTGATATAGTGGAAGCGTGCAACTGGAAGAAGAATATCCAGCGCCACTTGCGCATGCTAGAGTGAACCGGTGTACAGGAACAAATGCTAGCCACTTTCCGTCTGTCAGGAGCGGCCCTACAGTGGTGGGAGTCAGTTACCACCACCGAGGAGAGAGATACTTTGACTATTTTTGAGTTTTGGGTGCGGTTTGACCGCAAGTATTTCCCTCCAGCAGTAGAGTCTGAGATGAGAAAGAAGTTCAGCGAAGTGGTTCAGCGTGATCGCTCAGTTGCTGACTACGAGGAGGAGTTTACCCGCTTGGCCAATTTGGTGCCAAATGAGGTGAGCAATGAGGAGAGGAAGATGTCCAAATTTATGGAGGGCCTAACCTGGAGAATCAGACAGCACTTAATTGGTAATCCGGCATTGGTAACCTACACAGATGTCGTCAATGCCGCTCTACTACACTGTCAGGATCACCGTTTTCATACTAAGGGAAGTAAGAGGGGTGAGCCTAGCCAACCGGGCAAGGTGGATGGAGGTAGTGGCAGCAACGCAACACAGCAGCAGGCAGCGGGACAGTTGGGGCAGGATTACCGACAGGGGAACCCTGCCAAGAAGTTTAAGCACGGGAAGTATCGCTTCGACCGGCAGGGCCAGCAGGGTCCTCAACAACCAGTTACTCAGGGTCGACAGGGCCAGGGTAATCAAAATGGGGGACAACAAGACCAAGGGCGACAGGGCCAACGTCAGGGCCAACAGGGCCAAGGACAAAGACAGTTTCAGGGGTAGTGCTTCACTTGTGGTCAGCAGGGTCACAAGAGTAGAAATTGTCCACAGCAAGATCGGGCACAACAGCAAGGTGCCCAACAGGGGCAGTAGGCACCGTTAGCCCCAGCAGCAGTACAGGCCCCACAGCCAGGGCAAATGCAGTACGCACGTGTGTTCAACATCCGTGACATTCCATTTCAGCCAGCACCGCCGGCAGTTGCGGGTATGTTTCCTATTCATGGGCTTGAGGGGAATATTTTGTTTGACACAGGGGCGACACATTCGTTTATTTCCACTAGATTTGCACGGGCAATCGGCCTATTAGCGACAACAGACACTCATCTTATGTGTGTGGAGTCACCGATGGGTAGTGGATCCCTTATACACTCGATTTGTAAGGGTGTGGACATTATGGTTGGGAAATTGAGTCTAGCGGCGGACCTTCTAGTGCTGGATATGGAGGGATATGATGTCATCCTAGGCATGGATTGGTTGGCACATAATAGGACAATGGTAGATTATTATGAGAGGACCATCGTGTTCTCCATCCCGGGGCAGGAGATGTTCCTTGTGGCAATGCCACTTCCCGAGGGAGGATCGCGAACTCATTTATATTATATTGAGGAGGAGACCTCACATGGGGTTGTCGTTTCTCTGGACTCAATCCCTGTGGTGAGGGATTTTGAGGATGTCTTTCAGGAGATACCAGGGTTACCACCTAGCAGAGAGATAGAGTTCGTGATTGATCTAACACCGGGGACGAGACCGATTGCCAAAGCACCATATCGCATGGCTCCTTCGGAGATGCGAGAACTGAGAGAGCAAATTCAGCAACTATTAGGGCAGGGTTTTATTCGACGGAGTACATCGCCATGGGGTGCGCCAATACTATTTGTGAAGAAAAGGGATGGTTCACTTCGTCTGTGCGTAGATTACAGAGAGCTGAACAAAGTAACGATACGTAATAAGTATCCATTACCGAGGATCGACGACTTGTTTGATCAATTGAGAGGGGCTGAATACTTTTCAAAGATCGACTTGAGATCGGGTTACCACCAATTGCGCATTCGTGAAGAAGATGTACCTAAGACCGCTTTCCTGTCGCGGTACGGGTCATATGAGTTCAGAGTGATGCCTTTTGGGCTAACTAATGCACCGACAGTATTCATGGATCTCATGAACAGGGTATTCAGGGAGTTTTTGGATCAGTTTGTGATTGTATTCATAGACGACATTCTGATTTACTCCCGTACGGAGGGGGAGCACGCAGAACACTTACGATTGGTCTTACAGACATTACGGAACCACCAGTTATACGCCAAATTTGAGAAGTGTGGATTTTGGCTTCGGGAGGTGCAGTTCCTAGGCCACGTCGTATCTAGCAGGGGCATTGCTGTTGACCCGAGTAAAGTATCGGCGGTGAGGGAGTGGGGACAGCCCACGACACCGACAGAAATTCGCAGTTTCTTGGGATTGGCTGGTTATTATCGTCGCTTCATTAAGGGATTCTCAAAAATTGCCGGACCATTGACAAATCTGACTCGGAAGGGGATTCCCTTCGTATGGAGTGATAGTTGCCAGTTAGCATTTGATGAATTGAAAGACAAGTTGACATCCGCCCTCGTTCTTACCTTGCCTAAGAGCGGAGTGGAATACCGAGTCTATACTGATGCGTCCTTACAAGGACTTGGGGGTGTGTTACAGCAGGAGGAGAAGGCTATAGCTTATGCGTCACGAAAGCTAAAGCCACACGAGAAGAACTACCCCACCCATGACCTCGAGTTGGCAGCAGTTGTTTTTGCTTTGAGGATTTGGAGACACTATCTTCTGGGCGAACAGTTCACGTTATTCACGGATCACAAGTCTTTGCAATATTTGTTCACTCAGAAGGACCTGAACATGAGGCAGAGAAGGTGGCTTGAATTCGTGAAGGACTACCAATTTGATATACAGTATCATCCTGGTAAGGCTAATGTGGTGGCACATGCGCTAAGTAGAAGACCTACCGGAGAGTTAGCAGAAGTTTGGAAGGCAAAGTGGAGTGAGCTCCGACACGAGGATGATATGGCGAGAGCATGTATGGCAGTTCTAGCTATCACTTCCGAAAACGTTACGCGGATAGTGAGGGCACAGGCAGAAGACCCTTTTTGTCAGGATAAAGTACAGCAGTTACTGGCCAAGGGGGCAGAGTTCTACTCCATCAGTTCAGAGGGTGGACTACGTTTCAACGGTAGACTGATAGTACCCGAAGATGATGATTTGAGGCATGCTGTTATGACAGAGTCACACGGGTCAAAATTCTTGGTACATCCAGGTGGGGACAAAATGTACCAGGATATGCGGCGAGTATATTGGTGGTCAGGTATGAAACGAGATATTGCAGATTTTGTCTCAAAGTGTGTTACATGACAACTCATAAAAGTCGACCATCAGAGACCTTCAGGGATGCTACAACCACTAGAGATTCCCGTGTGGAAGTGGGAGAGTATCTCAATGGATTTTATTACCGGGTTACCAACCTCGCAGAAGGGCTACGATTCCATATGGGTGATAGTGGATTGTTTGACTAAGGTCGCACATTTATTACCGGTTCGTACGGATTATGATACTATGCAGTACGCGCAGCTTTTTATTTCAGAGATTGTTAAGCTGCACGGAGTTCCTATTTAATATCGTCTCGGACCGAGATAAGATATTTGTATCGCACTTTTGGTAGAGTTTTCAGGAGGCCATGGGCACCGACTTACGATTGAGTACAACATATCACCCACAGACGGACGGTCAGATGAAAAGAGTAAACCAGATGTTAGAGGACATGCTGAGAATGTGTATTCTAGATTTTGGGGGAAATTGGGAGCCATATCTTCCTTTGGTGGAGTTTGCGTATAATAACTCTTACCAATTCACTATTGGCATGGCTCCATTCGAGGTGCTTTACGGGAGGCCTTGTCGTTCACCCGCTTGTTGGTTAGAGGTGGGGGATAACAGACTTTTAGGGCCAAAGATGATACAGGAGACTTCCTCCAAAATAGAGTTGATTCGAGGACGTATTCGAATAGCCCAGGATAGGCAGAAGAGTTATGCTGACGCCGACAGGAGACATGTGGAATTAGATGTGGGAGACCAGGTGTTAATTCGAGTATCTCCTATGAAAGGGGTTACGAGGTTTGGAAAAAAGGGGAAGTTAGCACCGAGATATGTGGGGCCGTTTCCTATCATTGAGAGAGTGGGACCGGTAGCTTACAGATTGGGACTCCCTGAGCATCTTCAGCGAATACACGATGTATTCCATGTGGCGTCACTGAAGAAATACAAGAGGAGCGAGAGAGCCTTCTGGCACATTCCACTGGAGGAGATCGATTTGCAGCCAGATATCTCGTATGAAGAAAGACCCGTGGCTATCCTGGATTATAGTGAGCGCAAACTAAGATCCAAGGTGGTACCCTTAGTGCGAGTACCGTGGGGACATCACAATATGGATGAGTCCACTTGGGAACGGGAAGAGGATATGCGAGAACAATATCCAGAATTATTCATAGCAAGTATTTTTCTAATTTCGAGGACGAAATTCCTTTTGTAAGGGGGGAAGTATGTAATACCCCGTAATTTTGCTTAATTTTAAATTACGTAAGTAGAGTAATTTAATGGGATTAGATGCGCGCTTTAATTAAATTACGTGAGTAGAGTAATTTAAATGTGATTAAATATGTTTGATTTAAATTACGTGAGTAGAGTAATTTAAATAGATATTATGTTAATAAAGATGAATATGCGTTAAAGAAAATTCACTAAGGTGAGTAGAAACTTTCAATGTTGATATGTACGGTCTAGTGACTATATGGACGTACCGGAAGTATCTCGGCAAAATGTAGGGATGAGAGTAGAAAAATGTTTACGAGACTCAAATGATTATTTAGAGTCCATGGTTGATTCCGAAAGGGTCGAATTAGTCAAAATAGTGTACCCGGGGGTACTAGTTGAGTGCCGGGTCATTTTCGGACTAAACCGGGACCATTCGGGGGCATTTTGGTCTCTTTACAATTATGGGAAAGAAGACCTACGAATTTTGAAGCCCTAAATCTGATTATCAGAGTGGTGGCTAGGGTTAGGCAATGGGAGTTACACCATAGCCATTAGAGAAGAGAGAGAGAGGCAAATTCCTAAGGCAAAAGTAGGAAGGAGGGATCATCTTAGGAGGATTTCACCACAAGGATTGTTGGGAAGGAGGATTGGAGTATCAATATCATCAATCATCATCAACAACCACGAAATCAGACCCTACAAATCTTAAGGTAAGTGGTTATTTGCAAAATAATTAAGTTATAATACCCATGATTAAGCTTGAGGAAGAACATGATTTTTATGATATTCTTGGGAACAAACAGTTGATAATAATCCATGATTGATTAGGATTTGCATGTAGGACGTTTTTGAATTACCAAGTATGTTTATATCATAGAAAATCTGATGAGAAATTCATAAGAAAATCTGGAATTTGGATGAAAAATATAAAGGATGCATTTTTAGGGTTCTTGAATATTAGTGAGATTTTCAGTGAATTTGGCCAAGATTTATAATGATTTTGATGTTTTAAATCGTTAGTAATCATCCCAGAATATGTAGGAATGATTAGAAATTGTTGGTTGTGAATATGATGGCCTATCATGAAAGTTAGAGGTGTAAAAATGGTGAAACCCGTAGGAAGAAGATGAACTGGGTCTGTCACTGCTCGATCGATCGATCGACCCTTGAATGTTGATCGATCGAAGCAGTCGATCGATCGACCATATTCCTTCGATCGATCGACCCTGTCTGGACTATAGAAAATTTGTGTTGAAATTTCTTTAATTGCCGTTACTTAATGGGAACCTTAGAATTGATATTTTTCCTATGAGGGGACTTGGAAATTACCAGTAGGTGTACCATTAGGTTCCTCCACTAACGATTGAGTAGGAATGTTGGAGAAATTGAATGACGATAGAACGATTGACTTAGCCGTGAGTTGAAATGGTTAATTTAATTACGAAAGAGTGAGACTTAATTCCGGAAAGAAAATACCGGTAGGTTAAAATTAACTTAACTACTGAATTAAGGGAGGGGTAACTAGGACCCTTAGAGTTACGCGAATACTCGAATAAATACAATAGTGAGAGAAATTGTAATTAATAAGTACGGAGAATATAAGTAAAATATATTACGTACGGGTATGATTTATTAGGTCGAGTGTGTACCTACTATATCTATATAAATAGGTTTGGGTTAAGAGAATATTACCTAAACTAATTATGTTAGGGTCGATGTGACATTCCGAACTAACATAAAGTTATTATATATTTGGGGTCGATGTTAATGCCGAACCAAACTTTGAACTCGTGCCGCGATGAAAGAGTCCCGAACCAGAATATGTGTATATATTTATATTTGTATATAGTTGGGGTCGATGGATCATTCCGAACCAACTTTCACTTGGAGTCGATGAATTATTCCGAGCCAAGGGTCCTTTGTGTGTAATAAAAGGATATATTAGAAGTAACTAATATTAAATACATTGTTGTGGGACAAAATGTTTCTATGTGCATAATCTACAAATTGAGAATAGTAGTCAATGAAACGAGATGTAAATGTCTCAGTAATAATTTATAACATGATGAAATTATTACATGAATAAGGACAACGAACAGTAAATGAGTTAACTACGGTTATGGAAAGTATAATTAGGTAGACTAAGTATCCTCGATAGTTACGTGCTACGTAAGAGAGGTGAGGATGTTCAAGGGAGTGTGCGAAACCTTAATATGTGTAATCAATAACTTAATTGTGATAACTGCTTGCAAAATATTTTCAAATGTTTTGAGTACTAACTCTTGCTATGTAAAATTTTAAAAAACTTTTAGGTGCCCAGCCACAAGGACACCCAGTTTGATTCCATGTCAGAGATTTGGGAGCTGCAGCCAGTGTGGAGGTTGCAGGGATTGTTTAGACGCTTCCTCTTTTTCATTTCTAGTGCAGGATCTCAGTTTTATCATTTCTAGTTGGAACATGTCGTTCCACCTTTACTATTACATTTTATTCTAGTTATGGAATTGTAGTTGTTTTTTGGGCCGTGGTTTACGGCAAGACTTTATTTGCTTTCAGATTATTTTATGTACTGAGCATTCATATCTAGTTTTGGTAATGTGTGGTTTGGATTATTTATTGTTTAAGAAAGATAAAATTTGGCACCCGTTTTAATTACATTTAGGTGGTTAGTAATTTTGAAAAGGCGTTCGACAGTGATGCTAAGAATGAACCATTTAAGAAACCTGTTTATATTAAAATAAGGCTGGATCACCCAAGGTTTAATTAGGCGGGGTGTCACACAACTCTTCGTC
Source organism: Sambucus nigra (assembly GCA_949130495.1). Lineage (NCBI taxonomy): Eukaryota > Viridiplantae > Streptophyta > Magnoliopsida > Dipsacales > Adoxaceae > Sambucus > Sambucus nigra. The sequence goes on from OX422215.1 coordinate 547,514,410, forward strand.
ATTTTGTCACTTTGAGCATCGCATTGATAATATTATCTTTAAAGCTTCCAAAATGAATGCCAATTTCCTTGATATGATTGTATGGATGATATTATCTTTTCCTCAGGTGCTTTGGTTTAGTTAAATTTATAGGACTATTGTAAATGTCTCCTTTTGCATTATTGCCAAAATAGGTAATAATTTTGTAGAGATGATCGGAGAGGGCTCTATAGACGATATATTCATAAATAAGTATCATCTCATTGTAGACAATATAGCAACCATTAAGAGATACGACATGGATATGTTTAAATTTGTAGAGTATGTCAATCTTCATCCAGAATTGCGGAGCTCCCTGTTTGGACATAGAACTCAACCACTTTATGGCAACGCTAATTTCACCCCCATTGTTAATAACCCCATTATACACCTTTATGAAACCGCCCATACCTAATTTCCAACTCATCATCAAAGTTTTGAGTTTCTAACAACATATCAGCAAGTGAAAAGCGTCGATATAACTGTTTAGACAGCAATGACGACGGAATGTTTAATTTGTCAGCAAAGTTTGCTTCTTGAAATTGGCACAGCTTATAGATGACAATATTTAATAGAGTAATTACCAATATCAGACAAGTAGTAATCGTGTTTTCACGCCCAAAAGAGAACATAGATTCTCTGAGTTTTAGAGTCTGTAGTTGATTATGGGACATGCTTCAAGAATCTTTGGCAGGACTGAATAATAAAAATTGAAATGAAATGTTGGAGGCGGTATCGTGGTTATGGTTAGATTTACTCTACAAGTGTACAATGCTACTATTACAAATATATGGTATATGGTATATGGAGTAATTTTCATGCATTATTATTTCATTGCAATTAATAATATCTCCTTTTGTACCCTTTAGTCCTTCACTCAAGTGAATATTTATTTCTTGCCCCTTGATTTTATTATTTGTGTGAGATTTATGTTTACAGTACACCATGCTTTATTTTGTCCAGATGTAATATTTTATAAAATCTACTCCTAAAAGTTAGTCAAAGTTCCTATTGTGTTATATGTATATGACATTTTAGAATGATAATGAGACTATACATTGGGAGTATCTTCAAGGTTTGTCAGTTGTGAAATGTACATCATAAAATGGGGTGAAAGGGGAAATAATAACATTTTCACAGAAAATGGTCTATTTGATTGATGATAGTAATCTACTTCGAGTTTAAAGTTTTATGAACCTTCTTGAATTATTGATTCTTCTCACTATCTTATGTTTGTTGGATTCTTTCTCTTTTAAAATACAATGGAATAAGATTATTATTTCTCCTTTTGGTAAACATTCTATGCTCAGAATTTTCTAGACAAAATGTCATGGTTGACAATTATATCATCTTAAATCATTACGTTATTTTGACAGTAGATACAATACATACATTTGAGAAGTTCTTTATACATCAATTTTGTATATAAATAGCAGTTTTGCATACAATAGATACCATACATTTACATATAAAATAAAAAAAAGTTGCTCCCAGCTATCTTTATATACATCAGTATACAATAGATACCAACACGATCAGTGTTGTGATGACGTGATACGTGAGTTCGAGGGATAACTTGAGGATTCTAATGAAATTTCTAATGTGGCATAACATATTAGTCTACTCCTCAAATATTATCATGTATATACTCATCTTTATAGTTTTATGCCCAAAAAAGTTCCTCACATAAGTATTAACATTTTTTGAAATTACAGTTACGGGAGTTGGAAAATATGCAAGCTGGAGCCATATTAGGTCCTATAGAGAGGTCTTCAGCACACAAGCCAACACCAGGGGGTCCAATTGCTCATGTTCATTATTAATGTTTCTTATGAAGGGACTGCGAAGTATCAAACACCTGTAATCATTCAGACCGTTTCCAAGACTGGGAAAAAACTGCTTATTAGGAAGCAGAAGCAACACCAGCATCAGCACCAGCCGGAGCAGAACAAGTTAAGACGGAAGAATCAAATCCCACTGAAGTTATTTCTACTGCTTAGTTGATCTATTGTGTCTTCAATATTAATGGCTTTATGGGGTTTAAAAAGTGTATTACTGGGTTAAGATTACTTTTCAATGTGTTTGGCTATGTTTGGCAAGCTAAAAGTTTTCATATGAATGTAAGCTACAATAATTTTTTTTTGTGTTTTTCTATGAATAGAGACCTGTATTTCTGAATAATTGAATATATAACATGTTTCTTGAAATCTTATTCAAATATGCACAACAAAAAAGTTTGGATGAGGTAGTTCTCATGTGCTAGATTGTGGGTGTTGAGTTTGGAAGAAATGACTTTTTCATAATCTTCACATTTTCGTACAGTTGTTCCATCACCGTGTTAGGACATAACCATTTTCTTCGAATAAAATGAAACTGATATTGTAAATCATGTTGTTTCATTTAGAATGCTCATTATAAGGGTTCTTACATTTGAGGGATTGCAAAATATGTGTGGTGGCTTTCTTTCTGAGTTTTTATTTTGTATTTACTTTAGATAGTTTATGATATTTTAATTTACTCGAATTTTTTTCGATAATAGTAGGGCTATTATGGGGCAACATGACACTACACGATCCAATTAGATTGTCAAATGACACGACTAACACGTTTAAAAATTTTGACATCCAATTTAACATGATGCTACATGAAAACATGAGTAAAAATTTAACACATGATAACCCTACCTATAAACACAATGTCACATAGACATCATATAACTCTAAAAAAAATTATCTATTGCGAACTAAATACGGCGTTTGGCCCTATTAACGATGTACACTTTTGAAAAAAATTTCGTTTTGCAATTCGTACCTAGGAAATTTGTCATTTTGTGATTATCAGCGTGCCTTCAGGCACGGGTATACCCTAGTATATATATATATATATATGTGTGTGTGTGTGTGTGTGTGTATTTATATATTTATTTATGTATGTACATATACGTTTGTATTATGTATGTATTTTTATGTATATATAGTCAAACTCTGTAACATACATAATTAAATATACATAAAGAGCACGTGATATATTTACAAATCTGTTATGTATGCATCTAATTATGTATGTATGTATGTATGTATGTATGTATGTATGTATGTATATATGTATGTATGTATGTATGTATGTATGGAAGTTTTATGTATGTGTTTATATATATATACACATATATGTATAATATAAATATACATGTTTGCCAATTTTAACAAATTTGCAGAAAAGTGTATTTAAAAATAAGTTTACCAGACACACCCCAATATTTATAAACACAAAAAACTGATTTTTAAAAGTTTATTTAAGAACACTGTTAAATTGAAAACTGAAAAGATCTCTCTCTGGATAAAGTTAACTTTTGCCAATATAAACTTTTCACATAGAAACTTGCATTAACCATGGTAGTTATTCAAAAAGATGATATTGAAATCACAGATATTGCAGTATATATTCCGCTAGCCAACTCTCACAAGAGAACTTTCAATCAATATATGAAATTGGGTGGGTATAAAATTTATAAATAATAAAAAATGGAGCATTTATAAAGATAAACCGATAGAGTTCTTGGGTGGGTATAAAATATACAAAGAGAAATTATAGGATAATTTTTTTTATACATGAAATATATCTCTAAAAATAGGAATATAGTTTTTACATATGTTTTTTTTTCCTTTTTTCCCTATTTTCTAGTTGAAAGTAGAAATATTTCAAAACTAGATCCATTGTAGGATAAATTTTTACACATATATTAAAGTACATGTTTTTTTCAGAAAAGTATTAAAGTATATGTTTTGTTAACAGTTTAAAACAATTTGTTTTGGAGATATTTGTTATTGTTCTAGCTTTATCTTTAAGTGTTGTTTCTTTACAAAAATATATTATATTTTGAATGAATTTTCTACATTTGGTACAATAATGTTTGATTACTTAACTTTAAAATATTGAACAAAGTTTATATCATATTATTTTAGTTTCATATAGAGCTGCTGAAAATATGATATTTTTTTTGTTTATTTTAAACATGCAACAAATGAAAAAATGGAATATATATATATATATATATATATATATATATATATATATATATATATATATATATATATACACTTCATTTTTAAATAAGGCACGTGAGTGTATTTAGCACCTCACACATGTGAAATAAAATGAAATATAGATGAATTCCCATGATAAACACGGATCCAACCTCATCTTATCCACCCCAAACAGCCCCAATAAAATAATCGTAACGGTATCTGGTCCCAATTCCCTTTGAGGTCACCAAGCCCCATGATACTGAATCAACCTTATCCACCTAACATGTATGTTGATACCAAAATTTACCACCCTATATGGATCAGTCCAAGTCAGCACGACTAATAGCCTGTATTACCAACAAAGCGACAGATCGTCTTACAGCCTGTATTGCCAATGAAGCGACAACCTTCATAAATTTAATTCTCATTATGTATTGATGTAAATGCCTAACGAATGAAGGCATTCCGTCCTTTCACATGACAACTATCAGTACCTCTCTTAGGCTATATATACTTTGTATCACCCTCATTGCAAGGGATCGGAAAAACAACTCAAGGAAATTAATACAAAACAGTGGACGTAGGCTATTCCAATGAGCCAAACCATTATAAAATTGCTTATGTTTTGTTTGTTTTACTTATTTTATCTGTGATCAATTAATTAGGCCTAGTCTAGTTTTCTTGCATCAACAGATTGACGCCATCTGTGGGAATGTATTGCCAAACGTTTTTACTAATTCATCATCCATGGATGATATTCCTGAATCAAGTACTAGAAATGAGGGAATTCCGCCTACTTCCCCTGTCCCTCCAAATAACAATGATTTAACAGGAATTTTGGCTAGCTTGGCCAAGGGTAAAGAAGCTGTGCAAGATACTATACGACAGTTGGCTCAAACTCTACAAGCTGGAGTTCCTGCACAAGTTAATCAAAGGACTATGCCACTGCCACTAACAAGGAGTGTTGGGTATAGCCGTTCCAGAACTTCTAGGGTTCCTTCATACATTCTTGGAGTAACTTCTTCTATTAGGATCACGAATTCCACTGATGGACAGTCCCTCATCCCAGAAAGATTGAGTGCCTTAGAAAGGATAAGTAGGGCCTCTCCTTTCAAGCGTTTAGGACCCCAAGGAAATGCCTTATGGGTTGCATCGAGAAATACTCGACGACGAAGTGATGTGAAGGAAGGTTCAACCCAATCCAGATTAAATACTCGACGAACTGATGGGTCCAGTCAGAGAGAAGGTTCATAAGAAGAAATCTCAGCACGATCTGTTAGTTGGTATAAAAAAGATGCCACCCATAGATCTGGTGCTGGTAGTGATGCTTAGAAAGGTTTCATTCAGCATTTAGAAGACGGATTGGGAGAAATGGCCAAGGCCAAGAATTCCCTCCAAAGAAGTTTTATTAAGGGATCCCCCTTTGTGAAAACCATTGTAGATTTTCCTACGCTGACCAAGTTTAAAGCTCCAATGGTCACTTCCAAGTATGGTGGGAATGTTGATCCAGTTCTTCATATAGAATAATACCAAGAAATGGTTGATATCTATGTTATTCTTGATGAGATGCGATGCAGGGCATTTTCAAGAATAATCATTGGATCTGCTCAAATCTGGTATAATAGTCTTCCTCGGGGACAAATTTCTTGCTTCCAATAACTCGCCGAGCTATTCATTGGTAATTTTTTCTTTGGAACAAAACCAGTGAAGCGAGTAGCTCATTTTCTTAGTGTAAGACAGAAGGAGGGAGAAAGACCAGGGATTACATCACTCGTTTCAACAACGATAAACTGGAAGCCATTGATTACAAAGATAAAACTGCAATCACTGCCCTCATGAGTGGTTTGCTCCCCGAAAACTGTACTATACTTTGGCTAAAGATCCCCCGAAGATGATGACAAAATTGATGGCCAAAGCAGTGAAGATTATGAATGTCGAGGAAGCTATGGCTGCCAAAAAGAATTCAGATGCAAAAGCGAAAGCAAAGACAGAAGGGAAGTGAGAGAAAAAGGAGCACAAGAATCACAATGAACGCAGGAATTCGAAAGCAAAAGAAAGCCTAGATCGACTTAGGAAATTTACCAATTACACTCCCTTAATGGTGGATATACATTATGTTTTGGAAGAAATCAAGCACAACAACGATTTGAGTTGGCCTGAAAAGTTAAGGCCACCTGCTGATAAAAGGGATAAGTCCAAGTATTGTGAATTTCACAAAGATCATGGTCATACGACCAACCAGTGTATTACTCTCCAAAATGAGATAGAAGCACTCATCCGAAGAGAAAAATTGGACATATTTATTGATCGGTAGGCTAATGGAAGAACTGGAGTTAGAGGTCGACGGAGAGAAGATAAGAAGAGGAATCACGATGAGGATCCAAAAGATGATCCTCATCTTACCAAGAAGCCTAGACAACCGAAACATGAGGTACTCACACTCATTTTTGATCTTTTAATTGCAATATGATTACAGGTGGGGATGCAGGAGGAGGAGATCATACAACTGAAAGGAAAGATTATCTCAATGAGGCCCAGGATTATTCCTATATCCAGCGAATCAACCTTGTCCAGGAAGACCGACCAAAAAAGGTTAGCAAGGATAAGATCATAATTGTCTTTTCCAAGAACGACCTATCTGGAGTGTTATATCCTCATGATGATCCTTTAGTGATCAGAGTCAGGATGAAAGACGTACTGGTGGCAAGAACATTAGTGAATAATGGCAGTTTGACAAACATCGTGTTTTATCCATGTTTTGATAGTTTAGGATTAAAACTCAGTCAACTGGAGCCTTACCACAGGCCACTCATTGGATTTTCTAGAAAGAAAGTATTTCCATTGGGGATAATTAAACTAGACGTGTTGATCGAGACATGGTCGACGAGCAGGACAGAGAAAGTGACATTCTTTGTAATGGATAGAAATGTTCATTCTGCCTATAACATGATCATGAAAAGAGTTGGTCTGAAGAAATTCAAAGTTGTACCCTCTAATATTCATCAATGTCTGAAGTTCTTGTAACACCCCGTAATTTTGAGGATTTAATATTTAATTATTTTTGGGAGTTATAAAAATATTTAAATTGGAAAAATTTAAATTCATGAGTTGGAGAATATATTTGAGTGAGCCGAATTATTTATAATTGGCGACTTTAAGTTTAATTGTCCGAATTAATGTGTGTCGCATTTTGAGGTTGAATTTGGAAATGTCAAAAATTATTTCGGATGGAAATTCCGAGTGCTTGGTTGCGTCCGGATGGATCGAGATAGTCAGAAAAGAGTACCCGAGGGTGGTAATTGGGTCTCGGGGTATTTTTGGGCATAGCCGGCCCACACGGGGTGAGTTGGGCCATTTTAATTAGGCCCAGATGGCCAAAAACGGGATTAAGGGTTTTTAACCTAAATGGAGAAGTGTTAAACGGCAGTAAACACAAATTCTAAGCCTAGGGCTTGAGAGGGAAATTGGGGGAAAGCAAATCAAGAGCCAATTGGGGATTATTGGAGCCGAATTAAGGAACTACACCAACGGATCAGACCCTAGGAACAATTCCAGGCAAGTGGTTAACTTGCTGTAATGTGTAAATGGTGATATCCAAATAATATTTTAGTGATGTGTAAACTAAAATTCGTTTTGGGGATAAATGGGCACAAAATGAGATTTTGTTAATGGAATACTTGGTTGAGATTCAAAGTAAGAAATAGGTGTATTATATATCCCTAAGTAAAGATAAAATGAAATTTGAATATATTTGATGATTAACATGGAATCTTTATGAGTTCTTGGATGAAGAACATGAATCTTGAATAACTTAGGGTTTATTTGATGAACACAAGAGGTCAATCTGCCTGAATTTTTGACACAACTATAATCGTATGCCATTTGAGTTGTACTTCGAATTAGACTATGAACCATACATGTCTGGAAAGGTGAACTTGGAATCAGGTCAATCGGAGTTCTGTAGAGGGAGTAATTGACATTTTACTACAGAGTATTTGATCTGTCAACATAGTAATCCGTCAGAATTTTGACATGAATTTAAACGTATGAGATTTGAATTTTTCTTCGAATTATAGTGTGAACCATACATTACTATAAAGGTATTTCTCTTAGCTATCCAATGAACTTGGAATCAGGTCAATCGGAGTTCTGTAGAGGGAGAAATCGAAATTTTACTAGAGGGTGTTTAATCTGCCAGAAAATTTGAGATTTTTCTTTTTAAGCCTCAAATGTCTAAAATTTTATCGGGGAAGTGTTTGGGACCTTGATGAAATATATTGATGGAATAATGATATGGAAGTAGTTCTATGATTGAGTTTTGGACTTTAATTTTGTGAGAGAGTTAAAGTGGAGATTCATAGGCTTGATTGTGACATACTCTAGTTCGAGATGATAAGAATATAATTACGGAAAAGCGTGAGTGAGCTTAAATTCGTTAGGTCAGTGGGTTAACAAGGGTAACTACTGAATTGATATAACAAGGGGTAACTAGGACCCTTAGAGTTGTGTGAATACTTGAATTAATACGAAAGTGAAATAAATTTGTAAAGCAAACAAGTACGGTGAATATTAGAGATAAATATATTACGTACAAGTATGAATAATTGGATTGTGTAAATACCTACTGTTTTATAGGATTACTTGGGTTGTGAATGCCTATTGTGTGTTTCCTTGTGATAGGAACATAGAATCGAGAAATATTAAGTTATGAGCCAAGTGAGCGAGTCTAAGGATAATGGTTGAGTGACACCAAGTTATTAAATTAATGGATGTGCTAATTAATGAAGGTAGAGTCGGAAGGTAGACTCGGAAAAGTATTAAATTAATTAATGTTGTGATTAATTAATTTAGAGTCGGATTATAGACTCGGGAAGGGTATTAATTAATTAATGTGTAAATTAATTAAATGAGAGTCGTACCACAGACTCAGATCGGTATTAAATTAATAGGTGTGTTAATTAATTTAATTAGAGTCGGGCGATAGACTCAAGAAGGTATAAAATTAATAGGTGTGTTAATTAATTTAATTAGAGTCGGACCATAAACTCGGGGAAAATAGTATATTAATTGAGGTGTGAATTAATTATATTAGAGTCGGACCACAGACTCGGATTTGTGTTAATTAATTAATGTGTAAATTAATTAAATGAGGGTCGGACTACAGACTCGGAGTTGTGTTAATTAATTAATGTGTAAAATAATTAAATAAGAGTCGAATCATAAACTCGGGCAAATTTCATATAAATTATTGTGTAGAGTATTATTATTTAGAGTCGGACCACAGACTCGGGAAGATGATAAATTATTAAGTGAGAAAAATAATTAACAGAGTTGGGACATAGACTCAGAAAATTTTAGGCTAGTGTTACGGATCTTTGAGTACACGGTAAAGTCGAGGTTTATATTATATATATACGGTGTAGTGATAGTATATATATAGATATGTGTATATATTGTGTGTGCTATTAAATATCAGTGATTAGATATTTACTTAATTTATATACTCTAGTGCTATCAAGGGAGGTTGCGCGATGTGGGTGAATCCCCTAGCTTGAGGAGTAGGGTGAGTATATCCCCAGGTCATAGCATCCGGTATATGGGTGAGAGGATTATCTCGCTTTCAGGAAAGGAATATCACTGCCTCCACTTCGTTTATGTTTTAGGCCAGGCTGGTGAGCGATTCCAACTTGGGTAACTAGATTATGTGAGCACAACTAGTGAGATAGCACTTTAGAGGGAATCATCCGGCGAGGGTATACTCGGAGGGATGGATATACGTATATTATATGTGTGGATGTTTTAGTAAAGGTACATATATAATGGTATTCAATATTATATGAAGATAATAATATATTGTGTGATGTATTTACTTTATATAACTTGTGACACGGTTATATGCTACTATTTAAGAAGGAATTAATTAAGTTAATTGTGAGATAACTTATAATTCAAAAATCATTATACTCGGGTTAGAGTAGTATGGCAAGGGGAGGTTATACCAGGACTAGTTGGAAGGGGTAGTACAACTAGGTGGGGGTTAAGGTAACCGTTAAGTGTGAACAATAGTGGAGGGGTGTGAATGTCCACAAGGGAGTGCGACACTAACTTAAATATGAAGTGAATTCATGCATTTTAAATTACTGCAGTTAATTCACTTGCTAAATATTTTCAAAATGTTTTGGGTTCTAACCCTTGTTATAAAACTATTTTCAAAACCTTTTAGGTGTCCAGCCACAAGGACGCCAGGATTGATATTCTATTCCAGGGATACGGAGTTGCGGCATTTGTGGATGCTAGTAGAAGTTTGGATTAGATGCATCGTTCATTCATTCCTAGAGTTGGAATCATGTATTAGCTTCAGTTTTATTTTGGGCTTGTTGCCCAGACTTTTCAGTGCAGTTTTCAAATGTATTTATTCAGGTGTTGAATGTTTATATTGGATTTCACTTTGGTGGCCGATGGTTTATTCGGCAAAATGTTTAATTAATTATTCAGTTTAGTTTTATTCAGTTGTGTGAATGGTTCATATTTATATCCGCATGTACTGTTTTGTTTAATTAAAAAGTTAAAATTGACACCAGCTTTTAGAATACTAGGAGGTTAGTAAGTTTTAAAAAGTTTTCGACAGTGATGATAAGGATGAACCAACTGGGATTCCTGTTTTAATTTGGTATAGGACTGATCACCCGATATTTTATTAGGCGGGGTGTCACAGTTCTCGACCAACTTTGGAGTTGGAGTAGTGAAAGGAGATAAGAATGTAGCTCGGAAATGATACTATTCCTCTATCGAAGAAGAAGATATGTTGAAGACAAAGAGGAAAATAACCACTTATCAAGTGGATATATCTGAGCCAAACAACGAATATGAAGTTGAAACCTTAGATCCACGAGATGAATCTGAGCTTATAAAAGGCCAAGTGATGGAGGCAATTAAAAACATTATTCTGGACGATGATAAACCAGAACGAACTACTCAAATAGGAGCGTTATTGGAACCGGTTCTTAGACAAGAGTTGATGGTTTTCTTGAGACAAAGAAAACAGGTGTTCGTATGGAGTCATGAATACATGCCATGCATAGACCCAAATTTCCTATGCCGCGAGCTTAATGTTATTAAGGAGGTTAAACCTGTGAAGCAGTAAAGAAGACTTTTTAGCTCAGAGAAGAACCAAGCTATACAAGAAGAAGTGGAGAAGCTTAAAAAGGCTTCCTTTATTGAAAATGTAAAGTACCCGAACTGGTTAGCCAACGTAGTTATGGTCAAGAAGAAGAACAATAAGTGGAGGATGTGTGTTGATTTTACTGACTTGAACAAAGCGTGCCCAAAGGATCATTTTCCTTTGCCACGAATTGATCAACTCATGGATGACACTTCGAGGCACGAGCTACTGAGTTTTATGGATGCATATTCTGGTTATAACCAAATCAAAATGAAGCTAGGGGATAGAGAAAGCACTTCCTTTATTACTCCCTGAGGAACTTATTGCTATAATATTATGCCATTTGGTCTAAAAAATGCAGGTGCTACTTATGAGAGACTGGTGAAAAAAGTATTTGAGGATCATATAGGCAAGAACATATAGGTGTATGTTGATGATATGCTCACTAAGAGCAAAAAAGTTGTTGATCATATTACTGACCTCAGCCAGACGTTTGATTAATTGAAAAAACACCAGATGAAGTTAAACCCCATCAAATGCGCCTTCGGAGTTCATGAGGGAATGTTCCTCGGGTATACAGTGAATCAAAGGGGCATTGAAGCAAATTCAGATAAGATTAAAGCTCTGATCAAAATTCATTCCCTGACCTGTAAAAAGGATGTTCAAAGGCTAATAGGACGCATAGCAGGACTCGACAGATTTGTGTCCCAAGTAACGAAAAAGAGTTTGCCATTCTTTAAGGTGCTCAAAAAACCTTTGAGTGGAATGAGGAATGTGAAAAACCTTCCTAGAATTGAAGAAGTACCTGGGAACACCACCACTACTCTCCCGACCAGTGTTGGGAGAAAATCTGTATCTATATTTGGCAGTTTCTAAGTCAGTTGTTAGCTCTGCCTTGATCAAGGAGGAGAATAGAGTCCAAAAGCCAGTTTATTACACTAGCAAAGATTTTTTAGAAGCAGAAGCTAGATATCCCAGACTAGAGAAATTAGCGTTGGCCTTAATTGAGGCTAGTAGATGAATAAAGCCAAATTTTCAAGCTCACACCATAGTGGTATACACTGATATGCCACTGAGGCAAGCTTTACATAAGCCAGAGAAATCCAGAAGATTGATGTATTGGGCTGTGGAGTTGGGGGAATATGACCTTGTATATGAACCACGGAATGCTTTAAAAGTCCAAGTTGTGGATGATTTTATTAAAGAATTCACTTACCCAGAGGTCCTCGAGCAGCAAGGGACTCTAACCGAGCAACACGCAGAAGTCAACAAACCTACTGAAGATACGCTCGACTAACTCCAAGCAAAGGAGACTACAGAAAAATTTCCACCGACCAACCAGAATCCTCCCGTGGAGTACAGGAGATGAAAAATAAATATGAGGAGGTAAAGTGTTGATACCAAAATTAATATGCTGATATGGACGAATAATATGAGAACATGTGTCAATCTACTTGGCACAATAGAAACGAGGAAGTTCATTTCCCCGACCAACTCATGGTCTCTCCGAGCAACGAGGATACACCGAGGAACTTCAGCACTCCGAGGTACTCTAGCGCTCCGAGGAACTCCTGAGCAACGAGCAACTAAGGCGGTCCGAGCTGCATCTCGGCCATAACATTAATTGCCAGATGATCAACAGTTCAATTATTCATTGAATGCTCATCATCTTGACGCACACGCTGCATTAAATGTATTACCCTTTCATATGTATATCATTTAATGTATCAACCCTTGCATGTACAGCCTAAGGGCTATAAAAACCTTGTATCGCCCTCATTCAAAGGGACCGGAATTTCTTGAGAGAACTTGTACTCGAGAATTCCCAAACACTCAGCAATAACATAACAGTGGACGTAGGCCATTCTTATAAGGCTGAACCACTTTAAAATCTTTGTCTCATTTTATTTATCTGTGATTGAATAATTAGAGCGATCTAATTTTTTACATCAACAGATTGGCGCCGTCTGTGGGAACGATTGTTATTATCGTTTTTCACCAAAAATCATTCATCATCAATGGCGGATAATCCAGAATCTAGCAATCGAAACGCTGGAAATGCTGAAAATCCTCCAAATCCCTCTGCACCTCCAGATCTGGCCGGAATTATGACGAATCTGGCTCAAGGACAAACCGCCATGCAAGACACACTGAGGCAACTCATACAAACCCTTCATAGCGGTGCACCTGCACGTTCAGAACAGCAAAGTGGTCAGAGGCAAACTTATTTACTTTCTTCACGATCCAGATGTACTGAGTTATATCGTAATGAGGAGTCTGATGATTTCTCTTATCAACCTGGGCGAACTTCGTCAATAAGGGCTACAGATACTGATCAACGTATCACTCTCTCTCCAGAAAGACCCAGTGCCATAGAAAGACTGAGTAGGGTGTCTCCTTTCATTCGATTAGGCCCTAGGAGGAATAGGAGTCCACCTAAGACCATGTCGAGGAGTTTTCGACAACCATCAAATCTAAGAGAAGGATCAGCACAATCACGACCAGTTGCTCGTCAAGAAAAATCTCAAGAGGCAACATCAGAACAATCAATTGCTCGGACTAATAAGCCCGAGGAAGGGAACGATGCGTGGAAAGGTTCCATCCAGCGGTTGGAGGATAGATTGGGAGAAATGGCTAAGGCCAAGAACCCCCTACAACGAACTTTTGTTCGAGGAACACCTTTTGTACAGGCCATTGTGAATTTTCCTACCCCGTCAAAGTTTAAAGCACCTGTAGTGACCCCCAAATATGATGGAAAGACAGATCCTGTTCTTCATATAGAGCAATATCAAGCTGCTGCCGACATCTATGTTATCCCCGACGAGATGAGATGCAGAGCGTTCTCAGGAACTCTCACTGGAGCTGCCCAGATATGGTACAACAATCTTCCTCGGGGTAAGATTTCAACTTTCTTTCAGTTGGCCGAGTTGTTTATTGGCAATTTCTGTTTTGGAGCAAAGCCAGTAAAACGAGTAGCACACTTGTTAAGTGTTAGACAAAAATCTGGTGAGAGTACTAGAGATTACATAACTCGTTTCAATAACGAGAAACTGGAAGTCATAGATTACGAAGAAAAGACAGCAATCACTGCCTTGATGAGTGGGTTGTTGCCTAACAAGTTGTATTACACTTTGGCCAAAGATCCACCTACAACTATGTCAGAGTTGATGGCAAAAGCGGCCAAAATCATGAATGCCGAGGAGGCTATGGCTGCAAAGAAGAATATGGATAAAGACACCAAGGTGGAAGTCGACAAATCTAAGAAGAAAGAGCATAAAAGCAATGGTGGAGATAAACATTCCAAGAATAAATGGGAAGTCATGAAGAAGTACGATAATTATACTCCTTTGAAAATGGGTATTAATCATGTCTTGGAAGAAATCAAGAACAACGAGGAGGTAAAATGGCCAAAGAAACTGAGATCAGACCCTGATTCGAGGAGTAAGGATAAATATTGTGAATTCCACAAAGATCATGGCCATATGACTAAAAATTGCATAGCTCTTCAGAACGAGATTGAAACACTCATCCGAAGAGGAAAGCTAGCAAAGTATGTTGATCGGGGAGGCGAAAAAAGAAATAATGATCGAACTAGAGAGAGGTCTAGATCTCCTCGCCGAACAGAGGAGAAAAAGAAAAGGGACCATGAAGATGATCCAGATGAAGACCTCGATCTTCCTAAGAAGCCAAGGCAACCAGAACGAGAGGTATTTTCAATACGCTTTGGATCATTTGATTGTAATGTCATTACAGGAGGAGATGCAGGAGGAGGAGATCTTACTGCAGAAAGAAAAGCTTACCTCGGAGAGGCGCAAGCTTGCTCGTACATTCAGCGAATAAACTTGGCCGAAGAGGATCGTCCGAGGAAGATAAACAAAGAGAAGCTGGTTATTGGCTTTTCAAAAAACGACCTAGCAGGTGTTCTTTATCCTCACGACGATCCTCTGGTGATTAAAATGAGGATGAAGGAAGTAGTGATTTCAAGGGTGTTGGTAGACAATGGAAGTTCGGCAGACATCATGTACTATTCATGCTTTGACAGTTTGAATCTGAAATTATCTCAATTGGAATCGTATCACAAACCCCTCTTGGGTTTTGCTGGCGAGAAAGTTTTTCCACTTGGGACGATCAAGTTGGACATATTCATTGGAACTTGGCCTGCTTGTAGAACAGAGAGAATACGCTTCTTTGTGATGGATAAGAATGTGCAGTCAACCTACAACATCATCATGGGAAGAGTTGGTTTGAAGAAGTTCGAAGCAGTTCCATCTACAGTGCATCAGTGCTTAAAATTCCCAACAAATTTTGGAGTAAGAGTTGTGAAAGGTGATCAGAAAGTAGCTCGGGAATGCTATTATTCGTCTGCCGAGCAATAGGAGCTTGAAGATTCAAGAAAAAAGACTACTACCTACCAGGTAGATGAAGGCACAGAAATTGAAACATTGGATCCTCGAGATGAATCCCAACTTGTAAAAGGACAGGTGGTGGAATCTACAGAAAATATTATTCTGGACGACGAGCACCCTGAACGAGTAACCCAGATAGGTTCTACGTTGGATGCTTCAATAAAACAGGAGTTGATAACTTTCTTGAGAAACAGGAAGAAAACTTTTGCGTGGAGTCATGAAGACATGCCAGGAATAGATCCAAACTTCTTATGTCATGAGCTCAATGTGAATAAGGAGATCAAGCCTGTAAAGCAGAGAAGAAGGGTATTTAGCCCCGAGAAGAATCAGGCTATACAAGAGGAGGTCGAGAAGCTCCAGAAAGCCCAATTCATTGAAGACGTAAAGTATCCAGACTGGTTGGCAAATGTGGTGATGGTAAAAAAGAAAAACAATAAATGGAGAATGTGTGTTGATTTCACCGATCTTAACAAGGCATGCCCAAAGGATCATTTTCCATTGCCCAGAATTGATCAACTAGTGGATGCTACCTCGGGACATGAACTGCTCAGCTTCATGGATGCTTACTCTGGCTACAACCAGATCAAAATGAAACCTGAAGACAGGGAAAGTACTTCTTTTATTACCCCTAGGGGAACTTATTGCTATAATGTTATGCCTTTTGGTTTGAAAAATGCAGGAGCGACATACCAGCGGCTGATGAACAAGGTTTTCACCGAACAAATCAGTTGCAACATGGAAGTCTATGTCGATGATATGCTGACAAAAAGCAAGAAAGCTACAGATCATCTAGTTGACTTAGCTCAGACATTTGATCAACTGGATAAATACTAGATGAAGCTCAACCCGATGAAGTGCATATTTGGAGTATGAGAAGGAATGTTCCTCGGGTACATCGTCAACCAAAGAGGCATTGAAGCAAATCCAGAAAAGATCAAAGCTCTTTTAGGGTTGCGATCACCAACGACGAAGAAAGAGGTGCAGAGTCTTACAGGACAAGTTGCAGCGCTCAACAGATTTGTATCTCGAGCAACAGATAGATGCTTACCATTCTTCAAAACACTTCGAAAAACTTTCGAGTGGAATGATGAATGTGAAAAAGCCTTTCAAGACCTGAAGAAATATCTGGGAACACCTCCGCTGTTGTCAAGGCCAATAACGGGAGAAAAGTTGTACTTATACCTGGCAGTATCAGAGCATGCAGTCAGCTCGGCACTGATCAGATTGGAGAATGGAGTCCAGAAGACAATTTATTACACAAGTAAGGCTTTCCGAGGTGCAGAGATCAGGTACCCAAAGCTGGAGAAATTGGCATTGGCATTAATTGAAGCAAGTAGAAGAATGAGGCCATATTTCCAGGCCCATACCATCGTCGTTTATACCGACATGCCACTGAGGCAAGCCCTTCATAAGCCAGAAAAGTCAGGGAGATTGATGTACTGGGCAATAGAGCTCGGTGAATATGATATTGTGTATGAGCCCAGATCATCACTGAAAGGGCAAGCTGTAGCAGATTTTATAGCAGAGTTTACATATCCTGATACCCCCGAGGAACAAAAATTGCTCGCTGACCAACCTGTGGACGCTACAGGATCAACAGACATAAGTCCAGATCAACTCCGGTTGGTAAAAGGGCTTGTGGATGTAGAAAGATCATCAAATTCAAACCCAGACCAACTCCGGTTGGTAAAAGGGAGAGAAGAGATGGTCGACGAAGAGCAAAAAATACCAGGGGAGGATGAAAGGAAACAGCAGATATTTCACCGAGGAACTCTATCAGATAAGAAATTTGAAGACAAGTTACCTACATGGAGATTATATGTAGATGGATCATCTTGCACAACGGGTTGTGGAGCAGGGATTATTTTGAACACCCCAGACGAGATTGACGTGGAATATGCCTTGCGATTCCAATTTAAAGCTTCCAATAATGAGGATGAGTATGAAGCCTTGATAGCAGGTCTTAATTTAGCAAAGATTATGGAAGCGCAACAAGTGATGGTATTCAGTGATTCTCAATTAATTGTGAATCAGATGATGGGAACATATGCAGTTAAAGGAGAATTAATGGTCAAGTATCATGCAAAGGCGATGGAATTGTTGGCAGAATTTGATGCCATTCAGTTGATCAGAATACCAAGAATGGAGAATGCACAAGCAGACGCACTGGCCCGACTAGCATCAGCTACTCGTACCGAGCTGCGAAGAACGATACCAATTAAAGTACTGGAAAGTCGGAGCATAGATGAAGACCTAACGATGAATGTTATTACCCTTGATTTAGGATCATCTTGGATGGATCCCATCAGGGCATATATTGAAGAGGGAGAATTGCCAGAGGACAAGCTCACGGCAAAGAAATTGAAGTTTAAAGCTGCTCGGTATGTACCAACTAATGGTGTTTTGTATAGACGAGGAATTATGGTAGGTTTGCAGAGATGTGTACATCCTTCCGAGGTAAAAGAATTGATTGAAGAAATCCATGAAGGGTCCTGTAGAGCTCATGTAGCAGGACGAACACTTTTGCAGAGGGTGATGACTCAAGGATACTACTGGCCGACGATGAGGGCTGATTGTATAGCCTATGCTAAGAAATGTGACAAGTGCCAACGTTTTCCCTCCATCCGACGAACTCCACAAGCATTATTGACACCAATAACTTCCCCTTGGACATTTGCCATATGGGGAATTGATTTGGTTGGACCACTGCCGATCACCCGAGGAAGATTCAAGTACCTCGTCGTTGCAGTGGATTATTTTACTAAGTGGGCAGAAGCTGAGCCACTTATTGATATGACGTACGAGAAGGTGTACCAATTTGTTTGGAAGAGTATCATCTGCCGATATGGTCTCCCTCATGCCTTCATCACAGACCATGGAACACAATTCGACAACGAGGAGTTTGCTGCCTATTGTCAACAATCAAACATCCTGAAGACCCATTCAGCACCTGGTCATCCTCAAAGCAATGGGCAGACTGAGGTAACGAACAGAACACTGCTAAATGGTTTGAAGAAGAGGCTAAGTGAAGCTAAATCTAACTGGATTAATGAGCTACAATCAGTATTGTGGGCTTACCGAACAACTCCCCGAGCAGCGACTGGAGAATCACCATATATGCTGGCATTTGGAAGTGAAGCTGTAATACCTGCCGAGTTGGGTCTTCCAACACATAGAGTACTGAATTTCAATTCTCCTGTCAGTGACTTGATGAGAAGACTGGATTTTGATATGCTCGAGGAGGTCAAAGAAGAGGCAGCCATCAGGAATGCTGCTTATCAACAACGAACAGCTCTGTTCTACAACAAAAGGGTGAGGAAATGCGATTTAAAAGAAGGAGATTATGTGCTAAAGAAGGTCATTCAGAAGCACAATAAATTGGAGGCAAACTGGCATGGACCTTACCGAGTTACAAAAGTTATTCGACCAGGAACTTACCGAATAGCAACTCTAGAAGGAGAGGAATTCAAGAATGCTTGGAATGCCGAGCACCTTCGCAAGTATTATCAATGATGTAAAATGTACAACGGTTCCATCAATATGTATAAAACGATGATGTTTTCACCATTTTTCTCTCCTTTGTTTGAAAGTTTTTCGGGGAATACTAGTGTTGTACACTACGCTGACTACGCTGCTCGACAGCAAAAAGAAGACGATAGTTCAGACCCACGACCAACTCCGGTTGGTAAAAGGGCGAGAACAAATTATATACTCCTTTGGTTAGGAGGCGTACACTTGCGTGATCAACTTCGGTTGGTAAAAGATCTTGTGGACAAGATAGTTCGAAAGAACCTGATAGTTCGAGCGTGATCAACTTCGGTTGGTAAAATAGCGAGAACAAATTATACTCCTTTGGTTAGGAGGCGTACACTTGCGTGATCAACTTCGGTTGGTAAAAGAGCTTGTGGACAAGATAGTTCGAAAGAACCTGATAGTTCGAGCGTGATCAACTTCGGTTGGTAAAATAGCGAGAACAAATTATACTCCTTTGGTTAGGAGGTGTACACTTGCGTGATCAACTTCAGTTGGTAAAAGAGCTTGTGGACAAGATAGTTCGAAAGAACCAGATAGTTCGAAAGAACCTAACAGTTCAAACCCACGACCAACTTTGGTTGGTAAAAGGGCAAGAACAACATTCTTAAAAATGCCAATTTTGGCTAGTTAAGAAACAAAATATGCCAACTTATATTGATCGGAAGGTAAAACCATTCCACAAAATACAAAATATTCCAAATTGAGCCAAGTATAGTTGGTCGGGGATCAAAACCCACTAACTACAGTTGGTCGACGAGGATAAATTATCGACCTTGATTGGTCGGACATATTTTATGAAAACCCATCAACTGTTGGTCGGGGATAAAAACCCATTAACTGTAGTTGGTCGACAAACACAATTTAACAACCTTGGTTGGATGAAAACATTTTAAACATTTTATACTCATTACTTTATTGTTAAAGTGTTTGAGCAACATTGATACTTGCAACTTTTATTATTAGAACAACACAATATTGTTATCTTTTTAACAGATACATATGGACAAATATAAAGTGTTTAACAGGCACAAAAGAATAGCAATACAGATTTGCGAATAGAAAATGAAAGTCTTTCATTAAAATTCAAAATAAATTACAAGTTACATATATATATGCTAACTATTACATTGAAAATCCTATTCTATTGGTTTTTTCCCTTCAGCCTTCGACACAGGTTCCTCGCCAGCAGGAGGATCATTTAATGTCTGAGGAGAATTGATAAAATTCAAGTCCTTCAACATCCTGACATTCATCACTGAAGGAGTATCCAAGAGATGCTCGGGACGAGATAATTAGGTCTGAGAATGAAGACTATAGTCACCAAGATATTTTGAAATTAAGCTCCGAGGAATAGCACGAGCTGGGATCCATTTCATGTCCAGTTTATAAGGCGGTACAGGCAAGTCTAGTAGCCCAGGAGCATGATAATCCCATAAATAATGCCCTCGCTCCAATTTTAATACCACCAGGGCGTTCAACCACCCCTGCTTATAACCTTCATTATTAGCGTGTTCAATACGAGCATCTAAATGAACTAGAGCTTCATTGTATCCAACCATCCAAAATTCCCTGGGCTGTTTATGGAATTGGAAGGTTAATCTATCCAATTGTTCATGAAGGTTTTTGGCGAAAAGGTCCTTGGTATGTAAAGCAGACTTCGTTGCAGTAAGTTGATCTTCCAAAGATAGGTTTTTCTTGGACATTTCAGACAAAGCACGATCTTTTGCATTCAATTGGAATGCTTGAGTTTCCAAAGTAGATTGAGTGCGAGCTTCTTCAACATTACGGCTGAGAACTCTTGATCGACTCCGAGCAGGTGGAGAACTTTGCTCCTCGACAACATTTTGAACAGATCTTCCTCGCCCACGAGACCCTCTTCCTCGTCCCCGAGCAGTAGTAGAGATACCAGACCTTCTCAGAGTATCCAATTCTTGCCTTAATTTGGCGTTTTCAACCTCCAAGAATGAGAATCCTTTATTAGTGACCGGTACCAAGGCATTAGAGGATGAAGCTGCAGACTCATATTGTGCCAACTTCTTCTGCAAATTGTTGTTCTCATGTTCCAGCAGTTCGGCGATCTGTCTGCAGGCCTCAACTTCACCTTTTAGGTATCTCTCCCTAACATCGTACCCAACAATGATCTTTTTGTGACCTGTCTCAGAGGAAAGCTGTTGATACCTACTCTCATATTCCTTGTGCAACAAAGCAGTTGATTCATTATGCTGATTCTGAAGATCTTCTAAGGTAAAATGAAGCTCCTCGATCAAGTCGTAGTAGGCCACAGCTCGGTCAAGTAAATCTTTCAAGTACCGATAAGCCTCAATTGCCTGATCTGAAGCATCATGGCCAAGGATGTCAGCAATTTCTGATACACTTAGCTCTGTGTGACCAACCTTATAGTATTCGTGACATTGCTGCATCAGTTTTGTATCATTGGCAGATAGCAATTCCATCCTAGCCATAAACTAATGAAGAAGAGACAACAGTCAACAAAAACAAATCATCAACAACAGAGAATAACAAAGATGTATTTTATTAGATCATAAAAAGATTACATTGTTTGATTACAAATGATAACGAAAAGATAGAAATGATACCGAACAACTTCACACCTTTTCCTTGTCTCCCAAGACTTTCTCGTGAGGCTGGGACGAGGAGCTTGGTTGCTCGGTGGTAACAGCAGCTTGATCAGCAGGAGTTGAAATTTTCTCAGGAGGAGGAGGCATGGAAGAAATGTCCTCGTTGGCAGAAGGTAGAGAGGCAGGGAATTGATCACCCATGACCATGGAAGATTCATCAGAGATAGCCTCATCTTCTTCTTCTTCTATAATTGGTGGGGGAGGACCAGGGAGGTGTAGCTGAAATAGCTCAGAGTCGTCTTTGATCTTCAATTCCTGCAGGGAAGCTAACCAGCCATCTCGGAAGTATTTCAACTTCCCGTATTGTACTTGGGATGTCATCGCAGCAATCCCTTTGTCCCATCCTTTATCCCAGCCAGCGCTGAAGGATTTTTTAACTGCGAACTTTCTTTTCAGTTTCTCCGAGGAGAGCTTCTCGGATTGAAGATCCTCGGCAGTCTTTAACTTCACATCCAATTCTTCTTTTTGGCGCTTGACATCTCGCAGGACGGACAACTCTTCCTCTGCCTTTTTCAGCTTATCTTCAAGCTCTCCAAAGTTCTTGAGCTTGTCGTCATATTTTTGATGCTCAACCTCTAAACTTTTCACCTTATTCTCCAAACTCTTGGAGATCTCAGCCAACTTCACCTTCTCAGCTTCAACTATAGACAACTTTTTCTCCCAGACAGCTTTGTCCTCACTATACTGCTGGCGAGAATCCTTCAAGGATTGGGTCAAACCCAGCAGAGCATCCTCTACCCCCGACGAGGAGATGGAAGCTTTAATTACTTCATCTTTCTTCACGATGTTGTTAAAACAATTCACCAGCTAAACAAAGGAAAAAGTGACAGGTCAGTACAAAAATACAAGTATTGAAAGAAAGAAAGGAAATTCAGAGTGTGAGAAATTTACTGAAGCAAGGTGACGGGTAGCTAGGGATGTCAGCATATCCCTAGAAATCTTTTCATCAATTTCTTGGACCTCGGGTATGATCCAAGTTTTTACCGAGCTTATGGCAGAGCTCGGAGGAATGATGGTTGGAACACCAACACCACCAGCTGGTAGAGAAGAGATGGTTTCAGTCAGATTGGCAGTTTCAGCCAAATTGACTGAGGACGATTTCCTCAATCTCCTCAAAGGAACTTCAGCAATTTCAACCAAGGAAGAGCTCTTGGTCGGAGAGATAGCAGTCATCTCCACAGGAGCAACCTTCTTGCTCGGAGCCACTGGGGGCTTCTCGATAGCTTTGGAAGGCGCAACATCCACCTTCTTAGTCCCCTCTGGGACATTAATTTTTCTTTTCTTGGCTTCAGCAGCAGAAGTAGTGTCATCAAATAGAGCAGGGGGAGCTCTTTTCCTGCCCATTCTCTGACTTAAAGTGATGTGAGAATCTGAAGAAGAATCCTCTGGAGTTGAGGCTGGCTCAACAGATCTAATCATAGAACGAGCAGTATAAGAAGTCGTATAGCTCCTATACTGCAGCAAATATGATGCATACCTAATGTGCTCGTCTGCAACGTTCTTATGCAATCCCCAGATAAGTTTCAGATGCTTAATATTAACCTCTGATTCTTTTGGAGTTTTTCTTTTACTATCCACTGCAGATAAATACATAATGAAATATCAGTCATACATTTTGTCAAATATGATAAAATCATAATTTCATAAGTAAAGCAAAATGAGAATAAACCTATCCCATTGCCATATGGGGGGCATTTAGGACCCTGGTATACTGCATCTCCAACCAAGGGGGCATATTGCCAATTTTTAATAATCACTCCATGTTCAAAATAATCTCTATTTGCATCAGGGAGGTTAACTACAAGAGCCCTATTTAAAAACCTAGTTTTTAAGTAATAAACATTATCTAAAATAGCCCATCTATAGCAATACATAATCTCAGGAATCCCTATACGAGTCCCATGAGTCAGATTTAATTTATACACCCCATTAATTATTCTCCATGAATTGGGGGCTATTTTTGCAGGAACAACGTCAAAGTACTGACAAAACTCTAAGCATAAGGGGTTTGGTGGAAAAGAAAATCCACATTCAGCAATGAATAGACTAGGGAACCAATGTCCCTCAGCCAATCGAAAATAATCTAAAGGCTCAGAAAGAACCTCCAGAGTTACCCAGGAAGGAATGGAAAAATCGGAACGAAATTTCTCAACAGATTCCACAAGATAAACCATAGTGAATAAAAGAAATACAGAAGAAAAGAAGAGAATCTTACAGGAAAAAGGAAGAGCTGACAACTAGCGAAGGACAAGATGAACGCACAAGGGTGAGAGAGAACAGAAAGCTTGAATGCAAAAAATTGGAAAAGGTAGAAGACGGTATGCTTACCTAAGAAGTTTAAATACTTTACCTTGGGAAGCTGCGAAGGAAATGATTACACAAAAGAAACTAATACGCCACCGGCGGCTAAAAGGACAAAAACGCACGAAGATCGAAGCATTCATAAAAATTCGAAAAAGGCGGATTCTATGAATTTGAAAGAAATTCAAATATGAAGAAAAGGCTCCTAAAACCCAGGAAATTCATTTAATATCGCCATATACCGAGAAAGAATGTTCCATACTCCTCAAAGTTCGAAATATGAAACATTGGGGGCTTCTGTTGATACCAAAATTAATATGCTGATATGGACGAATAATATGAGAACACGTGTCAATCTACTTGGCACAATAGCAACGAGGAAGTTCATTTCCCCGACCAACTCATGGTCTCTCCGAGCAACGAGGATACACCGAGGAACTTTAGCACTCCGAGGTACTCTAGCGCTCCGAGGAACTCCTGAGCAACGAGCAACTAAGGCGGTCCGAGCTGCATCTCAGCCATAACATTAATTGCCAGATGATCAACAGTTCAATTATTCATTGAATGCTCATCATCTTGACGCACACGATGCATTAAATGTATTACCCTTTCATATGTATATCATTTAATGTATCAACCCTTGCATGTACAGCCTAAGGGCTATAAATACCTTGTATCGCCCTCATTCAAAGGGACCGGAATTTCTTGAGAGAACTTGTACTCGAGAATTCCCAAACACTCAGCAATAACATAACAGTGGACGTAGGCCATTCTTATAAGGCTGAACCACTTTAAAATCTTTGTCTCATTTTATTTATCTGTGATTGAATAATTAGAGCGATCTAATTTTTTACATCAACATAAAGAATAAAATTTTCCATCACAGAATTTTGACAAACCAAGTGTTGGACAACGATATTCCCATATAGAGCTTATATATTGATGTGTCATCCTGTGTAATGGGATGTGGAGTTGGAATCATTCTCAGTACTCCAGATGAGCTAGATATAGAGTAAGCTCTACGATTCTAATTTTAAGCCTCCAATAATGAGGCAGAGTATAAAGTTGTGATTATTGGTTTAAATCTAGCCAAATCACTGAATGTCGAGGAAGATGTGGTATACAGTGATTTATAGGTGGTGGTAAATCAGTTATTGACCTTATATGCAGCTAAAGGAGAACTGATGACCAAATACATAGCCAAAGCTTTAGAGGTAATTTACACTTTGCTAGCTATCCAGATGATCAGAATTTTAAGATTCTAAAATACCCGAGCAGACACACTTGCTCGGCTAGCTTCAACAACCAAAATTGTGCTGTGAAGAACAATTCCTATTGAGATACTTGCTAATAGGATTATTGATGAAGATCTGATGGTCATTTTTATTACAGTTGATATGGGACCATCTTGGATGGACCCCATAAGAACATATATTAAAGATGGGATTCTTCCAGCCGATCTACTTGAAGTTAAGAGGCTGAAATACAAAGCCGCAAGATATGTGCTAGATGGTGGTGTGTTATATAGAAGATGATTAACTGTTGTTTTACAGCGGTGTGTGCATCCAGCTAAAGTGAAGGATTTAATTGAAGAAGTCCATGAAGGGTCATCCTGTGGAGCCCATATAGGAGGAAGAACACTGTTGTAGAGAATCCATACACAAGGATACTACTGGCCAACTATAAGAGAAGATTCTGCAGATTTTGCCAAGAAGTGTGATAAGTTCGAGAGATTTTCCAGTATACGCAAGGCTCCCCAAGCTCTCCTAACACCAATCACTTCACCCTGGCCCTTTTCTATGTGGGGAATTATCTTGGTTGGGGCCTCTGTCGATCACCCGAGGAAGATTTAAGTAGCTGGTTGTAGCTGTTGATTATTTTACTATATAGGTGGAAGTTGAACCATTGATTGATATGTCCTATAAAAAGGTTTATCAGTTCATTTGGAAGAATATCATATGCAGGTATGGCTTATCGTATGATTTTATCACTGATCATGGCACACAGTTCGATAACGATGAATTTGCTGCTTATTGTACCCCCCAATCTAATGTCCAAAAAATTCATTATGCTCATGGCCATCCTCAAAGCAATGGACAAACAGAGGTAACTAAAAGAACTTTGCTGAATAGGTTGTAGAAAAGGCTAGAAAATGCTAAAGGGAATTGGATCAATGAACTGCAGTCTGTCTTGTGAACTTACCGAACAACTCCTAGAACAGCTGTTGGAGAAACTCCCTATATTTTAGCATTTGGTATTGAAGTGGTAATTCTTGCCGAGTTAGGTTTACCTACGCACAGAGTTCTTAACTTCAATACCCCAGTTAGTGATTTAATGAGAAGGCTGGAGTTAGACATGCTAGAAGAAGTCCGTGAAGATGCAACTTTAAGGAATGCATCCTATCAACAACGGACTACATGTTTTTACAATAAGAGGGCCATACCGAGCAACTTAAAAAAGGGTGATTATATTTTGAAGAAAGTGATTCAGAAGAGCAATAAGCTGAAAGCCAATTGGCATGGGCCTTATTTTATTACTGTGGTCATCCGACCAGGCACATATCGAATTGAGACTTTAGAAGGGGAAGAATTCAAGAATCCATGGAATGTAGAAAACTTGAGTAAATGCTATCAGTGATGTAATCATGCTGTATTATGTTCATTTCAATATTAATGAGAATGCAATTTCCCCAACATTGTTTTTTTTCCATAGTACTAGTGATATGCACTACACTATGCATCTACAAAAATACCAATAAAGTTGGTTAGCATAAAAAAGACCACCAACAAAGTTAGTCGGTATCAATAAAGGCCACCAACAAATTTGGTCGGCATAAAAAAAACCAATAACAAAGTTGGTCGTTATCAATAAAGGCTACTAAAAAAGTTGATCGACATCAATAAAGACCGCTAACAAAGTTGGTCGGTATCAATAAAGACCACCAACAAAGTTGGTCGGCATAAAAAAAAGACCACCAACAAAGTTGGTTGGTATCAACAAAGGCTACCAACAAGTTGATCGGCATCAATAAAGACCACCAACAAAGTTGGTCGGTATCAATAAAGGTCACCAAAAAAGTTGGTCGGCATCAATAAAGGCACCAACAAAGTTGGTTGTCAAACATATATAACCATGTAAGGAAAAATTATAAGTCCCAAATGCTTGGTTAAGAAAGACCCGGATGAATAATTTTCATTGAAATTGGGCTAAAAAATGGATAAATATTTCACTAACGCCAGGGAATCGAGGTAACTGATGCAATTACCTAAAAACTTTAGGTACATTAGTAGAACCATGGTGATGCATTGGTAATTGATATAATACTTTGGAGAATCCTAAAGATCTCAATAGAACCGGTGAAAAACTAAAGATTAACTAAAAATTGATCCATTCATAGTTAAATACTAAAAAAGACATGCATATGTGCAGAGATTAACTAAAAGTTAATCCGTTCATAAAATAAGATTTTCATTAAATTAAATGATTACATATTATTGCTTAAACATACAGAAACAAAATACAAAGCATTATTCTGCAGGACGTTTTTTTTCAGTCTTATAAATAGGATCCATTCCAGCTGGAGGATCATCCAAAGTAAAAGGAGAGTTGATGAAGTTAAAATTCTGAAGCATCCTGTTGTTACTACTACTAGGGCAATCAAGCAAATGAGGAGGTCGGACGATCTCTAGTTCATCTTATAGCTCGTAGTCCCCTAATTATTTTGAAATCAAACAATGAGGAATACGATGAACAAGGATCCAATTAACGTCTAACTTAAATGGAGGATTGTCAAGCAGCAATAATTCTGGATCATACTAATCCCATAAAGATTTGTTCTGAGCCACCTTCATCACAGTTAAATCATTCATCCAACCCCATTATAGGATATGTTATTAGCCTGTTGAAGTCTATCGTCAAAATGCCCCAAAGCTTCATTATACCCATCCATCCAAACTTCTCTTAACTGCTTGTGGAAATGAAAGGGTAATTTATCATCCTGTGACTACAACTTTTTCAGTACTCCATTATTAACCTCTAATTGGGAAGATTGAGTGGATAATTGTTCAAATAAAGTCTGTAGCTTTTGGGATATCTCAGCAATAGCTCGACCTTTTTCTTTTAACTGTGCAACTTGATTGGCAAGAGCTTGCTAGGTCTTAATTTCTTTTGTGGTTCCTCGACCAGGCTTATTTCTTTCTTCGAAGGAAGATGCAGGCTTAATCTTTTTTAAGACTTCCAATTCATCTCTTAATGTTTCATTCTCAGCTTCTAAAAAGGAATAACCTTCATCAGTAGTAGCAACAATAGCTTCGAAGGCAGACTTCAAAAGATTCACTTTATCCCTCGAATTATTATTTTCCTCTTCTAGGAGTTTGGCAACAGTTCTAGTTTTTCAACTTCAAGCTTAAGAAGAAACTCCTTTTTATTATAAATAGAAAAAAAATTATCAAAACCCCGACTTACACTTAAGCTTTGATATTTTTTCTTATAGCTCTGGTGTAACAATGAAGTGGATTCTTTATACTGATCTTTAAGTTATTCTATCATTTCATAATAGGCAACATTATTTGCTACCGCCTGATCAAGTAAGTACTTCAAATACTTGTAGGATTCTTTGACCTGTTCTGATGCATCATCATCGAGCAACTGGGAGATTTCTTTTTTGGATAAGTCTGTATGACCAACTTTAAAAAAAGCATTGCACTTCCTCAATAGCTCCGTATCATTGGAAGACAGTTGTTCCATCTTTGCTATAAACTAGCAAGAAAAAATAACCACCAATCAACAACAAGAATGGAGAACAAGTACAATACACAAGAGACAAAAAGGAACAAAAGGATCTTGTATTGATAACAAAGAGTTGAAGTGTAATAAAAATGAAGAAAAAGAAACAACAAAGTAAAAGGGAAAATTCCGAACAACGTTACACCTTCTCCTTATCATTCTCAACCTTCTTATCCTGCTCAAAAGAAGGAATTACAAGGTGGAGTTCCTCGGTTTGCTCGACTGGAGGATGAGAAGACTCAAAAATTTTAGGTTGATCAGCAACAGATTCAACCACCAGAGAAGACTCTCCAGAACCAGCTTCATCTTCAACCTCATCCTCATTGGTTGTAGGAGGACCATGAATATATCTCTAAAAAAGTTTAGAGCTTTCAGTTGTGTTCAACTCATGAAGGGAAGCAACCCAACCATCTCTGAAGCATTTTTGTTTTGCATACTCAATCTGAGCAAAGGCAGTAGAAATGGCTTTGTTCCAGCCTTTGTCCCAACCAGCACTGAAGGAGGCTTTCACGACAGACTTTCTCTTAGCTCGGGCAGAGGATACAAGATCTTCAGCAGCCTTTGCCCTGCGCTCAGCTTCCTCTGCCCTGTGCTCAGCTTCTTCTGTCTTATGCTCAAATTCCTTCCCCTTGCGCTCAGCTTTCTTGGACCTCAAGGGCATTCTCATCAAATGTCTGCCGAGAAGTCTCAGCTATCTTCAGTTTCTCTGCCCATGTACTCTTCTTAGTCTCCAAGGCTTGCTGAGATTCGAGTAGAGACTTCTTCAAACCAGCCAAGACTTTCTCCACCTCATTTGAAGGAGAAGAAGCCTTAATTGCATCATTCTTATCCAACATATTATTTAAGTGTACCAAGAACTGCAAAAGATGAAGATCAAAATGAGTATATGAGAAATATAAAAGATAAGTTAACTATAAAAATAGAAACCACTTACTGATGCAAGGCTCTGAGCATCTAATTCAGAAACCCTCGATCGAGGGAGCATGGCATCCACCCCCTATGGTCTGGAAGAGTACCAGACTTGATCAACTTCCTGGATAAACTAGGAGTAATAGTTATTGGGGAATAATATCAGAAGAGGGTAATTCAACCAAGGATAATTGATCAGTCACCTGGTTGACCTACTTCTTTGCAGGCCCTCTCTTAAGTCTCCTCAAAGGAACGTCAACATCCTTGGGAGATGCATCTTTGGGGGTTAGGTCTTTGGGGGTTGGGTCCTTGGGAACTTGGGGCTTCATAACATCCATTGTTTTCTTCTTAGCTCCTTCAGCAAGTGCTTAGGATCCATAAGTGCTACAACCGAGGAGGTCAGGAAAATTCCTCTTCTTCATAATTTCAGATAAAGAAGTGTCAGAATCGATAACAACCTCTTGATGAAGATCAATTACCAGAACATGAGAGGTTGCAGGTCTATAAATAAAGGAAGAAACAATGTTTTTGTATTGAAGCAAATAAGAGGCGGACCTAATGTGCTCCTCAGCAACTACCTTGTGAAGTCCCCAGATAAACTTCAATTCTTTCAAATTTACTTCACTATCTTTGGGGGACTTTCTTTTATGTTCAACTGTAATTCAATTTATAAAACAACAGTCAATATGATATTTTATCAAATATAAATAGGGCAAAATCACTAAAACATGAAACAACCTATTCCATTGTCAAAGAGCAGACATCTAAATCCTTGGTATTTAGCACCTCCAACTAAAGGGGCGTGTTGCCAATTTTTTACAACTACCCCATGATCAAAATAATCCCTATTAGAGCTACTAAAGCTTTACTAACTGCCCTAGTTTTCAAATAAAAAGTGGTATCGCTAGTTGCCCATTTATAGCAAAGCATTATTTCTGGAATCCTTAGCCGGGTTCCATAGATTTGATTTAACCTATAAACTCCATTTATAACTCTCTATGTGTTAGGAGCCACCTTTGCAAGTACAATGTCAAAATATGGACAAAACTCCAGCCAAAGGGGATTGGGAGGAAATGTGAACCCACATTCAGCAATAAAGATGGAAGGGAACCAATGGCCCTCAGCAAGAGAGAAAAAATCAGAAGAAAAAGTGGGATGCTCTAATAAAACCCAAGATGGAATATTAAAGTCATCTCTGAACTTATCAAGTGACTCCATAGAATAAACCATGATGAAGAAAATAAAGAACAAGAGAGGAAAAAGTCTTACAAAGATTTAAGGATTCGACAAGAACTGAAGACAGAAAAGAAAGCGATCGTACGAAAAAGCAAAGAACACAACGGCAGAATCAGAAGTAAGAGGTAAAAGATGATCGAAGTTTTATCGCCCTTTTTATAAAATGCATCGAAAACTGGAAAAAGTAATGATTAAAGCGAACGACGTTTGGGTTTACGGCGGCTAATCATGGAAAAGACGAAGATACCCCATAAAAAGTTTGCTAAAATTTGAAATATTTACAAAATTGTCATTAGTGCCCAAAAATCGTCAATCAAGCAGATAATTTTCACAAGTCTGGAAGGTCTGCAATCAATCAAACAACCCGAACTACTGTTAAATCATAATATTTCACACTTTCGCATCAGCTCCAAGTATGAAACATTGGGGGCTTCTGTTGATACCAAAATTTACCACCCTACGTGGACCAGTCACAAGCAAACACGTGTCATCCAATGTGGTACAAGTCCAAGTCAGTCTGACCAATAAAGAAGCCCTACTAACAGATAAGCCCGACCAACGACCTATATTACCAACAATGCGATAGATTGTCTTACAACCTGTATTGCTAATGAAGCGACATCCTTCATCAATTTAATTCTCATTATGTATTGATGTAAATGCCTAACGAATGAAGGCATTCCATCCTTTCACACGAAAACTATCAGTACCCCTCTTGGGCTATAAATACTTTGTATCACCCTCATTGCAAGGGACCGAAAAAATAAATCAAGGCAATCAATACAGAACATTGGACATAAGCAGTGGCGGACCCAGGATTTTCGGGCTGTGGGTGCGGAATTTTTTATCAAATGCGGGAGCCCCCGAGGCGATTTTTTTGGGTTAGTTTTAGTTGTTTTGCAATTTTTAACCCCCAAAAAATGTGATATAATTTTTTGCCCCTACGTAATAAACCAATATTTTTTAACAACAATTACTAATTAAAATTAAAATTTAATACAAATTTGAGCAACAAAAGCTAATTTTGGGGACAAAATAAAATTTCAGCATACTAATTTTGGGAAAAAAATTATTTTTTAGCAACAATTTCAGCATACTAACATAAATACTCAAAAAAAAATTCAGCATACTAACATATTAAATACTGAACTTTCTTGACTTGAACTTTCTTCACGTATCTTTTTTAACAACAATAATAAAAACTAATTTTAGCATACTAATTTTAGCAACAATAATAAAAATTAAAAAAATTCAACAGTTAATTTCAGCAATAATAACAAAAAATAAAAAATTCAGCAACAATAACAAGAACTAAAAAAATCATCAACTAATTTCAGCATATTAATTTCAACAATAATAACAAAAAGTAAAAAATTCAGCAACAATAACAATAACTAAAAAAATTCAGCAACTAAACTAATATTAACTAAAAAATTTAGCAACTAAAAAATACAATTAAACTAATTTCAAATAACAACTAAAAACTATTAAACTTTAAAATTAACAACAATAACAATAACTAAAAAAATTCAGCACCTAAAAAATTCAGCAATACCTGATTTGTGTCAAAACTTTTGCAGGGGAGAGGAGAGGAGGAGCGGGCAGGGCAGCGGTAGCTCCTGCTGCTGTGCTTGGCTGCTGCGCCAGTTTGTAGGGGAGAGGAGAGAAGGGGAGGGAGAGGGAGAGGAGAGGAGAGGCGGCTGCTGAGTGTTGAAAGAGAGAGGGAGAGAATAGATTTAGGTTAGTTTTAAGTTATTTTCTCTTTAGTCTATTTATATATTTGCCCCAAATAATTATTTGTTGCTAACCCCTTATATTCAAAACTTACACATGTCCAGAATTTTTTTTTCTACTATACCCAGCAGAAAATTCTGGGATTCTTATAGGTGCGGCCGCACCCCTTCGGGATGGGGTGGGTCCGTCCCTATACATAGGTTATTCCAATGAGACTAACCACTTTAAAATTGCTTGTGTCTTGTTTGTTTTACTTATTTTATCTGTGATCAATTAATTAGACCTAATCTAGTTTTTTGCATCAACAATGTACATAATAACAATATAGAAAATGTGTCCCCATGAATAGGGTCATCAATATAAGAGTAATATTTATCCACTTTCGATATAACACCACAATTTAAATTCTACACATCACCAATGTATTCAAATATTTTTTATACTTTATCTTTAAGTTCTCAAATTTCCATAAATTACTTTTAAATGTTACACTAATTTTAAGGGGGGGGGGGGGGGGGGGGGGGGACATAGATTCTCCACAAAAATAAAAAGAAGCATTTTATTCCATTCACATCACACTAAGAAGGGGGGGGGGGGGGCATAGATTCTCCACAAAAAATAAAAAGAAGAATTTTATTCCACTTATATCACATTAAACAAATATATTTTAACTATATTTTCCAATGCCCATAAATTATGATTGTACTCATTGGGGGGGGGGGGGGGGGGGAGGGAGGCATAGATTCTCCACAAAAAATAAAAAAATAAAAGCATTTTATTCCATTCACATCACATTAAGGGGGGGGGGGGGGATATTTTCCAATGCCCATAAATTATGATTGTACACATTTATGATATTAAAAGTATTATAATGTTATAATAATAAGTTATTAATATGGGCCCTTTATAATCGAATTTTGGAAAAATTAATATACGAAAGTTGACGAGAATGGAATTTTCTACAAAAAC
This sequence comes from Sambucus nigra, assembly GCA_949130495.1. Lineage (NCBI taxonomy): Eukaryota > Viridiplantae > Streptophyta > Magnoliopsida > Dipsacales > Adoxaceae > Sambucus > Sambucus nigra. The sequence goes on from OX422215.1 coordinate 547,548,128, forward strand.
ATGTGAAATATCTCAATTTACTAAAGTTCACATTATTCTATAACATTACTATACATCAAAAATATACCCAATTCAATTTTTCAAAATTTCCAAGTCATAAATGACCTCTTGGTATCTTGCTAAAAATAAAACTTTAAGAAAACTACATTTTACATAAGACTACAAAGTTACATAATTTTCTGAGAAAAGTCACTATTTTTAAAAAATCTGAGACTATCTGAGATCTTTTACATAATTCATAAATTCAAAATGAAGAAGTTAGCATTTACTAGAACCACAATTCCCAAAAGTATGAATTCTAAATAAAATTCATAATAAGACATTACTTTAATCTACTATCATGATTTCCAACACATGTAATTCATTAAATGTTAGATTGAAGGTTGAAATTATACTAAGAATGTACAGTTCATAGTCCAATTCAATTATACAAAATTAGACTAAATTGAACAAGTATATAATTTCGTGAATTTGAATCATTAATTTATTTACCAAAAATCACAATTCATAAAGGTGTGATCAAACCAAGATAAACCTTAATTATCTCTACACAAATTTTAGAATTTCTAAAATTATTTTTAGGTAGAAAATACTATTTATCTCATGAGAGGGGAGAGTAGAATTATCTTTTCTTAATATAGGAATTCACAAAAAAATACAAAAATAATTGTAGAAGAAGACCCTCCAAAATTATTCCTTAATTGTACCAATAATTTTATAAATGTTGCTCCAAAAGGTGTTCGGAAAAATTATATGATTGTTGCTAAATTTAAAGAGTATAATTTTTGGAATATAATGGTGTAATTTGAGAGAAAATGGATTAGGTTTTAGGTTAAGTTATGTATTGGGAATGAAAATGTAGTAGGAATTTTGTATTGGCTATTGAGATAAATGAAGAAGAATGAAGTGAAGCTCATTCTTAAGATAGATGCACCGATTATAAATGTTATAATGGCTAACCAACTAATTATAAATGTTATAATGGTTAATTTACTAACAATTAAAAATGCTATAATGGCTAATTCACTAACAATTAACAATTAAGAATGCTATAATGGCTAAATCAACAAATATTTTTTTATGATATAAGGCATTTTATTATTTTTTTAAAACTTAAATAGTGTATTACTATTCACCTGCATGAATAGTATGTATTATTAACATTTTTTTTGTTATTTCAAATTTTTATTTCCAATTAAATAATTATTTAAAATTTTCCAAATTTACTATTTAACTATTAATCAATATCACTAAATTATGGGGTATTACTAGGAATACTTGGCCAATCCGGATAGCAATGATGACATATCTCATTGTAGTCCAGAGCTCACCCACTTGTTGTCTGAGATTAGACTATCTAATGGTCCCCATAGACGATGTGACCATTTGTACTTATAAATAACTTGTAAATAATTAAGTTTTGAATGGAATGAAAATGGTATTATTTGTTTTACATTTCTCTTTGCATTCCCCCATTTCGTTTGCTTTGTATTTTTCATAGGTCTTACCTTTTAGGAGGTATCGCCACTTTCTACCTCAGGCATAATTAGCGAGAATGCACCTGTTAATGGGGATATCCACCCATTCAGGATTTTATCTGACCAATGTGGTCGGGTTAATAAGTTCTTAGGGGTATGTAATACCTCGTAGTTTTTTAGAGTTATTTAATTAATTATTTGGATTAATTTAAATAATGGGAAAATTTAATTAGAGATTAATTCGGATTTCAATAAATATTAATTAGCGAGATAGATTAATTTAAATAATGGGAAAATTTAATTAGAGATTAATCTAGATTTCAATAAATATTAATTAGCGAGATAAGGGTTAATATTTATTTATATTGAATATTAATTAGAGATTAATCTAGATTTCAATAAATATTAATTATCAAGATAGATTAATTTAAATAATGGGAAAATTTAATTAGAGATTAATTCGGATTTCAATAAATATTAATTAGTCAGATAAGGGTTAATATTTATTTATATTGAATATTACTTAGTGAATGAGTAATAATAATAATGACATGAGACGATTAAAATTGGCGTGAGTGAAAAATACGGCAGTTATGATAAATTTAGTTGGGACACGCATATTAGTTGTGTCAAGACTTAAATTAGGAAATAAAATATATTTTCATTTTTTGGTAATTCATATGGTCATTTTGAGTGCATCACTGTGGAGGGGTCAAAATAGTCAAAATTGAGTACTTGAGGGTTATGTTCGGGTCTCGGGGGCTTTTGAGATTAATTAAGACATTTTTAGGGGACTGTTGGGCTTCTTAATGAAAAAGTCAAAAATGGGATTACACTTATAAAATGAAAGGTTTGAGCTTAGGGAAGAGTCATTTTCACAAAACCAAAGGTTAGGAGAGTTATACAAAGAGTTAGAGAGAAAGAGAAGAGAATTGAGAAGGAATCTCAAATCTTTGTGCAAGAACATACTTGGAATGAAGATTTGAGAAGAAAATTCTTAAAGGTGTCTCGATATCATCATCAAAGTGTAAATCAAAGAGAGGGGACCACAACCATATATTTCTTCTTCAACGGATCAGACCCACGTTAAAAGGCAAGTGTTTATCTTGCTGAATTTTAGTTGAATGTCATATTGATGTTAGAATATGATGTTTACTATTTTGGAATTCATGAAAGGTTATGATAAATTGAGGAATTGAAAATTATATTTTTGGGAGAATTGATAGTAGTATATGATTCTTATGTTTGATGATTAATATTGATGAATTTTTAACAGTTAAAATTGGGTGAAATATGAGTTTTACATGTGTTATTGAGGATAAATGGTAAACTAATGTTTTAGATAACAACCATGAATTAATCCAATTTAAATTTGAGTTTTGATGATTTGATGAATATAAACTATTAGAAATCATGTATATAGATTAATATATTATTGGGGATATTTGTTTAGGAGTCTGGAATTGTAGAATGAAAGATTGGACATTAAAAATGGTGTAGAAAAACACAGAATCTAGAGGTAGGAGACGAACTGTAGAAATCTTGTTCGAACGACATAAGAAGTTGTTCGAACGATCTGGACATTTCATTCAAACGAGATGTCACGTTCGTTCAAACGATAGTCCAGAAAAATCAGAATTTTGCCTAGAAAAGTTTAAATTCGACTTAGTATATTCAAGTGAAGAAAAATGACTTATGATATTGTTTGAGTGATTCTGTTATGTGACCTACTAGGGAGATATTTAGGTTAACTAATATAAAATTATTAAAAAGGGGAATAAAAGGCTTTTAAGGGATAAATTGTGATAAATAAATTGATCGTAAATTATAAAGTATCGTGAGTATTAGAGGGAAATATAGTACTTATTTTAATTATGTGGTTATATACCTACTAAATGATATATTCTGGGTATGACATACCTACTGTGCTTGCTATCGGGGGGGGGGGGGGATTCTCGCGACGTGGACGATCTTATTCCGATGAGCTAATGGGGGGAGGGGGAGACTTGTACCCAGAACATAGGACCTTGGATACGTGCTATCTGAGATTTGAGAGTTTAGACGGTTGAATGGGAGCGTAGCTATGTGCGTGACCCACTTGGATGGAGACAAAGTTCGCCTCCCATTATGTGTGAATTGAATTTAAGGTTCAAGTGAGATACTGAACCAATAGTCCTCTCTCTCTCTCTCTCTATATATATATATATATATATATATATATATATATATATATATATATACTGATGACTTATTCTACTGTGTGCATCTAGTAGAGAGAAAGATAATAATAGTTAAGGTAACTCTACATTTGTGAATATTTAAATGTGAAATGAGAAATTATAATAGGAAAAACATTATAATAGATTTGGGATGACTAGTTAAGTGGGGTACAATAACTAGGATGGGTTAATTAGATACATTAGGTCTGCAAACTAGATGAGTGGTGAGAAATTCAGGTGAGAGCACGTAAACCTAACATGAATATTATATTTGCAAATTCTTGCATTTAATCACTTGTTAAAATTTTAAATTGTTTTACTCGGGCTCTGACCCATTTTCTTCAAATCTCTTTTCTTTGTAAAAATCATTTTTAGGTGCCCAGCCACAGAGGGGCCTAGTCTAGGAGTTCATTATCAATTGTCATTGCTGCAGTTGTTGTGGTCGATTGCAGAATTTACTTGGTAGACGTCTCCATTTCCTTTCAACTCCAATACATTCATTATGTTATCTCAGTGCATGTCGCCATTTCTTCTTATCAGTAGTTGTGTCTAGAGACATTGTATTTCTTTTATTATTGAGTTATGGGTTGAATTATTACATGGATTATTTGGTGATGCTGGAAACAACACCACCCTTCAAGATGTTCGTAAGCTCAAATTAGCGATAACAATGGCAGCTCAAGTATATACAAGAATAAGAGATAGAGATGAGGATAAGAGGATGAACACAAATGTTTAAGTGGTTCAGCCAATTAGGCCTACGTCCACTGTGCAAGTGAGTGAGTAAGGTCACTGATGTAAGGCACTAGCGGCCATGGATACAATCTCTCAAGCTTTCTCTCTCTATACTGTGTAAAATGACAGAGTTTTAGCTAGGGTTGTAATTATCGATCCCTTTACAAGGTAGAGGATGACCTCTATATATAGTGCTTGGGGGGTATAATCTGCCCCCTAAGCATGCAATGAATATGTGCATGAGCATCGAGCCAATATGAGAGTGACCCCTGGATGATCTCAACTAAGTAATGATGACCTCAATATTCCCTCACGTGGGGGGAATAATTTGGTTATAGCAGATTTGTCCACATGTTCCCAGCCACACATATGCGCATAAAGGCTCGGCTATCTTCGATTGGTACCAACCTCGACCTGGAAGAGTACAAGGTTGGTGAAGTCTGGATGCTGCTCAATCCGAGGTTATTCATGATGATCTCGGCTCAGAAGGAAAGCTGAGGTATGGCAGGTGGGGTTATAACGTCAGCCTGTGCCGAGGTTATGTTGGAGTAACTGGAATGTCGGCTGATTCCCAGCCGAGGTTGGTTATGTGATCCTTCCTATCTCGGATGATTCCCAACCGAGGGTGGTTAGGTGATCCTTGCTACATCGGTTTTATCCTAGCCGATGTTCATGAACGAGGTAGATGCGATCTCTAATGATGCCCGATAATGAGGTGATCAGTGATGTCGGCCATAGCTGACCTTGTGTAGGACGAGAGTGGTGGTTATCCGTAAGGGGCCTCTGTTGCCTCGGACCTCTCATATGCCGAGGTTGACGTCTATGAGTTATTAGGTACATTTAGGGCATATCAATCACCCCTAGCCCTTAGTTACCTATGTGTGTAGGTGATTGAGGGGTATTTGCAAGGCCGAGGCCATTCTTCCTGGTGTGCTAATATCCCCTTGACAAGTGTCAAGAATTGAAGTGGGTAGCGTGCCTGGCAAGTACAAAGATGTTGTTTGTCTTTTGGGCTCCCAAGGCAATGATGGGCCTTGGGATGTGTGCAATCTGCTTTCAGGGTTAAAACCCTTCCCTTTCTCTTTATTCCTTATTTCTCTCCATTTCTCTCGCCTAAACCCTCTTCACTCTCTCTTTTCCAGAGCCCTGTTGCTGCAGTTATTAGGGTTTCTTCGATTATCATCCTCCTCCTTCTTATTTCATGGTCACCCAGGTATCCTCTTCACCTTGATTTGGTTATTTTCAGCCTTTAATTTTTATTTATTGCATTTTCTGGTCTCGACTTGAGCTTTCAGGTGAGTTTATGAGTTTTCCAGTGAGCTTATGAGTTTTTCGGTGAGCTGTTCTTGACTATTTTTGGTTAGCTTTCTTTTCAAATAACCATATTTGATCTTCAACTGTTGTGTCATCCTATTTTTTTTTGCTTGAGCCCTGAAGTGTAAGGTCGTCCTCATATGCTCAGACCCCTGTATCAACTCTTAGAGGAATTCCCCTCTCTTAGGGAGAAAACCTTAGATAAGATTAGGCAAATAGAACGAGCCCAAGAGGAAGCTCGTAGGGAAGAGGCATTCCCTCTCAGACCTATATTCCCACTCCCTCTGAAAGTGATATACCTTGAGCCATCTATGCCTACAGAGGTCCCAGTAGAACCCGTTTTGATGTCTGAGTCTGAGTCTGAGTCGTCAACCTCAGACCCTATATCTGGGGATCTTTTCAAGAAGCCATGGATCATTCCGTCAGGATAGATCAAGCCCCTGACCAAGCCGAGGTTTCTATTCGTGCCTCGTCTAACAAGAGTTCTAGCACTTCTAACTCTTCCTCTGATGTCAAAATTGTAGGACCTAGTGTGGCTATTCCCCAAATATTTGATGCTATTCCCTTGTCGGCCGCTACAGGGGCTGATTTTGCTCAGAGGTTACCTGATGGTGCTCCCACCCCTACTCAAGCCGACGTTTCCCGAGATAAGGATGATGGTAGCAAAAGCGATGTTGACACCTCGGAGGTAGCCGAGATAGAGAGCACTGTCAGCGAGCTCGACCTCTTAGCTTTCAGGCATCTTTATTCCATAGGTCCCTCAATAAAACTTAGGAGTCCTCTGAGGGATGAGAGGGCTTTTAGATCCCGAGGTGGTGAGATCTGCCTATATGAGCAGATGTTTAAGTTGGGCCCATTCATACCATAATTAGGGCCATATTGTCCTACATTAACTTGGCTCCTTCCCAACTCTCCACCAATACCTGGAGAGTAATGATTGGGGATATCGTCTTGTGGAGGGCGGTCCATCATTCAGACCTTCCTGTCCAGGTCTTCACAGGGTGCTACATGCCCTCCTCTACTAGGAATCATCCGAGTTACTTTCACTTTTTAGCTCGAAAGTCTACTAAGAAGATGTTGTTGGTTACCCAGACTTCCAACCATAACTGGAAACCACGATACTTCTTCCCCTCCGGGGCATGGGAATTTGGTGCTTGTGTCCCCTCTTCATCTTTAGAGCCGAGGATACCACTGAGGTGGGGAAAGGTGCCAATGGCTACCAGGGCTGACCCTGGACTAAGCCAGAATAACTTTTAAAAGGTCAAAGACCTTCAAGATCATGGGGAACATGGTTTGTTGGTTAAGTACGAGCATTTGATGACCCCCTACTACCTCTCTGAAACTGTCCTTGGGGGGAGTCCTCTGACTGAGCTCCGTAAGTTATTTTATCATTTCAACAAGTTTTACCTCTGATTTTGTTACATCTCTGATTTTTTAACTCAGATCTTTCTATTTGCAGAGTGTCCAAAGGGAATTTCAGACGACATTTGGGATATGGCATCCCCCAGCCTTACAAAACTAGTGAAGAAAGCAGATCTAACTGCGCCTCCTCCTCCTCCTCCTCCTACTTCAAGGTCTGAGTCCTCCAAGAAGAGGAGATACAATGACCATGCCCCTGAGGATCAGAGGTAGAAAAAGAAAACTTCCAAGGGGGATCGCGCGATCCCCATATCCTGTGAGGACGCGCTAGTTGCTCGTCTAGAGCAACTGAAGATCGACGATAGCCTTATTGACTAGAGTTTGAAGGCCTTGGACGCCATCGACTCTGTAATGGCTGACTCCGACAAGCGGTTTTGCCGATCTCTAGACACCCCTCTGCTGGCCGAGTTTGCCCTCCACCGATCTATCCAAGTAAGACTTTTGCTTTTGCTAAATAAGTGTAACATCGGTTTTGAATTATACCACATCTTGAACTGACATTTTTGCACATGTTTTGCAGGGTCTCCTCACCATGCACCAGTTCATTGACTGAACTCTGAGGAAACTTCCTCTGATTGAGAAGGGGAAAGAGGCCCAAAAGACTGAGGCTTCTCTGAATACTGAAGTGGAGCGTCTGAAGGCTTCCTTAGAGAAGTATGAAGCTAATGTTGAGCGGATGGATAAGGACATGGATAAGCTTTAGAAGGATCATAGCTCTGCTCTGAAGACTCAGGCAGACTCTATCCAACACAAGGTCGATGTCGCTGTGAAGGCTACTCTGGATGATGCCTCAGAGAAGATTTTGGAGGACTACAAGGTCTCTGACGAATTCTTCAGATTTGGCTTTGAATACCTCGAAAGGGGTGTTAAGGCCACTGGAAAATAGGCTGTAATGAAAGAGAAAGAGTCAGGGAGCTTGGCAGCCTCTGACTTCGTTGGTCTGGGTTATAGCGATCCTTAGTTTGCTCAAGCCTTGCAAGAGGTCGAGGAGGAAGGAGGTGTCGCACCTGCCGAGACTGCTCAACAAGAAGACACAAGGACTGAAGACATCGGTCCTCAAGATGAAAGGGTAGAAGTGACCAACCTAGTCCAAGGAAGTGTGGGAATGGTCACCAACCCTGAGACTGTAGATACTTAAAACCCATTTTGTGAAGCTCTTACTATACATTTTTTTGTTCCTGATCCATATCGATCTGTAACTTCTGATAACATTTTCTGTTAGCTCTTAACTTGTAATTCTTAACTTCATGCTATATCAACCTCTGAAGAGGGCTTTATTTCTTTTGCTGAATGTTCTTTGAATGGTTTTCTATGTCATCCAATGTGTTTATATTAAGGTGTGAAGCCTCAATATAATGGTGTCTCTATTAACCTTGTAACATTGTCTAAGGTCTGAGGTCCTCCAAGTATGATGTTACCCCCATAAATTTTATCAAATTAATGATGTTTAAGGTTTGAGGTCATCCAAGTGTGATGTTCACCTCAGACCTTATCACCAAACTATGATGTTTTAAGGTCTGAGGTCATCAATTAAGATGTTACCCCCATAAATATTCACCAAATTAAAGATGTTTAAGGTCTGAGGTCATCCAAGTGTGATGTTCACCTCAGACCTTGTCACCAAACTATGATGTTTTAAGGTCTGAGGTCATCAACTAAGATGTTACCCCCATAAATTTCATCAAATTAATGATGTTTAAGGTCTGAGGTCATCCAAGTGTGATGTTCACCTCAGACCTTGCCACCAAACTACGATGTTTTAAGGTCTGAGGTCATCAAACTAAGATGTTACCCCCATAAAATATTCACCAAATTAATGATTTTTAAGGTCTAAGTTCATCCAAGTGTGATGTTTACCTCAGACCTTATCACCAAACTATGATGTTTTAAGGTCTGAGGTCATCAACTAAGATGTTACCCCCATAAATTTCATCAAATTAATTATGTTTAAGGTTTGAGGTTATCCAAGTGTAATGTTCACCTCAGACCTTATCACCAAACTATGATGTTTTAAGGTCTGAGGTCATCAACTAAGATGTTACCCCTATAAATATTCACCAAATTAATGATGTTTAAGGTCTGAGGTCATCCAAGTGTGATGTTCACCTTAGACCTTATCACCAAAATGTGATGTTTTAAGGTCTGAGGTCATCAAAAATTTCATCAAATTAATGATGTTTAAGGTCTGAGGTCATCAAACTAAGATGTTACCCCTATAAAATATTCACCAAATTAATGATGTTTAAGGTCTGAGGTCATCCAAGTGTGATGTTCACCTCAGACCTTGTCACCAAACTATGATTTTTTAAGGTCTGAGGTCATCAACTAAGATGTTACCCCAATAAATTTCACCAAAGCATAATGAACCAAGAGTTAACTGTAATACCCCGTATTTTTGTGATATTTATTTATGGGATTAATTGAATTAAATGCGTATTAATTGGAAATTAATCCGGATTAAAATACTAGCAAGATGCGAGTTGGTATTTGATTATAATGTGCATATATGATTATATATGAATACTGAATTATGAAATTTGTCGTGAGATTGAAATACGACAATTTGGAAATTTTGTTGAGACGCGTGTGACAGTCGTGTCCGGAATATATTTATTTTAATTAAAAAAAAGTGAATTTTATTTCTATTAACCGTATGGTCATTTTGAGTGCGCCAACGCGTCCGGAAGGGTCGAGATAGTCAGAAAACACTAGCCGGGGGTTTGGTTTGGGTCCCGGGGCATTTTTAGGCCACACCGGCAACGTATAAGGGTAATTTGGTAATTTTGAATTTTTGGGAATTAAAACCTACGAAAATTGGGAATTAAAAAGCTGACTTGGTAATTACCCACTAAACCCACTAACCACATCTTAGGACTTAATGGGCTACGGGGGTTATTAGAATTGTTCCAAAATTTCCTAAGGCAAACCCTAGCCACCATTAGCACCTTGGAGAAGAAAGCTTGGAGAGAGAGAGAGAAGGAATTCTGCAGAGAGAGAGAGAGAGAGAGAGAACACTCCATCAATTCGTCATCAAAATCAGAGATACACATAAGGCAAGTGGTTTAATTTCGTTTATTACAAAGAATGTTTCTTCCATGCGTAGGAAATTGATAAAACTGTATTGTTTTGGGAGATTGATGAAAACCCATTAAATTGGAATTAGAAACTTGTATTTTGATGAGGAATTGCATGTAGGATGGTATGTAGGTGATTAATCTGATGATATTATATTTTGGATGAAACAAAAACGGATTTAATTAGACTCATTGGGGATTTAAGAATTTCTAGGGTTCATGTTCTTGAAATTGGGGAAAAATGTATAGATTTGATATTTGGATGATGTTTAGAATGAATTAACACCACCAAACACGTAATATATAACCTAAGTATGTTTAGGAATGATTAGAACCCATGTACAATGGTTGGATTGATGTTTATATGAGTTTGGAGAGGAAGAAAAGATGGAAAAACGAGTTAAAGAATTTCTGGGCTCGAATCTGGCCACTCGTTAGAAGACCTGCCCAGGTCGTTCGAACGAGCTCGTTCGAACGAGCTTCTAACGAGTTGACAGTTTAACTTCTAATGAGAGGGATGTTCGTTCGATGACTTTCGTTCGAACGAGATCTCGTTAGAAGGCCCAGTTCGTTCGAACGAACTCTCGTTCGAACAGCCTCGTTCGAACGAGACTTCTAACGAGTTGACAGTTTAGGCTTTTTAGCCTGTTTTGATTTTGCATGTCCCGTAACCTTATTTAATGGTAGAGATAACCTTCCCTTGATGATAAATTGATATAGTAGGGACATTTGAGATATATAGAGGAGTAAAACCTAGAAGTGTGATTCGAACCAAATGGAAATTATGGATTAGGACGTGAGTGTCTATTACAACGTGAGAACAATTAATGTCTTGTAGAATTGTATCAACCGGGATTATGTAAATTGTGTAACATTATACGTAGGTACGAGAATGAGAAGTGTACCACATATAAATTATGGTGATTACTAAGATGTGTGCTTACTTAGTATATGTATTGATTTTATGTGTATGACATACCTACCATACTTGCTATCACGGGAGGTTGCGTTCGCTTAGGGCCCTCTAATCCTTGTGTTGCCCGGATTTAGACTGGTACCTCGATGAACATAGGTCAGAGAAGGACTTATTGGGATATTAATAAGTCTGCTGATCGTGGGAGCGCAGGTATGTGCGTGACCCATGTGACGTGACTGTGTTCGCCTCCATTATTTGTGATGTTGTTATCTGAGAACGATTCCTGAGAGATTCGGAATGCGTGATCCTTATGTACGTGATGTACCGGGATGGATAGTAGAGTATGTGTGCACCGCAGCTTAGTCTCGGGGTGCTTGTATTGTATATTTATGACGTGAATAATATACACTTAATTAATGGGAACTTTCATGTTAATATTGTGAATATAATTATGGTAATGTTTTGAGAAAACATAACGGGTTAATTGTTAGTGAATTGTATTACTAATTGAGAATCCGAGTGTATGTAAAGCCCTCTATTTAATTGATAACGTTAGAATGTAATATGGGAATCGAGTAGTAAGGGGTAGAACTTATTACGGTTTTGTTAGATATGTATGTTATTTAGATGGGTATGGTACGTTAGGAGTGCACATGTAGTCGAGAGGTGAGAATTTCATGTGAGTGCACGTCCTAACATGTATTTTGCATTTAATGTTTTTATGTTATTAAAACACTTGCTGTTTTTAAAATGATTTCCACTTTCGGGCTCTAACCCATTTGCTTTCAAATCTATTTTTGTAAAAACCATTTTAGGTGCCCAGCCACAAGGACACCATGCTTAGGATCCTCATTCAGGTGACGAGCTGTAGCTGTTTGTGGAAGTTACAGGACTTTGCTTGTAGATGCTTCATCTATCTTGACTCCATATTCAGTATTTATCAGTTGTAGGGCATGTCGCCCATTTCTTTTAGAGGCATTTCATTTATTTCAGTTATTCAGACTTTTGGCATGTAATTAATCTAGGATTCAGACTTGTCTTATTATTTTCAGTTGTGGGACTGTTGTGAGGAGTTTTCCTCTGGACTTATATTTATTTGTTGGTTATTTCATTACTTCGTTATGGTGAATGGATTATGTTGTTATTCCATTATTCTCTTATTGCATGTTAATCAGACTTAATTTAAAATTTGGCAACTTACTTTTTAAATACTAGGTGGTTAGTAATCATCAAAAATGTTTTCGACAGTGATGCTATTAACTGAACCAACTTGGCATTTTGTATTGATTTAATAAAGGAGTAGCTACCCGGTATTTAATTAGTCGGGGTGTCACAGGTGGTATCAGAGCATCAGGTTCTAGTGTCCTTTAGGATCTGTACGGCTTATTATATTTTCCGCTGAGCTTTCTTTAGTGTAGAGCCCTATATTTTAGGACTGTTGTATTCTCTTGTTTATGCTACGTTCTTCAGCTATTTTGAGTTTATAACTGCAAACTTATAGACTTTATTCTTGTTTCAGAATGCCTCCACGACGTGCACAACGGGTTCCCAGGGATGCTACGCCAGAACCACAGCCCGCACCAGTTCAGGGCACGATGAATGCCGCCGAGGTTGCAGCTATTGTGGCCCAGGCGGTAAATGCCGCACTAGCCGTAGTTCAGCAGGCACCAGCTCAGGCGCCAGTAGCCACGCCGGTCCAGGCACATGCATTCCCGTCTGCTTGGGAACGTGTTCGTGATGCTTACCAGAAAGCACACCCACCGGAGTTTGCAGGTAGCTCCGATGTTGTATTTTCGAGTCAGTGGAGGAAGGATATTCAGCGGCACTTGAGGATGTACGAGTGCACTGAGGTTCAGAAGCAGATACTAGCTACCTTTAAGCTAGTGGGGTCTGCACTGCAGTGGTGGGAGTCTATTACCACCGTGGAGGAGAGAGACACTCTCACTATTCAGGAGTTCTGGGTGCGGTTCGACCGCAAGTACTTTCCGTCAGCTGTTCATACGGAAATGAGGAGGAAGTTGATGAGCCTTCGACAGGAGGTTAAGACTATGACCGAGTATGAGGCCGAATTCACAAATCTGTTAAACATTGTACCGGATGAGATACCGACGGAAGAGAAGAAGATACAGAAATTTACAGACGGGTTGACTTGGAGGATCCGTCAGCATTTGTTGGGGAACCTATCGTTGGCCACTTACTCTGATGTGGTTAACGCTGCACTGTTACACTGCCAGGACCATCGCTTTCACATGGCTGAGGGCAAGAGGTCAGGAGAGTCCAGCCATCAGGGCAGGACTGGAGGAAATGGTGCCAGTGGGGCACAATCTGTTCAGGGGCAGAGACAAGGTGACCAGGGTTCCCAGCAGGGGGATCATAAGAGGTTCAGATCGGGGAACTTTAGGCACGAACATGGAGGTTTCCGACAGGGCCATCAGGGTCCGAACGACCATCAGAACCAGCAGGGTCAGAATGGTCAACAGCAGTTTCAGCAGGGCCAGTAGGGCCAGCAGGGCCAGTGGAGGAACGGTAACGGCCACCAGGGCCGGGGACAGCAGGGACAGAGAGGGGGGAACTTCCCGGGGAAGTGTTTCGTTTGTGGCAAGACTGGCCATAAACGCCAGGACTGTCCTGATAGGGGTAGGGCCCCGCAGCAGCAGCAGGGTGCTCGACATGAGCCACAGAGGCCACTTTTCCACCTGCCCTCCCAGCTCCAGCCCAGGTTCCAGCACTACTGGCCATTCCAGCAGTTCCTGTGCAGTAGGGACAGTTACAATATGGACGTGTCTATAACGTCCACCAGGCAGCAGCTCCACAGGCACCACCTGCGATTGAGGGTATGTTTCCTATCCATGGTACTATGGGTCGGGTTTTGTTTGATACGGGGGCAACGCACTGTTTTATAGCTACACATTTTGCGAAAGCCTTAGGGTTGTTAGCCACAGCAGAGAGCACAGTGACGTGTGTAGACTCACCATTGGGAAGTGGGTCACTTATTTTCTTTATATGCCGGGGAGTGGGGGTAGAGATTGGTAGTTTGGTATTACCTGCAGATATGTTGGTATTATATATGCATGTGCACAATGTGATTATCGGTATGGATTGGCTCGCTGATTATAGAGCCATGATTGATTGCTTCGGTGGGAGCATTGTTTTTTCCATTCCGGGGCAAGAGATGTTTGTAGTGGTGATGCCTCGCCCAGAGGGAGGCTCGACCGCTCATTTGTATTACATAGAGGAGGATACCTCTAAGGAGGTTGTGATTCCTTTAGATTCGATCCCAGTTGTCAGGGAGTACTCAGATGTGTTTCAGGAGATACCAGGCCTACCCCCCAGTCGTGAGATAGACTTTGTCATAGACTTATTACCAGATACGAGACCTATAGCACGCGCACCGTACCGTATGGCTCCGGCAGAGATGTGAGAGCTACGAGATCAGATTGAGCAGTTGTTAGGTCAGGGGTTTATACGGAGGAGTACTTCGCCATGGGGTGCCCCTGTGTTGTTCGTGAAGAAGAGAGATGGTTCACTAAGATTGTGTGTGGATTACCGAGAGTTGAATAAGGTCACGATATGGAATAAGTATCCGTTGCCTCGAATCGATGACCTATTCGACCAGTTGAGAGGAGCTTCTTTCTTCTCGAAGATTGATTTACGATCGGGATACCATCAGTTGCGTATCAGGGAAGAGGATGTCTCGAAGACTGCGTTCTTAACGAGATATGGTTCTTACGAGTTTCGGGTTATGCCTTTTGGTTTGACAAATGCTCCAGCTGTGTTTATGGACTTGATGAATAGGGTGTTCAGAGATTTCCTTGATCAGTTCGTCATTGTCTTCATCGATGATATTCTGGTTTACTCCCAGACAGAGGAGGAGCACGCAGAGCATTTGAGGCAGGTTTTGCAGACGCTACGTCAGAATGAGCTGTATGCAAAATATGAGAAGTGCGGGTTTTGGCTGAAGGAGGTCCAGTTTTTGGGACACATTATTTCTGACCGGGGGATATCTGTTGATCCGGGGAAAGTATCCGCGGTGAGGGAGTGGGGACAGCCCACGACACCGACGAAGATCCATAGTTTCTTGGGACTAGAAGGATACTACAGGAGGTTCATTCGGCGATTTTCAAAGATAGCGGGTCCTCTGACACATCTGACTCGTAAGGGTGTGTCATTCATCTGGAGTGATGCCTGTCAGTTGGCATTTGATGAGTTGAAGGATAAGTTGACCTCGGCACCTGTGTTAGCATTGCCGAGACCGGGAGTTGAGTATCTAGTTTACACCGATGCGTCCTTGCAAGGACTTGGAGGTGTATTACAGCAGGAGAGTCAGGCCATAGCTTATGCTTCCCATAAGCTTAAGCCTCATGAGAAGAATTACCCCACTCATGACTTGGAGTTAGCGGCAGTGGTATTTGCCCTTCGGATTTGGAGACATTACCTTTTGGGGGAGAAGTTTCGATTGTTCACGGACCACAAGTCCCTACAGTACCTATTCACGCAGAAGGAGTTGAATATGCGGCAACGGAGGTGGCTTGAATTCGTGAAAGATTATCAGTTTGATATCCAATACCACCCGGGGAAGGCTAACGTGGTAGCAGACACATTGAGCCGCAGACCTGTTGATGAGGTGGCAGGGGTGTGGAAGGCCAAGTGGAAAGAATTGGGACACCAGGATGCAGTGGCCCGATCATTCATGTCGGTAATGACTGTTACATCGCAGATTGTCATGAGAGTGGTAAAGGCACAAGCAGATGACTCGTTCTGTCAGGAGCTGATAGTTCGATTACTCGCAGAGGGAGTCGAATCCTATACCGTTAGCTCAGACGGGGGATTACGCTTAAATGGGAGATTAGTAGTTCCGGAAGGGGAGGAATTACGACACGAGGTGATGGCAGAGTCGCACGGCTCACGATTCGCGGTACATCCCGGTGGGGACAAAATGTACCAAGACATGAGACGACAGTATTGGTGGAGCGGGATGAAGAGAGATATTGCCGTGTTTGTTTCTAAATGCGCCACTTGTCAGCTTGTAAAAGTGGATCATCAGAGACCGACATGACTTCTACAGCCATTGGAGGTCCCGATGTGGATGTGGGAGAGCATATCCATGGACTTTATCACGGGGTTGCCTACGTCGCAGAGAGGTCACGACTCCATTTGGGTAATTGTGGACAGGTTGACCAAAGTCGCTCATTTTCTACCCGTAAGGACAGACTACACTACGGGACAGTATGCCCAGCTCTTTATTGTAGAGATAGTGAGACTTCACGGTGTGCCCCTAAATATCGTGTCTGACCGAGATAAGATATTTGTTTCGCGGTTTTGGGAGAGTTTTCAGGAGGACATGGGCACGGAATTACGGTTGAGTACGGCGTATCACCCGCAGACCGATGGGCAGACCGAGCGTACAAACCAGATGTTGGAGGACATGCTACGTATGTGCATCATTGATTTTGGGGGTGGATGGGAGCATTATCTTCCACTGGTGGAGTTTCCTTACAATAACTCCTACCAGTTCACCATTTGCATGGCTCCATTTGAGGCGTTGTACGGTAGACCTTGTCATTCCCCAGCATATTGGTTGGAGGTGGGGGACAACAAACTACTTGGGCCGGAAGTGATTCAGGATACTTCGGCGAGGATATAATTGATTCGGAGTCGCATTCGGGTAGCTCAGGATCGGCAGAAGAGCTATGCTGATGCGAAGAGGTTCTTCAGAGAGTTCCAAGTAGGGGACCAGGTTTTGCTCAGAGTATCTCCTATGAAGGGGATTATGCGTTTCGGGAAGAAAGGGAAGTTGGCACCGAGATATGTGGGACCATTTCCTATTATTGAGCGGATTGGACCGGTTGCGTATAGGCTTGGGTTACCGGAACATTTGCATCGGATTCACGATGTATTTCATATTTCGTCGCTAAGGAAATATCTTAGGGACGATTTGTCTCATTCTCACATTGCCTTGGAGGACATCGATCTCCAGCCTGATAGCTCCTACGAGGAGGGGCCGATTGCTATTTTGGACCGAAGTGAGCGGAAGCTGCGGTTAAAGATAGTTCCGTTAGTGCGTGTCCAGTGGCGACATCATAATGTCGAGGAGTCCACATGGGAGCGCGAGGATGAGATGCGCGAACGTTATCCAGAGTTGTTCTTACCAGGTACTTTCTAGTTCCGAATTTCGGGACGAAATTCAGTTATTAGGGGGGAAGTATGTAATACCCCGTATTTTTGTGATATTTATTTATGGGATTAATTGAATTAAATGCGTATTAATTGGAAATTAATCCGGATTAAAATACTAGCAAGATGCGAGTTGGTATTTGATTATAATGTGCATATATGATTATATATGAATACTGAATTATGAAATTTGTCGTGAGATTGAAATACGGCAATTTGGAAATTTTATTGAGACGCGTGTGACAGTCGCGTCCGGAATATATTTATTTTAATTAAAAAAAAAGTGAATTTTATTTCTATTAACCGTATGGTCGTTTTGAGTGCGCCAACGCGTCCGGAAGGGTCGAGATAGTCAGAAAACACTAGCCGGGGGTTTGGTTTGGGTCCCGGGGCATTTTTAGGCCACACTGGCAACGTATAAGGGTAATTTGGTAATTTTGAATTTTTGGGAATTAAAACCTACGAAAATTGGGAATTAAAAAGCTGACTTGGTAATTACCCACTAAACCCACTAACCACATCTTAGGACTTAATGGGCTATGGGGGTTATTAGAATTGTTCCAAAATTTCCTAAGGCAAACCCTAGCCACCATTAGCACCTTGGAGAGGAAAGCTTGGAGAGAGAGAGATAAGGAATTCTACAGAGAGAGAGAGAGAACACTCCATCAATTCGTCATCAAAATCAGAGATACACATAAGGCAAGTGGTTTAATTTCATTTATTACAAAGAATGTTTCTTCCATGCGTAGGAAATTGATAAAACTGTATTATTTTGGGAGATTGATGAAAACCCATTAAATTGGAATTAGAAACTTGTATTTTGATGAGGAATTGCATGTAGGATGGTATGTAGGTGATTAATCTGATGATATTATATTTTGGATGAAACAAAAACGGATTTAATTAGACTCATTGGGGATTTAAGAATTTCTAGGGTTCATGTTCTTGAAATTGGGGAAAAATGTATAGATTTGATATTTGGATGATGTTTAGAATGAATTAACACCATCAAACACGTAATATATAACCTAAGTATGTTTAGGAATGATTAGAACCCATGTACAATGGTTGGATTGATGTTTAGATGAGTTTGGAGAGGAAGAAAAGATGGAAAAACGAGTTAAGGAATTTCTGGGCTCGAATCTTGCCACTCGTTAGAAGACCTGCCCAGGTCGTTCGAACGAGCTTCTAACGAGTTGACAGTTTGACTTCTAACGAGAGGGATGTTCATTCGATGACTTTTGTTCAAACGAGATCTCGTTAGAAGGCCCAGTTCGTTCGAACGAACTCTCGTTCGAACAGCCTCGTTCGAACGAGACTTCTAACGAGTTGACAGTTTAGGCTTTTTAGCCTGTTTTGATTTTGCGTGTCCCGTAACCTTATTTAATGGTAGAGATAACCTTCCCTTGATGATAAATTGATATAGTATGGACATTTGAGATATATAGAGGAGTAAAACCTAGAAGTGTGATTCGAACCAAATGGAAATTATGGATTAGGACGTGAGTGTCTATTACAACGTGAGAACAATTAATGGCTTGTAGAATTGTATCAACCGGGATTATGTAAATTGTGTAACATTATACGTAGGTACGAGAATGAGAAGTGTACCACATATAAATTATGGTGATTACTAAGATGTGTGCTTACTTAGTATATGTATTGATTTTATGTGTATGACATACCTACCATACTTGCTATCACGGGAGGTTGCGTTCGCTTAAGGCCCTCTAATCCTTGTGTTGCCCGGATTTAGACTGGTACCTCGATGAACATAGGTCAGAGAAGGACTTATTGGGATGTTAATAAGTCTGTTGATCGTGGGAGCGCAGGTATGTGCGTGACCCATGTGATGTGACTGTGTTCGCCTCCATTATTTGTGATGTTGTTATCTGAGAACGATTCCTGAGAGATTCGGAATGCGTGATCCTTATGTACGTGATGTACCGGGATGGATAGTAGAGTATGTGTGCACCGCAGCTTAGTCTCGGGGTGCTTGTATTGTATATTTATGACGTGAATAATATACACTTAATTAATGGGAACTTTCATGTTAATATTGTGAATATAATTATGGTAATGTTTTGAGAAAACATAACGGGTTAATTGTTAGTGAATTGTATTACTAATTGAGAATCCGAGTGTATGTAAAGCCCTCTATTTAATTGATAACGTTAGAATGTAATATGGGAATCGAGTAGTAAGGGGTAGAACTTATTAGGGTTTGGTTAGATATGTATGTTATTTAGATGGGTACGGTACGTTAGGAGTGCACATGTAGTCGAGAGGTGAGAATTTCATGTGAGTGCACGCCCTAACATGTATTTTGCATTTAATGTTTTTATGTTATTAAAACACTTGCTGTTTTTAAAATGATTTCCACTTTCGGGCTCTGACCCATTTTCTTTCAAATCTATTTTTGTAAAAACCATTTTAGGTGCCCAGCTACAAGGACACCATGCTTAGGATCCTCATTCAGGTGACGAGTTGTAGCTGTTTGTGGAAGTTACAGGACTTTGCTTGTAGACGCTTCATCTATCTTGACTCCATATTCAGTATTTATCAGTTGTAGGGCATGTCGCCCATTTCTTTTAGAGGCATTTCATTTATTTCAGTTATTCAGACTTCTGGCATGTAATTAATCTAGGATTCAGACTTGTCTTATTATTTTCAGTTGTGGGACTGTTGTGAGGAGTTTTCCTCTAGACTTATATTTATTTGTTGGTTATTTCATTACTTCGTTATGGTGAATGGATTATGTTGTTATTCCATTATTCTCTTATTGCATGTTAATCAGACTTAATTTAAAATTTGGCAACTTACTTTTTAAATACTAGGTGGTTAGTAATCATCAAAAATGTTTTCGACAGTGATGCTATTAACTGAACCAACTTGGCATTTTGTATTGATTTAATAAAGGAGTAGCTACCCGGTATTTAATTAGTCGGGGTGTCACATTAACACAGAAACTGATCTTCTCATTAATAATCTCATCATAATTTAATACAATTACATAGGAATCATTGCAACATCATATATAATACTTTTTCAAATGATCAGCATTCCATGGATTGGAAAAAGGTTCGCCTTCAAGGTTTTCCAACCTGTAGGTCCCGGGTACAACCTCCTCAATCACTTTGTAAGGGCCATGCCAATTGGGGTGAAGCTTGTTTGCCTTCTGCAACATCTTCTTCAGCACTAGGTCTCCCACGGCTATGGGTCTTGATTTCACCCTTTGGTTATAGAACTTTGATGCTCTCTGTTGGTAGGTTGCCTGTCTGATCTCTGTGTCTTCCCTTCTCTCTTCAATCAAATCTAGGTCAAGTTTTCTCTCCTCCCCATTCTTCTCAGGTTCATAGGTCTGAACCCTGTGAGTGGGGAGTCCTACCTCTGTTGGTATGACAGCTTCTGAGCCATGTGCTAACATAAATGGGGTTTCCCCCGTTAGTGTCCTAGTCGTTGTTCTGTAGGCCCATAACACAACACAAACCTCTTTAGTCCATCTCCCCTTAGCTTCTTCTAACCTCCTCTTGATCCCGTTGAGGATTGTTCTGTTTGTGACTTCAGTCTGAATGTTTGCCTGAGGCCGGCCAGGAGAAGAGAAAAATTTCTTGATCTCAACTCTCTCGTAATACTTTTCTAAGGAAGAATTCTTGAACTGGGTTCCGTTGTCCGAGATGAGGGTGTTTTGAAGGCCATATCTGCATATGATGCTCTTTCAAATGAATTGGAAGGTCTTCTTCTCTGTAATCATGATCATCGGCTCGGTCTCTACCCATTTGGAGAAATAGTCAATGGTAACTATCAAAAACTTGCAGTTGTTCGCAACTCTTGTTAAGGGACCCACCAAGTCAATCCCCCATACTGCGAATGGCCAAGGAGAACTTATTGATGTCATAGGCTGAAGAGGTTGATGGGGGATAGTGGAGAATCTTTAGCATTTGTCACACCTCTTCACATAGGCTGTAGCATCATTGGCCAAGGTCGGCCACTAGTATCCCTGCGTGATAATCCTCTTGGCTAAAGGTCTTCCTCCTATGTGACTGGAGCAAGAACCCTCGTGTACCTATTGTAGGACGCGGGGGACCTCTGTGGGATGAACGCACCTGAGGGTGGGTAACAAAAATCCCATCTTATACAGGACATCTCCTATTATTGAGAACTTTGCAGCTTTGTACCTCAGTTTCCTCCTCTCTAGCTTCGATTTCGGTAGTTCTCCCTCTCTAATACATCTGATAAGGGGGTCCATCCATGAGTCCCCTAGGTTCAAATTGGGGCAAGGGTTAGTAACCTCTTCTTCTTCAATGGTCGGCTTGAGCAGGATCTCGACTGGAACTATCCTTCTAATATCTATCCTTATTACTGAAGCCAACCTTGCTAGTGCATCTGCGTGGCTATTATTTTGTCAAGGTACCCTCTTCATCTTTACCTCTTCGAAACGTTCTAGCATCATTCTTACCCTCTTCAGGTATCTGTCCATCCTTGGCCTCATAAACTCCAAACACTTGGTTAACAACTAACCTTGAGTCACTACGAAGTAGGAGTCGTCTTATCCTAAGGGTCTTTGCCAAGGAGAGGCCCGCTATTATGGCCTCATATTCTAACTTGTTGTTTGATGCCTTGAAGTTAAACCTTAATGCATATTCAACGTTGGTACTATCTGGAGCTGAGAGTATCAGCCCTGCGCCTCTTCCACTTTCGTAAGAAGACCCGTCAATAAAGAGATTCCAGATGTCTTTATATGATAAGAAGCTCCCCTATGACAGGATTCCTTGCTTGAAGAGGTACCGATCTTCCTCATTCTCGGCTATTCCATTTCTAGCTATGTTAGACACAACCTCTTCTGAGTCTCAGAAGATGTTACTGTTTGATCCCTCTGCAGTCTCTAGGTTATTCTCAACCTCGGCCTTTGCCATGTGAACTCAACAACAAAATCTGCAAGTGCCTGCCCTTTAATGGCCACCCTGGGTTGATAAGTAAGGTCATACTCTCCCAACTCAATGGACTAGGTCATTAACCTTCCTGACTTCTCAGGCTTGTGGAGGACTTGCCTTAATGGGGAGTCAGTGAGGATGACCATAGAGTGGGCTTGGAAGTATGGATTCATCTTCCTAGAATCATGTATCAAAGCGTAGGCTAACTTTTCCATCCGAGGATAGTTTTGTTCAGACCCTTGAAGGGCCTTACTGTTGAAGTATACAGGCCTTTGGACCCCCAACGTCTTCCCATACTATGGATGCACTTATAGCTGACTCAGAGACTACTTGATAAACATACAACTTCTCTCCCACTATGGGCCGAGATAAGAGCAAGGGAGATTCGAGGTAGGAATTAAGTTGATTAAAAGCCTCATCACACTCTTTGTCCCATTCGAAAGTCTTTCTAAGAACCTTACAGAACGAAAGACACTTTTTCGTTGCTCTGGAAACAAATCTGTTGAGTGCAGCTACTCTTCCAGTGAGCCTTTGAACGTCCTTGATACTTCTTGGTGTATTCATGTCAAGCAAAGCCTTGATCTTCTCAGGGTTATGAATCCAAGAAATTTCGCAGCTCCTACCCCGAAGACACACTTCGCGGGATTGAATTTCATTTTGTACAAGTCCATGGGATCGAATGTTTTTTCTAGGTCTACCACGTGAGTGCAGGCCTTTAAGCTCTTCGTCAACATATCATCTACATACACCTCCATAGTCTTGCCTATTTGATTTTCAAACATCTTATTCACAAGACATTGATACGTTGCTCGTGTATTTTTTAAGCCGAAAGGTATAACCTTATAATAATATGTCCCCTTGTCGGTGATGAAGGCTGTCTTCTCTGAGTCTTCAGTATGTATAAAGATCTGGTTATAACTAGAATACATGTCCATAAAGCTCATGGGCTCATGCCCCTGTCGTGACATCTACCATCTGATCGATCCGAGGTAAGGGATAACTGTCTTTAGGGCAAGACTTATTCAGGTTGGTGAAATCTACGCACATCCTCCATTTTCCATTGGCTTTGGGCTCAATGACTGCGTTTGATAACCACTCCGGATACATGACTTCCCTGATAAACTCGACATCTTCCAACTTTCTGAATTCTTCTCGGATGACATCGTACTTCTCCCTAGAGTAAACTCTTCGTATTTATTTAATTGGCTTAGCATCCTTAGTCACATTGAGTTTATGGCACATAACCTCAGGGTCGATGCCAGGCATGTCCACGTGGCTCCAAGCGAAGACACTCTGCCTCTTCCTTAGGAAATTTATCAGCTCTTCCTTAATCTCTGCTTTTAAGGCCTTGCCGACCTGGACAATTTTTTCGGTTCGTCCTCATTGAGGACGATGGATTCTACCTCTTCCGCGGCCTCTCCTTTCTTCAACTTCGTTTCATCTATAAGGTCAAGTGTATCGATGTTGTATGTGGTGGTTTCTCTCTTATGGGCCTCTTTCTCTTCGGCTGAGTTGAAGTAGCATTATCGTGTTATGGTCTGGTCACCCTGCATTTTCCCTACCCCATAGGGGGTCAGGAACTTTAGCATCTGGTGGACCGTTGACGACACGGATTCAAACTCCTTAAGTTCTACTCTTCCTATGATGAGGTCCAGATCGTTATCTGGGGCGTTATCATCTTTTGGTGGGAGGTCCAGATCGTCTTCGTCATCACCATCCGAGTCGTAGTTTCTTCTTGCTGGATTATCGTCACGATATTTGTCATTTCTCTTCTTTTTAGGGTCATCTCTTCCCCTCTTTGGAGCCTTACCATCAACATACTTCCTTAACTTTTCGGATTTCAACATCTTCTCGATCTCATCCTTTAAGGCGAAGCATTTGTCTGTAACATGGCCATGGTCTTGGTGGAACTCACACCACAAGTTCTTGTTCCTCTTATACGAAGGAGCCTTCAACTTGTTTGGACATCTCAGAGACTGATCATTCTTGATCTCATTGAGGATGTGTTCGCATCTCACAATTAGAGGGGTATAGCGTGCGAACTTGTCGTTAGCTGACCTCTTCTTTTCATCCTTCTTTCTTTGAAACTTCCCGCTGCTACCCTCCATTTTCATCCTCATACTTTGTGGCCATGGCCTCTTCAGCATTCATGACCTTCCCCGCAGTTGCCAATAGCTCTGCCATGGATTTGGGAGGGTCTTCCATAAGTTTCCACAATAACTTCCCTTTCTGTAGACCTCCTATGAGGGCGGTCATGGCTATATTCTCTTCGTAGTCTTCAACCTCGAGTTTTGCTTTGTTGAATCTAGCAATGTAGTCTCTTAAGCTCTCGTTCTTGCCTTGCTTGACATAAAACAGATGGGTGGTCTTCTGTTGAGGTCTTACCCCAAAACAGAAATTATGAATGAATCATTCATCCAAGCCCTTAAATTTCTCAATTGAATATTTCAGAAGAGAGGTAAATCAGGTGTGTGTTGCTCCCGTCAAAGTCCCGTCAAAGTCCCAGAGAAGGTCCAACACTTCATCTCATCTAGTATCGAATAAATGTCCATCGCTGACTGGTACATCTCAATATGATGTACAGGGTTAGTGCTTCCGTCATACTTGGGAGACACCGTAGGTGGTTTGAACTTGGCAGGGGTTGGGAAACTCACTATCCTAGGCACAAATGGGGAGACTTCTGAGAAAGCTCTTTGCAGTGGGTCTCGACTTTTGATGAGGTCTCCTATCTTGTCTTCAAGACATTGGATAGAGTCATTCTATGGTCTTGCAACGTCGGCCTGGCCGAGGTTGTTCCCACCCACCTCCAAGGGGTGGACTGAGGGTTCCCCATCCGTAGCACAATGTCGACTGTTGACCTCTTCTTGGTCCCTACCTCGTCCTATGTTGGGTCGGCCATGATGAGGCTGACGTTCCCCCTCTTCCCTTTGTGAGCCGGATACACTTCTCAACCTGGAAAACCTGTGTCTTAGGTCATTTTCTTGGCTGATCCTCTTCTCAATCGATCAAAAGTTGATCCTCTTTGTTGGGATCCTTCATCGCTTTTGCCTGCACAACCTCGGCTCTGCTGGATAGGACGCACTGTGTTTTTTAAAACCTGATACGACTCCCAATAATCTTCTGGAGCGTCTTCTGCCTCCAAATCATCATACCTATCCTTAGGGAAAAGGTGTACTTGCCTCCCCAGATGCAAACGCCTAGGGTCAGCAACGTCCCTTCTTCGCTAAGGTGTACGTTGGTCTTTTCACGGTGCCTGGGGTTATCCCCTAGCCTCAAGATGAAGTCGAGCAACTGCCGGAGTAATCATCTCCGGTGAGATCCCAGGTGGTCTCATCATATTTTGACTGAGTTATGGAAATTGCTCCTTCATTGCTTGTTGCGTTGCAGCCAAAGACCTCAAGGCTGCTGCCACCTCCGCCTGGCTAGAACTAGGTCCTCCAGTACCAGGTGGTGGAAGAGGTGGTGGTAATTCCGGTGCCATACGTTAACACTAGAGAGCTTGTGAAGTAGATGAGCTTAATACCTTAATGGACCTCTTTCAATGGTGAAATAGCTCCACGCAAGGGGTGAGGCCCGGTTCACCACCAGAGTCTCTAGTGAGGTTAAGCAAAAAATGAGGAAGGGATTACTTCTCGTTCCCACGGATGGCACCAAAATAATGATGCTGGAAACAACACCACCCTTCAAGGTGTTCGTAAGCTCAAATTAACGATAACAATGGAAGCTTAAGTATATACAAGCATAAGAGATAGATATGAGGAGAAGAGGATGAACATAAATGTTTAAGTGGTTCAGCCAATTAGGCCTACGTCCACTGTGCAAGTGAGTGAGTAAGGTCACTGATATAAGGCACTAGCAGCCATGGATACAATCTCTCAAGATTTCTCTCTCTATACTGTGTAAAATGACAAAGTTTTAGCTAGGGTTGTAATTATTGATCCCTTTACAAGGTAGAGGATGGCCTCTATATATAGTGCTTGGGCGGTGTAATGTTCCCCCCAATCATGCAATGAGTATGTGCATGAGCATCGAGCCAATATGAGAGTGACACCTGGATGATCTCAACTAAGTAATGATGACCTCAATATTCCCTCACGTGGGGGGAATAATTTGGTTATAACAGATTTGTCCACGTGTTCCCAGTCACACATATGCGTATAAAGGCTCGACTATCTTCTATTGGTACCAACCTCGGAGTGGAAGAGTACGAGGTTAGTGAAGTCTAGCTGTTTCTCAATCTGAGGTTATTCATGATGATCTCGGCTCAGAAGGAAAGCTGAGATAAGGCAGGTGGGGTTATAATGTCGGCCTGGGCCGAGGTTATGGTGGAGTAACTAGAATGTCTGTTGATTCCCACCCGAGGCTGGTTATGTGATCTGTTGATGTAAAAAGCTAGATTATATCTAATTAATCAATCACAGATAAAAATAAATAAATAAGACAAAGGATTTTTAAAGTGGTTCAGCCTTATAAAAATGTCCTACGTCCACTGCTTTGTATTGCTGACAGTTTGCTTTGAATATCGATCATAGGTTTTTCCTGAGATCTAAAAAGTCCCCTTCTTATGAGGAGGTTACAATGTATTTATAGCCGTGAGGCTGTACATATGAAAGGATAATGCGTTGTCATCTAGTAGACATATACATCTGTACGATAATAATGCGCATTTAATGCGTAGTTGTCTTTTGATTCTCTTGATTTGGATGCTCTGCATGCTAAGTAGCTCGGACCGCTTAAGTTACTCGGTACGCTTAAATTGCTCAGGGCGCCTGAGTTGCTCGGTGACAGTATGTTGTTCGTTTAAAGTATTTGTATTTGCCACGTAAGTTGACACATGTCTTCAAGTGATTGGTCCATGTCAGCAGACTAAATTTGGAATCAACAGAAGCCCCCAATGTTTCACAATTGAGGTTGAAGGAGAGTGGAACATTTTGCTTGAAAACTACTTGGATTACTGGTCTTCATGTATTTTAGAAAAAATTTCATTATATATAATTCCTTTTTGAGCGCATAATATCAAGCTTCATAAATATTTTGAATTTTCACAACCACTTCGATATTTGTGCCTCTTTCTTCTTTTAGCCGCCGAAAACGCAAACGTCTTCCCTTGTAATCATTGCTTTTCTCTATTCCCGAGGTCAAGTATTTAAGTGCGTCAAAAATCCTATCGTCTTTCACTTTTCAAATCTATATCTCTGAACTCTTCATTTTCTCTCTATCTTGTTCCTTCGTTCTTTCCATCATTCATTGTCAACTGATCTCTCCTTCTTCTGTAAGATTTTCTTCCCTCTTCTTTATTTACTTTATTCATCATGGTTTATCCTGTTGGATCGTTGAATAAATTTCGGTCTGAGTTTCAATCCCTTCATGGGTTATTTTAAAAGAACTTTCTTTCCCTTCTGATTTATTTTCTTTGACTGAGGGACACTGGTTCCCAAGTTTTTTTGTAGCCGAATGTGGCTTTTCTTTCCCGCTAAATCCCCCGTGTTTGGAGTTTTATCAATATTTTGATATTATACCTGCAAGAGTAGCTCCAAACACATAGAGGGTAGTTAATGGCGTACATAGGTTGAATCAACTTCATGGAACTCGTTTGGGGATTTCAGAAATTATGTATTGCTATAGATGGGTTACCAGTGATACTACATTCTATTTAAAGACTAGGTTTTCGAATAGAGCTTTAGTTGTCAATCTTCCCGATACCAATAGGGATTATTTTGATCATGGTATTGTGATGAAAAATTGGCAACACCCTCTATTAAATGGAAATGATGTGTACCAAGGTCCCAGGTGTCAACCTTATGGCAATGGGATATGTTGTTTTCATTTTTGAAATCTTGTTTTCTTTGTATTCGATGAAATGCATCGCTGACATTTGATTTTCTTTGTTACAGTTGACAGTAAAAGGAAGCCTCCAAAAGAGACTGATGTTAATATAAAACATTTAAAACTTATCTGGGGCTTGCATCAATCTGTTGCTAGGGAGCATATCATATCTACTTCTTATTTGTTGCAATACATAAGCCACACTTCATCTTTCATTGCTCGTCCTGTGGTGGTTGATCTTGACCAGATACTAACCTCTAAAACCAGTGTGGAAGGTTCTTTTTTTGACTTAAGTACTCCTATTACTGATGAAGAAGAGGAAAGCTCCTGTATTTTTTGACAAATCTGCCTTTGCCACCGAAGAGGCAAAGAAAAATGAACAAGATGTCCCAGATGAGGGGACAAAGAATATAGATGTACCCCCTTCTACTACTACTAAGGAAGTTGGCAAGAAGCCCCATGTGCCTTCGAGTAAGACTGTTGTTATCTCACCTTTGAGTGAGACTGTTGTCATTTCACCAATAGAAACAACACCTTTAATCGAAAATGCTCCTGCTCCTCTGAGGAGATTAAAAAGAAATTCTTCTGGGAGACCTGTTGAACCTGTCTCTCAACCTTCAAATGTTGAAGGTAATGTTCTAGCTCTTGTTGCTCCGAGCTCTAATATGGGCTTGATAAGATATTGAACTGTTCCAGAATCCCAAGGTGTTGAAGACACCTTTTCTCGTGAGAGACTTACTACATTGGCTGTTCAACACATTACTTCAGTAAGTATCATTACCTTGACTCTTTTATTTTCTAATACTATATTCATATATTGACTCAAAATTCTTCCCTTTTCCATCTTGTGACTTGCTTCAATAGTATTTTGAAGAAGGATGAATCCATCAGGGCTTCCAGCTCCTCCGGTGGGATAGAAGAAGCTTTTGCGGGACTAACCCAGTCTTTGAAGGAATCTCGTCAGAAGTACGAGGAAGATAAATATGCTTAGGAGAAGAAATTCAAATCTGTTGAGATAAAGAAAGATCAAGCTGTGACTGCCTCCAAAGAGTTGGAGAAGAAATTGAAGGAGGCCGAACAACATAATACGGAGCTTGAAGTCAAGCTTAAATCTACTGAGGAAAATGTTGTCAAGCTTCAAGATGTTGAGCGACACAAGACAGAGGTAGAAGAAAAGCTGAAGTCTGTCGAAGATCTCCTTAGGGAAAGGACCTCCTCGGAGAGAGCAAAAAGGAAAGCCAACAATGTGGCTTACTAGTATTTGAAGTGCCTATTTGATCATGCTGTAGCCAATAATGTGGCTTACTACAAAATGATTGAATATCTTCAAGGAACGATCGAGGAACTTCAGCAGCAGTACAAAGAATCTAATATACTTTTGCATCACGGCTATGAGAAAAAGTACCAACAATTGAGTGCTGACAAGGGATATGACAAGTACATTTCAGCTCATGAGAAAAGGGATAGTGTGTTAAAGCTTGAAATTGAAGAGCATAGACATATCGCCAAGCTGTTGGAGCAGGAGAACATCGCTTTGCAGGAGGAAATAAAATAACTCAAATTTGCTGCTTCTTCTTCTTCAGGAGCCTTGGTCCCCATTAATGATGAAGGTTTTTCCTTTTTGTAAGTAAAAAATGCTAACTTATGGGATGAGTTAGAGACTTTGAAACGAACTGGACCTTCCATACCTGCTCATTGTAGAGCAAGATCTTTGTCTTGTGGATGAGCAAGGGCTGGTCGGGTTACTATTGATGAAACGAGAACTCAGTTGGCTTTAAAGAATCAAGCTGTTCAATTGATGGCAAAGAACCAAGCCTTGGCAGAAATGTCTAAGAAGATTTAGAGTTTCAATGACCAACTCTCTAATCAGATTTATGCTCTAGAAAGTAAAGAAATTCTTATGAAAAAGATCCACGAGCAACTTGAGAGATTAACTTATCAATTTCACAAGCAGCCCAGAGAATTTTGGATGGATGGGTATAATGAAGCTCTGTATCATCTTGAAGCCCTCTTGCAGCAGTCGAACAACGAAGGATATAAATAGGGGTGGTTGAATGCCTTATGTGTCCTGAAATTGGATTAAGGTAATTTCTTATGGGATTATTATGAACCTGGAGTTCTTGATCTGCCTGTGCCTCCCTTCAAACTTGATCTTAATTGGATTCCAGCCCATGCTATTCTTCGGATATTGATCTCTAAGTATCTCGGTGATTATAGTCTTCATTCAAACTTTGAGATATCTCGTCCAGAGCACTTTCTTGATCGACCATCCATAATGAATGTCAGAATGCTGCGAGATATAAACTTTATAAATTCCCCTTATGCCTTAGATGATCCTCCAGATAGGGTAGAACTTGTTTCAAAAGCAGAGGGAAAGAAACCCATAGAATAGGATATTTTTATGTAATGAATCAAACTTCATATCATATGTAATCTACTTAGTTTTAATGAAGAAATTTTTTGCCTTTGACAATTTCATTTTCTTCGAAATAATTTGTAGAATGTCCTTGTTTGTTGGTTGGTGAATATATATATATATATATATATATATATATCCCATTTGTTGTTTGATTATAGTGACTTGTCACTCTTTGGGCCTAAGCAATGGAATGATTTTCATCCCATGTTCCTGCTTAGTTGTAATAATCTCGTATGGATTACCTTGTTGCCTAGACAGTGGATGCCCCGGGAGGTCATCCAGCTTCTTGCCTAGTTTGGTACCAACCAACCGGAGTTGGTGGTTATTGAGTTACCGACTAATCGGAGTTGGCGGTAATTGAATTGCCGACCAATAGGATTTGGTGGTATTGAGTTACCGACCAACCGAAGTTGGTGGTAATTGAATTGCCGACCAACCGAAGTTGTTGGTATTGAGTTACCGACCAACCGGAGTTGGTGGTAATTGAATTGCCGACCAATCGGAGTTGGTGATACTGAGTTACCGACCAACCGGAGTTGGTGGTAATTGAATTGCCAACCAATCGGATTTGGTGGTATTAAGTTATCGACCAACCGAAGTTGGTGGTAATTGAATTGCCGACCAACCAGAGTTGGTGGTATTGAGTCAATTGAATTGTCGACCAATCGGAGTTGGTGGTATTGAGTTACTGACCAACCGAAGTTGGTGGTAATTGAATTACCGACAAATTGAAGTTGGTGGTATTGAGTTACTGACCAATCGGAGTTGGTTATGAGTTAACAACCAACCAGTGTTGGTGGTTTGCTGCTCTGGATTTGGGTTTGTGTAGTGTGTAGCACTAATATTCCGAAAAAAATTCAACAAAGGGGGAAAATATGGGCGAAACATCCTTTTATTCATATTGAAAGAAACTGTATTACATGTGGACTTTAATTACTGATAGTACTTGCGCAGATGTTATGTATTCCACACATTCTTAAACTCTTCTCCTTCTAAGGTTTTAATTTTGTATGTTCCAGGACGAACAACTTCAGTTACTCTGTAAGGTCCATGCCAGTTGGCCTCCAGTTTGTTATGTTTTTGGATCACTTTCTTCAGCACATAATCCCCTACTTTCAAATCGCACTGCTTCACCCTTTTGTTGTAAAACAAAGTTGTTCATTATTGGTATGCAGCATTCCTAATTGCTGCTTCTTCCCTAACTTCTTTGAGCATATCCAGATCTAGATGCCTCATCAAATCGCTTATGGGAGAATTGAAATTAAGCACCCTATGTGTAGGTAAACCCAATTCAGCAGGTATGACAGCCTCACTCCCAAAGGTCAATATGTATGGAGACTCCCCAGTTGCTGTTCGTGGTGTAGTGCGATAAGCCCACAACACCGAATGCAGCTCGTTGATCCAATTTTCCTTTGCATCATCCAACCGTTTTTTCAAACCATTCAATAGGGTTCTATTCGTTACTTCAGTTTACCCATTGTTCTGGGGATGGTCGGGCGCGGAGTGGATCTTCTGTACATTGGATTGGTGACAATATGCAGCGAATTCCTCGTTGTCAAATTGGGTTCCCTGGTCAGTAATGAATGCATGTGGGAGACCATATCTGAAAATAATACTCTTCCAAATAAATTAATAGACCTTGTCATATGTCATATCAATGAGAGGTTCAGCTTCTACCCATTTGGTAAAATCATCCATAGCCACCACAAGGTATTTGAATCTTCCTTTGGTCGTCGAAAGTGGCCCCGACCAAGTCTATCCCCCACATGGAGAATGGCAAAGGGGACGTGATGGGTGTTAACAATGCCTGGGGAGTTCTTCGGATGGAAGAGAAATGTTGGCATTTATCGTACTTCTTTGCATAAGCAGTGCAGTTAGCCCTTATCATTGGCCAGTAATATCCCTGTGTTGTTATTCTCTGCAGAAGCGTCCGACCTTCTACATGAGCTCCACAGGACCCTTCGTGAACCTCTTCAATCAAGTCCTTAACTTCGGAGGGATGGACACATCTCTAAAGTGCTGCTATAACTCCTCTTCTATACAAGCTGCCACTGGTCAATACATAACGAGCAGCTTTAAACTTCAGTTTCTTGGCTGCAAGTTTATCAGTTGGCAAAACCCCTTATTCAATATAAGCCCTGATGGGGTCCATCCAAGATAGTCCCAAGTCGAGGGTAATGAAGTCCATCATCAAATCTTCGTCTATGCTCTGACCAACCAGGATTTCTATTGGGATTGTTCTTCGTAGGTCGGTGCATGTTGCTGATGCTAGCCGAGCTAGGGAGTCGGCCCTTGCATTCTCCAATCTTAGTATTATGATCAACTAAACTGCGGTAAAAGTTGAGATAACCTCCATAGCCTTTGCATGATACTTGACCATTAGTTCTCCCTTCGTTGCATACAATCCGAGAATTTAATTTACGATTAACTGTGAATCACAAAACACCACGACCTGCTCTGCCTTCATGGTTTTGGCTAAACTTATACCCACGATTATACCCTCATACTCAGCTTTATTATTAGATGCTTTAAATTGAAAACGTAGAGCATACTCCATATCAATATCATCAGGGCTATTTAGAAAAATTTCTGCTCCACTACCTGTAGCGCACGAAGAGCCATCCACATACAAATTCCATACAGGTACTTCATTATCAAACTCTTGGTCAGACAGAGCTCCTAGGTGGAATATTTGATGCTTCCTTTTGTCTTCCCCCAACACTTCTCACTGCTCGTTGATTATCTTCTCTTGATTGTCCACGGATGGAAGTTGGTCGGGGGTTAAATTTGGTGATCCTGTAACATCCACGGGTTGGTCTGTATTAAACTCCTGTTCTTCGGAGGTATCAAATTGAGTAAACTCTGCAATAAAATCCGCTATTGCCTTCCCCCTAAGTGATGACCTAGGCTCATAAACTATGTCATATTCACCAAGTTCTACTGCCCAGTACATCAATCTTCCCGATTTCTCCGATATATGCAGAGCTTGTCTCAATGGCATATCAGTATACAACACTATAGTATGGGCTTGGAAGTATGTCCTCATCCTTCTACTTGCTTCGATCAGTGCTAATGCCAACTTCTCTAGTCTTGGATATCTGATCTCTGCTCCTCGAAAGGCCTTACTAGTGTAGTAGATTGGTTTTTGTACTCCGTCCTCCACTCTTATCAATGCCGAGCTAACTGCGTTATCTGAAACTGCCATATACAAGTATAATTTTTCTCCCATCGCTGGTCTAGATAACAATGGAGGAGTCCCCAGATATTTCTGTAACTCTTGAAAGGCCTCCTCGCATTCATAATTCCACTCAAAAGTTTTTCTGAGTGTTTTGAAGAATGGGAGGCATCTGTCTATTGCTCGTGACACAAATCTGTTAACTGCTGCAACTCGCCCTGTGAGACTTTGCACTTCCTTCTTCGTAGTTGGAGATCGTAGCTCCAATAGGGCCTTGATCTTTTCAGGGTTCGCTTCGATGCCTTGTTGTTTAAAAATATATCCGAGAAACATACCTTCTCGCACCCCAAATATGCATGTGGTGGGATTTAACTTCATTTGACATTTCTCTAGTTGATTAAAGGTCTGACCTAGGTCAACTAGATAATCAGCAGCTTTTTTACTCTTCGTCAGCATATCGTCAACATAAACCTCCATGTTATGATTGATTTGCTCTGCAAACACCTTATTCATCAGTCACTGATATGTTGCACCTGCATTTTTAAGTCCGAAAGGCATCACATTATAGCAATAAGTTCCCCTTGGGGTGATAAAAGAGGTACTTTCCCTGTCTTCAGGTTTCATCTTAATATGGTTGTAACCAGAATAAACATCCATGAAACTCAACAACCCATGCCCCAAGGTAGCATCCACCAGTTGATCAATTCGGTGCAAAGGAAAATGATCCTTTGGGCATGCCTTATTAAGATCAGTGAAGTCTACACACATCCTCCACTTGTTATTTTTCTTCTTTACCATCACCACATTTGCTAGCCAATTAGGATATTTGACATCCTTAATAAAAAAGGCTTTTTGTAGTTTCTCTACTTCTTCCTGTATAGCTTAATTCTTTTCAAGGCTAAACACCCTTCTTCGCTGCTTCACTGGCTTGACCTCCTTGTTCACGTTGAGCTCGTGGCACAGGAAACTCGGGCCTATCCCTGGCATGTCTTCATGGCTCCATACAAAATTCTATTTTTTGCGCCTTAAAAATGCTATCAATTCCTATTTTATCGCTACATCTAATGACGCACCAATTTGGGTTGTTCGTTCTGGGTGCTCATCGTCCAGAACGATATTTTCGGTAACTTCTATGACCCGACCCTTCAAAAGATGAGACTCATCTCTAGGGCCTAATGTTTCAATATCTGCATCTTCTATTTCATCCACTTGATAAGTAGTAGTCTTCTTCCTGGATTCTTCTCGATCTTCCTGTTCGGCAGAGGAATAGTAGCACTCCCGAGCTACTTTCTGGTCGCCTTTCACCACTCCCACTCCGAAATTGGTTGGGAATTTTAAACACTGATGTACAGTAGATGGTACTTCCTCGAACTTCTTCAGCCATACTCTTCCCATGATGATGTTGTAAGCTGATTGGATATTTTTATCCATTACGAAAAAGCATAATCTTTCTGTTCGACAAGCAGGCCCTGTACTAATAAGCATATCCAACTTGATCGTCCCAAGTGGAAAAACCTTTTTGCCAGTAAAAGCGAGGAGGGGCCTATAATATGACTCTAATTGGGCTAACTTCATATTCAAACTGTCAGAGCATGTGTAGAACAAGATATCTGTCGAACTACCATTATCCACCAGTACCCCTGAAATTATTACTTCCTTCATTCTCATCTTAATCACCAATGGGTCATCATGAGGATATAGTATACCTGCCAAGTCATTCTTAGAAAAACCGATGACCAATTTGTCTCTATTCACATTTCTCGGGCAATCATCTTCAGCTAAGTTTATTCGTTGTATGTAAGAGAAAGCTTGGGCCTCATTGAGGTAAGCTTCCTTCTCCGCAGTCAGATCTCCACCTCTTGCATATCCACCTGTAATGACATTACATTCAAATGACCTAAAATGAATTGAAAATACCTCGCGCT
The DNA here is from genome assembly GCA_949130495.1 of Sambucus nigra. NCBI lineage: Eukaryota > Viridiplantae > Streptophyta > Magnoliopsida > Dipsacales > Adoxaceae > Sambucus > Sambucus nigra. The sequence goes on from OX422215.1 coordinate 547,583,736, forward strand.
CTGGCTGTCTTGGTCTGTTGGGAAGATCAGGATCATCTTCTGGATCATCTTCGTGATCTCTCTTTTTGTCTTCTTTTACTCAGCGAGGAGACTTAGATCTTTGCCTTCCTCGGTCACTGGTCTTTCCACCATTTTGGCGATCTACATACTTAGTCAATTTTCCTCGCCTGATGAGTGCTTTAATTTCATTCTGGGGAGTTATGCAACGTTTGGTCGTGTGACCATGGTCTTTGTGGAATTCGCAATATTTGGACTTGTCCCTTTCGTCAGGAACTGCCTTCATTTTCCCTGGCTAGGCTAACTCCTCACTTTTCTTGATCTCCAGAATGTGATTTATATCTACCTTCAAGGGAGTATAATTTACATATTTCCTCATCTGCTCCAGCACTTGCTTACCTTTTGACTGCTTGTTGCCACCATTGTTCTTCTGATCATTCTTCTCGATTTTACCAGCCTCAACCTTGGTCTCCTTAGTGTCTATATTCTTCTTCGCAGCCATAGCTTCCTCAGCATTCATGATCTTGGCTGCCTTTGTCATCAGTTTTACCATGGTCCTAGGCGGATCTTTGGCCAAAGTGTAGTACAACTTATCTGGCAAAAGTCCACTCATAAGAGACGTAATTACTGTTTTCTCCTCGTAATCAATTACCTCAAGCTTCTCGTTATTGAAACGAGTAATATAGTCCCTGGTACTTTTGTCTGTCTTCTGTGTAACACTCAGTAAGTGTGCTACTCGTTTAACTAGTTTCGCTCCAAAATATAAATTCTCAATAAAGAGCTCTGCCGGTTGAAAGAAAGTCGCAATCTTCCCCCGAGGAAGGTTGTTGTACCATATCTGAGCTGACCCGATTTGAGTTCCTGAAAATTCCCTACATCTCATCTCTTTTGGAACCGCATAGATATCAACAGCAGCTTGGTATTGTTCTATATGGAGGATATGATCAGTTTTTCCATCGTATTTAGGTGTCACCATAGGAGCTTTGAATTTTGATGGTGTAGGAAAATCCACAATTGCCTGTACGAATGGTGTCCCTTGGACAAAAGTTCTTTACAGAGGATTCTTGGCCTTAGCCATTTCCCCTAATTTGTCCTCCAACCTTTGAATAGAGCCTTTCCATGCACCGTTTTCCACCTTGGGCCTATTCATTCGAGCAACTGATTATATTGAGTTTTCCTCTTGGGACCTTTCATTACGGGCTACTGGGCGTGATTGGGCAGAGCCTTCTCTTAGGTCGGATGGTCATTGAGAGTTCCTCGACGCAATCCTAGGAGGACTTTTATTTCTCCTAGGTCCCAATCGATTAAAAAGGGAGACCCTACTCAACCTTTCTAGAGCACTAGTCCTTTCTGGCGTTAGAGTGATGTTCCGTTGAGAGTCTGTACCTCGTACTGATGAGGTCCGGCCAGGTTGATACGAAGGATCACTAGATCTCTCAGTACGATATGAGTCAGTACGTCTAGATTGAGAGACCTCCGGGAATAAAGTTCTTTTAGTTCTTGAAGATGGTAAATGGGTATTTCTCTGAACACTTCGTTGTCCTGATTGGGCCGGCACTCCACCTTGAACAGTTTGTATAAGTTGACGCATGGTTTCTTGCATGGCCGTTTGGCCTTGGGATAAATTAGCCATTATACCAGCCAGATCTTGAATATTTGGGGGAGTAGAAGGGTTTGGAGGGATCCCAGTGTTTTGATTACTGGACTCCGAATTCTCATCCATATATGATGAATTATTTTGGTGAAAAATGCTAAGTACAGTCATTTCTCACAGACGGTGCCAATATGTTGATGTAAAAAACTAGATTATATCTAATTAATCAATCACAGATAAAATGAATAAATAAGACAAAGTATTTTTAAAGTGGTTCAGCCTTATGAAAATTGCCTACGTCCACTGCTTTGTATTGCTGACTGTTTGCTTTGAATCTCGATCATAGGTTTTTACTGAGATCCAAAAAGTCCCCTTCTTATGAGGAGGTTACAATATATTTATAGCCGTGAGGCTGTACATATGAAAGGATAATGCACTGTTATCTAGTAGATATATACATATGTATGATAATAATGCGCATTTAATGCGTAGTTGTCTTTTGATTCTCTTGATTTGGATGCTCTGCACGCTAAGTAGCTCGGACCGCTTAAGTTGCTCGGTACACTTAAATTACTCGGGGTGCCTGAGTTGCTCGGTGACAGTATGTTGTTCATCTAAAGTATTTGTATTTTCCACATAAGTTGACACGTGTCTTCAAGTGATTGGTCCATGTCAGTAGACTAAATTTGGTATCAACACTACTATCTTGGCTAATTCCCAGCTGAGGGTGGTCAGGTGCTCCTTGCTACCTCGGCTTTATCCTAGTCGATGTTCATGAACGAGGTAGATACGATCTCTGATGATGCCTGAAAATGAGGTGATCAGTGATGTCGGCCATAGCCGACCTTGTGTAGGACAAGAGTGCTGGTTGTCAGTAAGGAGCCTCTGTTGCATCGGACCTCTCATATGCCGAGGTTGACGTCTCTGAGTTGTCAGGTACATTTAGGGCATATCATTATTGTATTAGAGTTTCAGACTGGGGTGTTAACTCCCGTCATATCTTATTTGATTTAGTATTTCATTATCTGTGGTGTTGATTTATTTAGTAGTATGGTGAATGTGATACTTAATTGTTTAATTGATTTAAATCTTTGCATGTTTAAAAATAAAATAAAATTATGACACCAACTTTTCAAATACTAGGTGGTTAGTAAATCTTAAAAGTTTTTTAGACAGTGATGCTAAGAATGAACCAATCTAGATATTCTATTTTAATTTAATAAAGGCCTGATCACCCGGTATTTAATTAAGCGGGGTATCACAGGGTACCCCGTAGGTCTTTTGCTCATTATGGGCAATATCTTATGTTTTCATGTTATATTGACTAAACATGTAGCCTCAGCGACTATGAGTGCAGTCTATCCAATAAAGCATAATTTAAAATAAGAAAATAGGTGAAATTTGATCAGTTGTTAATATAAAGACAACTTTCTTTACTACTCCCAGTCACTCCGAACAATAAAAGATTGTTGGATTAAGTAAAAAGTAAAATTTAACCACATAGTGTAAAGAATGAACAAGTGGAAAGGAAAAACTGAATATTATAGTAAAAAATAAAATTTCTTAAGACTGGTTGAATTCCAAGCCCGTGTTATTTCTCCACTCGCCATTATTTCCAGGTAATAGGCTCCTTGCAAGTCTTCCATGGTGATTTTCAATGGACCTTCCTAGTTTGGTCTAATTTATTGTCTGATAGTTTCATCACGCTGCCAATGATCCTCCTTAAGACATAATCCCCGACTTAGAACTTTCTCGTATACACACCCATATTTTATTGCTTTGATAGCTGTTGGTAGGGCACCAACCTAATCACAGCTTGTTCCCTCCTTTCGTCTGCCAAGTCAAACTCAACAATGATAATGTCATTGTTCAAGCATTGGTTAGCTATGGTTCTCATATAGTCGGCAATCCTAATTCTAGGGGTATGATAGCCTCCATACCACAGGCTAAGGCAAATGTACTTTCCTGACTTGACCTTATAATAGTTGTTCGATATGCGTAGAGGATGTGAGGGAGCTCATCCACCTAAATGCCTTTTTCTTTATTTTGTTGAGGACCATTTTATTGACGCTTCTTCTTGTCCATTTTTCTGAGGGTAAGTTATTCAGATGTAATAGTTTTTTACTGCGTGATGATTTCAAAAATATTAGATGGGTTTACTTTCGAATTGTATCCCATTGTCAATAATAAGGGTTCTTAACATACCAAAATGAGTTAATCTTTCTCCAATTAAACTTGATCATGTAAGAATCTATGATGAACATCTAAAAAGTATTTCCTATTGTTAGGTGTGGTAGGCAATGATCCCATGATATCTAATCCCCATAGAGGAAATGGCCATGGGCTAGTCAAAGACTCGAGGTCGTTGGCTAGTTGGTGGAGTAGCGGCAAGAACGGTTAGCACTTTTTGCATAAATGATGTCTTTTTGCATATAAGGCCACCAATAGCCGTACTTAATCGCTCGAAATGCCAAATATCTTCTACCAATATGACTCCCATAAATCCCTTCGTACAACTCATACAAGACTTGACCGATGTCAATGGGATGGACACATTATAAGTATGGTCCAATAAATGATCTCCTAAAGCTTTCCTTCATGGAATAAATAAAATCATGCGACATGTACCCTAACTTGACGGGCCTCTCTTTTGTTTAGGAGTAATACATCATCCTTTAGATACTTCACTATTGAGTGCATCCAATTGAGAGCTTTTTCCATGGTTAGTTATTGTTCGAAATTTTATTTTCTTTAGATGATGCATTTTTCTTATTCCACTTGTATCACTCTTTTATGGTTGGACTTGATGGTTGAAACCGATGTGGATAAAGCATTCATGTGGTAATTTTTTCCCCTTAAAAATTATTGTAAACCCCCTAACTTAGAACTTTGCGTGCCCCGAGCAATGTAAAAGAACGAGAGTATGAGTTAAGGACCCTTCAAAAACTTTATTGGGATATAATACCTTTTTCGCGGGCAAGCGATTTCATTTAGCGTATGCAATAAGCCTTTAAACCCCTAGGTTACCCTAGTACGACAAGTGTTGTCTCGTGAGGGTTTGCAGTCAATATACCCACAAAATTCGTTATTGACTCAAAGAAATATCAAAATACGTAAAAATTATAAAATTTAAACTCCCCAAAAACAGTCACCTTAAAGTCATATTTACAAGTCTCAAGTCATAGTGTGTGTGTGTGTGCGAAGCCAAAAATCGAATCGGTAACTTCCACCGATTGACCATTACGTTACTTTTCAAAAATTCGTTTTGATTCAAATGCTCATGGGATTCTCTCTCAAATGAATCTCTCGGAATGTGGCTATTCTCTAAGTGTGTGTGATATAAAGAGTAAATATAATGGGCGCAAAGTCACACACACAAATTGAAAGACGAAAATATATGATAAATAGATCTCATCATCAGAATACGATCATTGAGAAATGGGAACATCGCCTCTTTTTCACACATTTAATCTCTTATATTATCTTTTGTGCCTTAGCTCTCCACGCGGTAAGTAATTTCGCAATTCGGACTCGATTAGGACTTTTTCGGGTTTAAGCTGTAATTGGGTAACATGGAAATGGTTGGAAAAATCGGAATTGAATTTTTTTTCTTATGATGTCCCTTAGTGCTTTTTCGGGCTTTTGCTCATTTTCTATTCCTTTTCTCTATTTTTTCTGTTTTTCACTTCTTTTCTTTTCTTGATATTTTTGTTGAACATTTCTATTCTTTTTCTTGCCCCTTCTTATGCACTTTCCGAACTTTAATGAATATTCCATTTTCGCATTCCGGGCTACTTGGGTTTTTCGGGTTACCAAACGAAAAGGAAAAATTTTATTTGGCTCAATTGGGTTATCAAAGGTATAATTTTTCACATCTTTTTATGGCTAATATTTTTGGGTAACAAACGATGGCCTACTTCATTGTCCGAATTACTTATTAATTTACCATATGCGTCTCGAGATTAATTTAATTTAGAGATTTGTAGCGCGCTTTTCGAGATAACATTACCTTTTCCATAACCGATAAAAATAATAAAATAGAGATCATCAACGACTTTTGTAAAACGCTGAATTAGAACTATGAGTTAACCATTAATTCGGATTGATTTAAAAACTCAAAAAGATCGATAGTCTCGAAATCTCACCGGGTTTTGTTAATCTCCACACTTATTCGTTAAGTCGTCAATTTTCGCACAATTTCCATCTTTGGTCAATTTCGGCTTTGTGCATTTGATTTTTACAACTTGAGACAAAATATTTGTTACATTTTTGAAGCTTTTAAATTCCAATCTTTATTTATTTTGAAGAAAAATATTTTTGGCTTTTTAAAAAACATTTCAATTTTTTTTTCTAAAAAAAAACACTTTTGGAAAGAACATGTGATCGAATCAATGAATCCAAACAATAAACGGGAAGAATATCCCATGCCCCCTAACTTAAATGTTGCATTGTCCTCAATGCAAATCAAGAACACAACATAAAGAGAGGAAAAGAAAGATATTACCCAAAATGGAGCGATCTCCGAAAAGTACGAGTTCATTGAATCTACAAAACATGTTAGAACCAAGCATAACAAAAAGAATAACAAAAACTCTAAACTAAAAAAAAAAAAAAAAAAAATAAGCTAACTATTGTACAACCTACGATTTTCAAATTCCAATAAGTTATACACTAGAAGTCGAAAAATTTGAGGGTCCACCCAAAATACAATATGACTTTGAGGGATTAATGGTGTACCCTCACAAGGATGCATGCCTCCCGAAATATAAGGATTACGTTTGAACAACGGAAGGCATGTGTGAGATGGAAAAAATAAACCATCACCAATTAAAAAATTTAACGGGATGATGGGTGGTTTGGATGCTAAGAGGGACAAGTACAATTGAGATCCAAAAAAAATATAATCACCTCCCAAATATTTTTCAAGTAGTATGGGGAGAGGGGCACACAAAAAGGAAGAGTCCAAATTAGAAAAAAATTCTAGCAAAGTGTCTTTGTCGGTAAAAGGTGTAAACGTTTCAGAATTTTCAACCGACTCATAGGAATCTAGCAGTACTTCTAATGGTTCAATAACGGTGAACGAAAATGGTGATGAAATAAACTCAATCTCAAGTGATTCATCATCAGTTGGAGATTGAATTTCAAGGGAGAAAGACTCACCTTCAATGAGATGTTCTTCAAAAATTTGAGGTGACACACAAGTCTCAACCTCCTCTTTATTTTCCAAAATAGAACGCATCTCATCGCAAAGTGAGATCATTTTCGTAACAAGACCAATATCCATCGCACTTTGGGTGGAAAGAAAATCGAGTACTTGTTTGATTAGAAAAAACATTCTTTCTTCCAAAGTAGGATTCCTTGGCTCTATAACCTCGGAAGAAAAGTCGTCATTGGATTCGAATAATGCATCCAACTCTTGCTCCCCAAAATGATTTTTTTTCCCGATATTTGTTTTCAAGCCTTTCATATTCATGAATTAAAATCCACTCACCTATTTTAATAGGTCGAGGCGGAGATTCTTGAAAATAAAAAGATTGAAAACTATTCCCATATGAACCATTATAATTACCGAACTCACTATAAAAAGACATGATTACCGAATAGTTTGTAAACAGACACTCCACGTAAAGAGGTGTGCGGTTAAGGATTCAACATTTATTGGCGCTCAATTGTACAAGCCTGCAAAAAAAAAATTAAATGAAAAGAAAAAATATCTTGCGAAATAGTAAATCAATTATAATCTATAACAAAACACTCCCCGGCAACGGCGCCATTTTGATCTAGTTGGAAACCGAGCGTTCGTGTAAATACGCTAGTCGTTGTTATCGACTTTCGACCACAATACAAAAAAAACCTAAACTTTAACTACACTCTTGCGGAGTATAGTGGCAAGTCTGGTTATCGAATCCATAGGGAATGTTTGATAGATTTTAATTGATTTATTACTTCAAAAAATAAAGTGTAAAAGATTATGATTGAGTGAGAAAGGAAAAAGTGAAAAATAAAGAAGTTAACTAAAACTAATTGAAAAATTAAGGTAGCGACACAGTCCCCCAACCCTATAGTATTGATGGTATAAAACTAAATATAAATTTAAGTGATTAATTAGACCCAGAATTTAGTACTCCCAAGCATTACGTATATGAGGTTCAAGCCCGCACCATACTTAATCAGAGGATGAGTAAATCGGTATTGCGATAGTTACACTCGAATTGCATTCTGAGGCATCCCGGTTACCCTGAAGCAAACGAGATCCAAAGATCTACAATTACTATTTCTACGCAATACGACCATAATCAATCATTAAATTTAGAGGACAAATTTTATTCACATGCAACTACCACATCGGGTTGGGTTCATGCATCCCAACCTTTAGAAACCAAGCCTAACATGGTGAAATTAATAATAAAAGTGCTAGAAATAAAAGTTACCAAGATTGAAGAACAAGAACATGCAAGAAGAAATCAAAGATTGAAGAAAAACTCGAAAAGCTCTTGAATTAAAGGTGCAAAGTATGTGAATTCTTCTCCTAGATGTTCCTACTTGTTATGGATATTTTACATCAATGAAATCCTAATAAAAAGAGTCCTAATGACTATATATATAGGCTAGAGGTCATTTAGAAGAGTCCTCAAAACACAAAACTCTTTTGGCTAAAAGATAAGCACAAAATAAAAATCCCGTATCTGCCAATTTGTCACACTTAGAAAGCGTGACTAATTTTGTAATGGATCTGGAGCATGACAAATTTTGTAAGGGATCTGGAGCATGACAAATGGGCGGACCGGTTCTTTTTCCTCAGCTTTGGTTCGGTTTGGGTCTGATAGCTTTTTTCTTGGATTTCTTCTCAACTTCAAATAGGCATAACTTCTTCACCGTAGCTCGGATTGAGGTGTCATTTTTTCCAGTGTTCTTGTAATTGAAAGATCTTCAACTTTATAGTTGACCCTACCTCCAGACTAAGGCTGAAAAATTAAGGAAATACCCTTTAACTCCCCATTTCTTGGTTTCTTTCACTATTTTGAGTTCTCTTTTCCATCTTTCTTGCATGAAATACCTATAAAGCACATAAGAGATACACAAAATATGAAATACTTGCCAAAAATGATTAGTAGCATAGATATGAGACAAATCCAATCTATTTACACTACACGGGATCATAAAAATACCGAATTTAAGAGGATAAATGTGAAGAATTTATGCCTAATCAATCCGCATGTACTGGAATTGAGCAACAGGCTCCTATGCCTTTTCAAGATAGGCCAACTAATTTTCGCATTGTAGCCTCCAAATATTTGATTGGATACCAACCTTGAGAGTCATAATATACGTCAAGTTGACTGGCGCCTAAGGAGAAGGATTTCTTTAGACACCTTATGAGACATTCGTATTCTACCTCATTATTGGATGCCTAAAAACCAAGTTGTATAGATTATTTAAGGACGGTGTGATGTTGGGTGACTTAAAATATCCCCACTCTGGCTCCCTTTGTATTGGATATTACATTCACATAAATAGTTTATTTTTCATTGCACTCCAAACCTTCTTCAGTTGTTTAGTCCTAAGATTTTGCTTTGTCTCAAGCTCCTTTTTCTAGTGAATTATGCAATAAATTCCTCCAACACCTACCCTTCAATGCCACCCTAGGTTGATGGATATCAAACTGCCCCAGTTCCACCGACCACTTGCACATTCTTCCAGAGAGGTTGACTTTTTCGAGGACCACTTTTAATAGAAAACAGGTTATCATCATAATAGTGTGTGCTTCGAAGTGGTGATTCAATTTGCGTGAAGCTATCACAAGTGAATAAGACAATATTTCCAATGGGAGATATCGTAATTTGGCATCTAATAGTGTTTTTCTAATGTAGTAACACTATAAAAAATACCCAAAATTTTCATGATCCATGACCATGACAAATAACATTAGTCACAATCCTAGACCGAGACAATATCTACGATGACCATTTTGCAGGTCAATATCCAAAACCATGCCTATTTGGAATAGTCATGGTCGCATCCGTAATGTAAAGTTCGGGACATGGTCACAGTAAAAAACTGTGACCACTCGCTATAGTTCACCACAATGTCTCTAACCGTGACCACCAATTGGCCACATGTCGTGAACATATATTCAGCGGTTACGGTTCGTGACCATGACCCCTTGCCGTAACATATATTCAGTGGCCATAGTTCATGTTTGTGACCTATTTCTTTGCCCATGAAAAACTGTCATGCTTATGGTCATAATTTTGGATAGTGACTAATAATAAATTTATTTTAAAAACTAATTTTGATTTATTTATTTTTAAATAAAATATTGTACATGTTTCAAACCTATCATACAATTCCATTATAGAACTGACTAATACATTAATCCAAAAGCAATAATATTAAGGGATTTTTATAACTTAACCCCTGCAATAATAGGTTATTTAGACGTAACACCTCTAATGCTAAAACATTAGACAAAATAAACTAGATGCTAACACTGTTACTCTTTCATTAAAAAGCCTTCACTAATTTGTATTTTGACAAACCCTCTATATTTTTTAGACAAAAATACCCTATTCTTAATCTTTTTCCCCAAATCAAACCTAAACCCCCAAACCACCATCCATTAATAATCAACTGAGTCTAAACCTCTTTACCCCTCCTAAGGTCCAAATTATAGCCACAAAATTTCAATAAATATGTAAAATTATGAAACATAGATTAAATATTATCACACTCCATTTTAAAAAAGATTGACAAAGCATAATTTAAAAAATAATTATGAGAATAACCTTTAAGCATAGTGTGATAATGAATATTTAGTTTTCTTCATGACTCCACAGGTGATCACTTAAATTCCATTGAAATTGATGTTAACTGTAAGACAAAAGCTCACATGGATGCTTTTATAATTATTGTACCAGTGGTCCATCCAATATTTGACATTATTAACTCAACCAATACAGAGGTCATTGAATTCCTTTTATTTTTCTCAGTATAAATAGATCTAGTTATTTAATATTGTTAATTTCACAATTTGATCAATGACTCCCATTTTATTACTAAAAGAATACATTTTGCTATCTTATTAGTTTTTGTTATCGTGTATTTGTTGTGGCAGACAAATTGGGACCTAAGATTATCATGTCTTATATTATATGCATTTGATCGAGAGGATAGATTTTTTGCGGTTGTATGGAGTTCAAGGAGTATGGTTGAAGGGTGGATGTAAACCTGAGTGGGGATATGGGTTCTTTAGGAGAGAGTGTGCAAAATAACATGGTGTAATTTATAAGGAGGTGGTGTCAAGGTTGAGGTTGAGAGGGAGAGAGGTAATATCTGAGAACTCATTACGACAAGGGTGTTGATATTATCACCCCAAAATATTCTAAAAAACACCACTATCTCTAAAACATCACAAAATACACCTTATTTCTCTTTAACACCACAAAAACCCAACACCCCAATTTGAAACCCCATTATATAAACCAAAATTCAAAATTGATTCATTTTTTCCCTCATTTCTCTTTCTTTCTACTCTTTTCTTTCTGCCTCCTTTTGTCTCTCTACTTACTCAAAACAAATCCTTATTCAAACCATCCAAACATAACCTGATATGTATTCCAAAATTCTATACTTACGCATTTATGTTCATGCCTAATCTATACCTGCATAAAACCCATTTGGAAACCCTTGAGTAATAAAAAAGTTAATTTTTTTGCTGAAACTAAACCCTAAACGTAAAAAAAATATATGCATTGGATTCCACGGGCTCCTGTCACCAGACAAGGTGACTTTTCATGGCCAACTCAGGCTGTGTATTCCACACTCACCGTTATAGATACCATCCAATGTGTAAAACCTACGGCCTACTTTGACCATGGTTTGAAACATTATATGGTTTTGAGTGGTCATGGATATTGTTTTCCATTTGAAATGCATGTTCCCAAATTTATTCAATTCTATATCCATTTTAATATGTTAATTTCACACAAGTATTCTCATTTCAAACAAGTATTGCATATCATAAATTGGGAGAGATGGTATACCACCCATGGCTGCGTCGGAAAGAAAACGAAAATAGGAAAGATTTATAGATAAAGATGTAGAGGATGAGGTGGTAGGTGATGATGTGGTAGCGGATGATATTTTAGGTGATGATGTGGATGCTGAGGATGTGGTTGGTGAGGATATGGTTGGTGAGGATGTAGTTGGTGAGGGTATGGTAAGAAAGGAGGTGGTAGTTAGTGAGGGTGTGGTGGGTGAGGATACGTGTGACACCCCGCCTAATTAATCCCAGGTGATCAGTCCTAAATCAAGTTAGAACAGGTTTCTCATTTGGTCCATTCTTAGCATCACTGTCGTTTTATTAAATTACTAACCACCTAAGTGAGAAAAATAGACTGGTGTCAATTTTTATCTTTCATTAATTAAACTAAAACCCATGCGGAAATTAAAGCAATATAACCATCACAGATAATTGAACTAATCATTCCACAAGTAAAAATAATTAACCGAATAAACCATCGGTCCAAATAATAAATCCCATAAAGACAAGAATAGAATCCCAACAAGTCTAAGAAACAAATAAATGGAAAGTGAGCGACATGCTCGAATAAATAATAATGAGTCTCTACATTATGAATGAAAGAAAGAGGCGTCTATCAAAGGTCCCGCAACATCCACATATGCTGCAGCAACGGACTTCCTGGAATCGAGTCAGGTCTGGCGTCCCTGTGGCTGGACACCTAAAAGGTTTTTAAAACGTTTTTATAGCAAGGGTTAGTACCCAAAACATTTGAAAACATTTAACAAATGATTAACTTGCAGTAATAATAAATATGCATGCTCTTCATATTTTAGTTAGTGTCTCACTCTCTTGAGAACTTCCTTGCCCCTCCTCTAATGTGCACCACTAACGCTTTAATTATCACCTAGTTATCTATCTCATGACTAGATAATTATTAAAGTCTTCTTACACTCCTCCCTACTCTAACCTGAGTATAATGTGATTATGATTTTTAAGTCATTAGTAACATCAACTTAATTAAATCATATCCCTTTTTAATTCATATAACTACTCCACTCGTTATACATATACAACAACTCATGCTTGTATTTATTTAGCCCGTATATAATAATCACCCTATTATATACTTAAAATTTATTGCAGCAATCACACACATACTGGAATACATAAAGCACTAATATCCATCCGAGTAAAAGTACTCCCCAGATATAATTTCACTAAAGTGCTAGTACACTAGGTATATTCACATATCCTAGTTATCCAAGTTAGAATCTCTCACTAACTTGGTTTAGTATACGATTGGAGGCGGTCATATTCCTTCCCGGAAAGTGAGATGCCCCTCACCCCCTGTAACGGACGCTATGACCTGGGAATCTACTCGCCCTACTCCTCAAGCTAGGGGATTCATCCACTGCGCGTAACCTCCCCCTATAGCACTAGAGTATAATAATATCTAACCACTGATATTAAGGCATACACTATATATATATATACTATCACACACCGTATATATATATACATACATAAAAATGTTCCAGCTACACCGTGTACTAAACCCGTGACACAAGCCTATTCCATTTTTATTATGAGGTTATTACCCAACTCGAATTTATTAATTAATTTGCACATTAATAAATTCAGTTACTTTTGATGTTGCCCTCACCATTTAATTGGACTCAATCTCATAGCCCGAATTAACCTCACCCGAGTCTAAATCCCGACTCTAAATTTTTTAGTCCATTACTACGTAATATAATTTACCTCGATGTCACTCAACCAAATTTTGACGTGTCATCCAAATTTCTCCTCCCATCTCCTAATTAATTCACTCACATATAATTATGTATACCCCATGCATTAATTTCTCAACAATAATTAATTGCATAACAACTTTTTATATAAATCTCTTCCTATGTAAATAAAACTGGGCGAACTGTCCGTTTCTGCCGACCGTCGATCGATCGACTTCATGGCGTCGATCGATCGATCGAACAGGTGCTCGCCTTCTTCGCGAAGACGGACAGCCATGGGCGAAAATCTGTAAACCCTAATTTCCTTCGACACTGAAACTAAGTCTCTTTTAGCATTTGTACATATTAGGAAACTCTTTAAGGATCTCCAGAGTATTCATCAACATCAATAATTCGTCCATTAACTCAAATTTCTAAATTTGGGGAAAGTTTCATCATTAACCCTAGGTCCATTTATACCCCAAATTTCATCATCAAATTCGTTTCCAAATATGCAGATAACATTCTATCAGATATGCAATAACTCACCATTATCAGATTTTACAAGAATCATCACCCCAAATTTCGTAAATCAGAATTGTTGTTTTCAAAATCCCATGTTCATTCCATTTACACCCAAAAACGGATTTCTACATAATCACTACACATGAATATGAATCGAAAACAGATTTAATGCTATTGCAAGTTATCCACTTGCCTTAAGGTTCGTAGAGTCTGAATTGGAGCTAAATCCCAAGGTTGAAGATGACCTTTGATGGCTCTCTTTGATCCCCAATTTGGCTTTGGCTGCTGTTAGGGTTTCCTAACCCTTAATTTGCTTTCTCTAATTAAGTTCAGCCACCCCCTTATTTCTTTTTATTAGATTAATTAACTTAATCCCGTTTTTTGACTAATGGGCCAAGCCCAAGTGACCCAAATGTCCCCGAGTGGGCCCGGCTATGTCTAAAAACGTCCCGTGACCCGTTTACTACCCCCGGGTACACTTTTCCGACTATCTCGGCCCATCCGGACTCAACTGTACCCTCAGATTTTGCATCCGAGTTAATTTCTAAAAATACTTATCTCTCACCCAATGTAGTCTATACCGACTTCCGAATGTGATAAGTACATCCTCGTCACTAATACTTGAGACGACGTAATTACATTATTACTATTCACTTAGTAAATAAGTTTTCCCTAAATATTAACCATTCAATCCCAGATTAATATTTATATATTATTCTGTTCTAATTAATTCATTAAATTACAACACACTAAGTAATTTAAAATCTCCGAATTAATTAAATTTTAAATGTACCAAAAATACGGGGTGTTACATACTCCCCCCCTTATAAAGGAATTTCGTCCCCGAAATTAGATCGTACCTGCATTGAAAAGTTCTGGATATTGTTCCCGCATATCCTCCTCTCGCTCCCAGGTAGACTCGTCAACATTGTGATGACCCCACTGTACTCTAACCAATGGAACGACCTTGGATCGTAATTTCCGCTCACTATGATCCAGAATTGCTACCGGCCTCTCCTCATACGAGATGTCTGGCTGTAAGTCGATCTCCTCGAGTGGAATATGCCAAAAGGCTCTCTCGCTCCTTCGATATTTCTTCAGCGATGCCACATGGAATACATCGTGTATCCGTTGAAGATGATCTGGTAATCCAAGCTTATATGCCACCGGTCCCACCCTCTCAATAATAGGGAAAGGTCCTACGTATCGCGGTGATAACTTACCCTTCTTGCCGAACCTCATCACCCCTTTCATAGGGGATACCCGGACTAAAACCTGGTCCCCAACTTCTAGCTCCACATGTCTTCGAGAAGCATCAGCATAACTCTTCTGCCTGTCCTGAGCTATTCGAATCCTTCCTCGAATCAACTCTATCTTGGCAGATGTCTCCTGGACAATATCCGGCCCCAAGAGTTTGTTGTCCCCCACCTCTAACCAACAAGCGGGTGAACGACAAGGTCTCCCGTACAGTGCCTCAAACGGTGCCATGCCAATCGTGTATTGGTAAGAGTTGTTATACGCAAACTCTACCAAAGGAAGATATTTCTCCCATCCTCCCCCGAAGTCCAAAATGCACATTCTGAGCATGTCTTCCAGCATCTGATTAACTCTCTCAGTCTGTCCGTCAGTCTGTGGGTGATACGCTGTACTCAAGCGCAACTCCGTGCCCATTGCCTCCTGAAAGCTCTGCCAAAAGTGGGCAACAAAGATTTTGTCTCTGTCGGATACGATATTTATCGGCACTCCATGCAGCTTAACAAAATCTGCTATGAATAGCTGTGCATAACGCATCGTCTCAAAGTCTGTGCGTACCGGCAAAAAGTGGGCTACCTTAGTCAACCGATCCACAATAACCCATATGGAGTCGTGACCCCTCTGCGATACCGGTAACCCTGTGATGAAGTCCATGGAGATGCTCTCCCACTTCCATACGGGAATGTCTAACGGCTGTAGCATCCCTGATGGTCTCTGGTGGTCAACTTTCACAAGATGACACGTGGCACATTTCGAAACAAACTCCGCTATGTCCCGTTTCATCCCTGCCCACCAATACTGCCTCCTCATATCTTGGTACATTTTATCCCCACCGGGATGTACCGCAAATTTCGAACCATGGGATTCTGTCATAACGGCGTGCTTTAAATCCTCATCCTCTGGCACCATTAACCTCCCATTTAAAACGTAGGCCTCCTTCTGAGCTAATCGAGTAACCTTCCGCTCCCTCAGCTAACAACTGGCCCACCCTATCCCGGCAATTCTGATCCTGTGCCTGAGCCTTCACAACCCGCATAATGATCTCGGGTGTGATGGACAAAGCCGACATGCAAGCCTTTGCTACGTCGTCCTCATATTGAAGCTCTCTCCACTTCGCTTTCCATACCTCCGATATTTCCCCAGTCGGTCTTCTGCTCAATGCGTCTGCTACTACATTGGCCTTACCAGGATGATACTGGATATCAAACTGGTAGTCCTTCACGAATTCTAGCCACCGCCTTTGTCTCATATTCAGATCCTTCTGTGTGAAGAGATACTGAAGTGACTTGTGATCCGTGAATAGAGTAAACTGCTCTCCTAGAAGATAATGCCTCCATATCCTCAAAGCAAAAATGACCGCTGCCAACTCTAGGTCGTGAGTGGGGTAATTCCTCTCGTGGGGCTTTAGCTTCCTGGAAGCATAAGATATAGCCCTTTCCTCCTGCTGGAGCACACCCCCAAGACCCCGTAAGGATGCGTCTGTGTAAACCCGATACTCTAGCCCTCCCTTTGGCAATGCCAGCACTGGTGCAGATGTCAACTTGTCCTTTAGCTCGTCGAACGCTAATTGACAACTATCATCCCACTTGAAAGGCACCCCTTTCCGAGTCAGATTCGTCAAAGGTCCTGCAATCTTAGAGAATCCTTTAATGAATCGTCTGTAGTAACCGGCCAAACCCAGAAAACTGCGCACCTCGGTCGGTGTCGTGGGCTGTCCCCACTCCCTCACTGCCGACACCTTATCCGGATCCACTGCAATGCCCTGATCGGACACGACGTGACCAAGGAACTGTACCTCCCGTAGCCATAATCCACACTTCCCGCATTTGGCATAGAGCTGATGATCCCTTAGTGTCTGTAAAACCATGCGCAGATGCTCTGCGTGCTCCTCCTCGGTACGCGAGTAGATTAGGATGTCATCAATGAACACGATGACAAACTGATCTAGGTACTCCCTGAAAACCCTGTTCATGAGGTCCATGAACACTGCTGGTGCATTAGTGAGCCCGAAGGGCATCACCCTGAACTCATACGATCCATACCGTGATAAGAAAGCGGTCTTAGGAACATCCTCTTCTCGGATACGCAGTTGATGATACCCTGACCTCAAGTCGACTTTGGAGAAGTAAGACGCCCCTCTCAGTTGGTCAAATAAATCATCAATCCGAGGTAACGGATACTTATTCCGTATCGTCACCTTGTTCAGCTCTCTATAATCCACGCACAATCGGAGTGACCCATCTCGCTTCTTCACAAACAACACCGGCGCACCCCACGGCGATGTACTCCGCCGAATAAAACCCTGACCCAGTAATTGCTGAATCTGCTCCCTCAATTCCCGCATTTCTGAAGGGGCCATTCGGTAAGGTGCCCGAGCAATCGGCCTCATCCCCGGTGTCAAGTCGATAACAAATTCGATTTCTCGGCTGGGTGGTAATCCTGGTATTTCCTGGAACACATCCTCAAAGTCCCTCACCACAGGAATAGAATCTAAAGGGGCTACCACTTCCTGTGAGGTTTCCTCCTCAATGTAATAAAGCTGAGTGGTCGAGCCTCCCTCTGGGCGAGGCATCGCCACCACAAACATCTCTTGCCCCGGAATGGCAAAAATGATACTCCCACCGAAGCAATCAATCATGGCTCTATAGTCAGCGAGCCAATCCATACCGATGATTACATCGTGAACATGCATATCTAACACCAACATGTCCGCGGGTAATACTAAACCACCAATCTCTACTCCTACTCCTCGGCATATAAAGAATATAAGCGACCCACTCCCCAGTGGTGAGTCGACACACGTAAAAGTGCTCTCAGCGGTGGCTAACAACCCTAAAGCCTTCGCGAAATGTGTAGCTATGAAGCAATGAGTGGCCCCCGTATCAAACAATACCCGACCCATAGTGCCATGGATAGAAAACGTACCCTCGATCGCGGGCGGCGCTTGCTGTGCTGGAGGATTTGGAACATCCCGAACGTTATACACACGTCCGTAGTGCATCTGCCCCTGCTGCTGTGGGGCGGGTGGGGCTGGTGCTGCTGGCGGCATCTGACCCTGTTGCCCCTGCTGGGCACCCTGCTGCTGGCCTCTGCCCCTCTGCGGGCACTCCCTCTTGAAGTGTCCTGGCTGGCCACAGGAGAAACATCGTTTCTGGTCGTCACCCTGTCGTTGGCCCTGCTGGCCCTGACGTTGCTGGCCCGGTTGGCCTCCCTCGTTGTTTCCTTGGCCCTGACGGCCCTGAGGAACCTGCTGTTGCTGATTAGGGCCGGGTTGCCCCTGCCTGAACCCCTGTGCTCCCTGTCGGAACCCACCAGGCTTACATTTCTTAGCCTGATTCCCTTCCTGAAAGATAACCTGCTGCTGTGTGCCACTTGCCTCACTACTAGTAACCGCTTTGCCCTGCTGGCTCGGCTCACCTGCCTTCTTGTTCCCCTTAGTATGAAAACGATGGTCCTGGCAATGTACAAGTGCGGCATTAACGACATCTGTATAAGTCACTAATGCCGGGTTTCCAATCAAGTGCTGCCTGATTCTCCAAGCTAGACCATCCATGAACTTTGACTTCTTCCGCTCCTCATCGCTCACCTCGTTTGGCACAAAGTTTGCCAAACGGGTGAACTCCTCCTCATATTCTGCTACAGACCTGTCACCCTGTACCAGCTCGCTGAATTTCTTTCTCATCTCAGACTCTACTGCTGGAGGGAAGTACTTGCGGTCAAACCGCACCCAGAATTCAGAAATCGTCATCAAATCCCGCTCCTCAGCGGTGGTTACTGACTCCCACCACTGTAAGGCTGCCCCTGACAGACGAAAAGTAGCCAGCATCTGTTTCTGCACCTCTGTACCCTCTAACATGCGCAGATGGCGCTGAATGTTCTTCTTCCAGTCACAAGCCTCGACCACATTGGTGCTACCTCGAAACTCAGGTGGGTGACCCTTCTGAAAGGTCTCCCTCACTCGCTGCCAAGATGGTGGCCCCACTGGAGCCTGAACTGCTGGAGCCAATGGAGGCGGTGCCTGGGGCTGTGGAAAATGAGCTGCCATAGCTCGCATTGCTGTCTCGACCGCTTGGGCCACTATCACTGCCACCTGAGTGGTAGAAATCAACTCGGCCGGTGGTGGTGGTGGCGGTACCTGTGGCTCCTGTCGAGCCTCCCTCACCTCATCTCTAGCCTCAGCCCTCTTCGCTCTCTGTCTCTTTGGCGGCATCTGAAATAGATTGAATTGTATAAGTACACAATTTATACAAAACTAATAGCAGAAATACGATATCTCGCAAACGGAAAATATAATCAACAGTCCTAATAATAGGGCTCTATAACAACCGAACGCTACGCTGAAACGTAGAAAGCCGCACAGATCCTAAGGACACTAGAACCTGATGCTCTGATACCATCTGTGACACCCCGCCTAATTAATCCCGGGTGATCAGTCCTAAATCAAGTTAGAACAGGTTTCTCATTTGGTCCATTCTTAGCATCACTGTCGTTTTATTAAATTACTAACCACCTAAGTGAGAAAAATAGACTGGTGTCAATTTTTATCTTTCATTAATTAAACTAAAACCCATGCGGAAATTAAAGCAATATAACCATCACAGATAATTGAACTAATCATTCCACAAGTAAAAATAATTAACCGAATAAACCATCGGTCCAAATAATAAATCCCATAAAGACAAGAATAGAATCCCAACAAGTCTAAGAAACAAATAAATGGAAAGTGAGCGACATGCTCGAATAAATAATAATGAGTCTCTACATTATGAATGAAAGAAAGAGGCGTCTATCAAAGGTCCCGCAACATCCACATATGCTGCAGCAACGGACTTCCTGGAATCGAGTCAGGTCTGGCGTCCCTGTGGCTGGACACCTAAAAGGTTTTTAAAACGTTTTTATAGCAAGGGTTAGTACCCAAAACATTTGAAAACATTTAACAAATGATTAACTTGCAGTAATAATAAATATGCATGCTCTTCATATTTTAGTTAGTGTCTCACTCTCTTGAGAACTTCCTTGCCCCTCCTCTAATGTGCACCACTAACGCTTTAATTATCACCTAGTTATCTATCTCATGACTAGATAATTATTAAAGTCTTCTTACACTCCTCCCTACTCTAACCTGAGTATAATGTGATTATGATTTTTAAGTCATTAGTAACATCAACTTAATTAAATCATATCCCTTTTTAATTCATATAACTACTCCACTCATTATACATATACAACAACTCATGCTTGTATTTATTTAGCCCGTATATAATAATCACCCTATTATATACTTAAAATTTATTGCAGCAATCACACACATACTGGAATACATAAAGCACTAATATCCATCCGAGTAAAAGTACTCCCCGGATATAATTTCACTAAAGTGCTAGTACACTAGGTATATTCACATATCCTAGTTATCCAAGTTAGAATCTCTCACTAACTTGGTTTAGTATACGATTGGAGGCGGTCATATTCCTTCCCGGAAAGTGAGATGCCCCTCACCCCCGTAACGGACGCTATGACCTGGGAATCTACTCGCCCTACTCCTCAAGCTAGGGGATTCATCCACTGCGCGTAACCTCCCCCTATAGCACTAGAGTATAATAATATCTAACCACTGATATTAAGGCATACACTATATATATATACTATCACACACCGTATATATATATACATACATAAAAATGTTCCAGCTACACCGTGTACTAAACCCGTGACACAAGCCTATTCCATTTTTATTATGAGGTTATTAACCAACTCGAATTTATTAATTAATTTGCACATTAATAAATTCAGTTACTTTTGATGTTGCCCTCACCATTTAATTGGACTCAATCTCATAGCCCGAATTAACCTCACCCGAGTCTAAATCCCGACTCTAAATTTCTTAGTCCATTACTACGTAATATAATTTACCTCGATGTCACTCAACCAAATTTTGACGTGTCATCCAAATTTCTCCTCCCATCTCCTAATTAATTCACTCACATATAATTATGTATACCCCATGCATTAATTTCTCAACAATAATTAATTGCATAACAACTTTTTATATAAATCTCTTCCTATGTAAATAAAACTGGGCGAACTGTCCGTTTCTGCCGACCGTCGATCGATCGACTTCATGGCGTCGATCGATCGATCGAACAGGTACTCGCCTTCTTCGCGAAGACGGACAGCCATGGGCGAAAATCTGTAAACCCTAATTTCCTTCGACACTGAAACTAAGTCTCTTTTAGCATTTGTACATATTAGGAAACTCTTTAAGGATCTCCAGAGTATTCATCAACATCAATAATTCGTCCATTAACTCAAATTTCTAAATTTGGGGAAAGTTTCATCATTAACCCTAGGTCCATTTATACCCCAAATTTCATCATCAAATTCGTTTCCAAATATGCAGATAACATTCTATAAGATATGCAATAACTCACCATTATCAGATTTTACAAGAATCATCACCCCAAATTTCGTAAATCAGAATTGTTGTTTTCAAAATCCCATGTTCATTCCATTTACACCCAAAAACGGATTTCTACATAATCACTACACATGAATATGAATCGAAAACAGATTTAATGATATTGCAAGTTATCCACTTGCCTTAAGGTTCGTAGAGTCTGAATTGGAGCTAAATCCCAAGGTTGAAGATGACCTTTGATGGCTCTCTTTGATCCCCAATTTGGCTTTGGCTGCTGTTAGGGTTTCCTAACCCTTAATTTGCTTTCTCTAATTAAGTTCAGCCACCCCCTTATTTCTTTTTATTAGATTAATTAACTTAATCCCGTTTTTTGACTAATGGGCCAAGCCCAAGTGACCCAAATGTCCCCGAGTGGGCCCGGCTATGTCTAAAAACGTCCCGTGACCCGTTTACTACCCCCGGGTACACTTTTTCGACTATCTCGGCCCATCCGGACTCAACTGCACCCTCAGAATTTGCATCCGAGTTAATTTCTAAAAATACTTATCCCTCACCCAATGTAGTCTATACCGACTTCCGAATGTGATAAGTACATCCTCGTCACTAATACTTGAGACGACGTAATTACATTATTACTATTCACTTAGTAAATAAGTTTTCCCTAAATATTAACCATTCAATCCCAGATTAATATTTATATATTATTCTGTTCTAATTAATTCATTAAATTACAACACACTAAGTAATTTAAAATCTCCGAATTAATTAAATTTTAAATGTACCAAAAATACGGGGTGTTACAATACGGTGGGTGAAGAGGCGGCTGTTGGTGAGGCGGCTTTCGGTGAAGGGGAGATTGGTGATGGGCCTATGGATGAACGTGCTAGGGGATATTAGTTCTAGCACGTGAAGCGATTCTTTTACATAGTTATCTTATGATAATGACGACATACCTAAGGGGATATCTTCTTCGGCCTCGATTCAAAATAAAAAAAATAAGGGCAAAACCAAAATTATCCGATGCACAATCATTAGAGGGATCATATTCTAATAACCCCGAGTTGTTAAAGCATTTTTTAAACCATGTGTTATACGGTATTTGTAACCACAATGAAGAACGGGGTATGATGAAGTGTGTATACCATTATAAAAAATTCCTTGAGTGAAATATAAATAAAGAGGACGAGCGGGTGGTGAATGTGATAAAGGCCTCGGGATTATGGCCTTTGGGAAAAAAATTTTATCGGTTTATTAATCATGTCCTTGTATGTGCATTAATTGAATGAAGACAACCCGAAACTAATACATTTCATATGCCGTTTGATGAAATGACCATTACACTAGATGATTGTTTTTCATTTGTTGGGGATAGAAGTTGAGAGGGATAGTGTGTATGGGGCGATCCCGAAGACACCTGAAGATAGGGATACATCAATCAAGAAGATTGCTAAGTTGATCGGGTCATCGGTGAAAGACGCTGAGGAAGAGTGCAAGTTTTTTCATGTGGTACGGTTTGATTGGTTGATGAAATTATGGACGGATAGGGTTAAGGATTTTGGTGAGAATGCAAAGGCTAAACGTATCGAACAATGTGCCTGGACCTATATTCTATTCATGATTGGGTGCCTTATTTTCCCTAACAAGCCGGGGACCGAGTCTCGATATATTACATTCAATAATTGAAGAACTTGGAGGAAGTAAAGGACAAGAATTGGGGACGTGCCCTCTTTTCCCACCTATACCGCCAATTGGGGATCGTATCCAGGGCTGATGTACCTCAAGTTGATAGATATCTCCCTCTTCTAGTGGTAATGTGCATATTATTTATCCTAATATATTCTGATTTATCATAATCCTTTTCTAATGTTTATCTTATTTGAAAATATTGTTGGATACACAGGGAGGGATACACGATACTTTGATTTGAAGCGCAGTGTTTGTAAGTCTGATTATACGACGACCGAGTCCCAAATTTATAAGTGGAAAGATAAAATGGTAGCGAGTGACTCGAAAGAGAAATTTATTTCTATGAGGGAGACTTTGGATGATTTAAAAGTTCACGATGTGAGTATCATGTTTTAGTTAAGTTTACTGTTTATAATCATGTTTTAGTTAAGTTTACTGTTTACTTACATGATGATTTAAAATGTAGATTATATGGGATCCATACAAGGAAAATGTTGAGGCCTATCCGTTCCTGGAGATATTGTAGTACATAGGTATTCTCATATACTATGATGTGGTCGAGTCGTACTATCCCGAGTGAGTTCTTGGTCAAGCTGACCTAGTCCAAACTATTCCACGCCTTCCTATGCGCCCGATTAAAGAAGAAGGAGGTACGACACAACTTAGGTACAAGGTGGCGTATGATAATGAGAAATAGTACCAGGAGAACTAGGTTGACCATGTCCTCAATGCTACTAGAAGATTTACACCCATACACAACTAACCTTGGGAGTGTGTTGAAGGATACTTGGCGTGGTATAACGAGCGATTCCATCCCTTAGTCTGCAATCCTATTTACAGAAAGGGAAACCCAAAAGTGGATGCTACTTAAAAACTAGAACGATACCTCACTTCAACATTTAAGGTTTGGTAACATGTATTCGTAGTATTAATTACATTTATTGTGGAAACATTGACAGGAGTGAGGTGTTGACGTAGAAATTCATCTCTTGGAAGAGGCTCTTAAATATCCAAGTAACGATCCCTCTACTAAATATTATCAAGCGTTCTTTAATGCTTCTTGGGCAGCATGTGATGCCCTCTTAGACTCTAAAGGCGCTCGTGCTAGAAAAGGAAAGCGAAGAACTAGACCCAGAGCGATGAACGAAATGTCGGTTTGACCCTACCAAGAGATATGTCTCTACCACTTGAAGGAAAAGCTCGAAAAAAAGAGACCACAAAGGAAGAAATAGAATAACCCATGTTGTTTGTTTGTATCTTTAATAGTTAAACACTTTGTGGTTGGTTGGTTATTTGCTTTGTATCTTTAATAACATGGGGTGGTTGTTGTAGTAAACATTTATATTAAACATTTATCCTAAAATGTGGTTGCTTGTTTGTTTTGTTAAACATTTGTGGTTAGTTGTAGTAAACATCTCTATGTCTTATTACCAGACATTTATCTTAATACCTATGTATGTTTTATGACCAACTAAGACCCTTGGAAATTACATCAAATTCACTACATGATTTCCATGACCATTTAGGACCGTGAGGATCCCCCCACGATTCTACTTAACCGTGGTATGCAAGACCACGATCATAAAATACCATAGGAAAACCTTAGAAACTTATGCAAATTCACTGCATGATATCCATTACCAAGCAGGATCGTGGGGGTCCAATACGGCCAAATAGGACCATAGGAAGTCTAACACGGCCAGAGACAACCGTAAGAAACCCTTAGAAATTTATGCAAATTCATTGCATGATGTCCACAACCAAGTGGGACCATGGGGAGCCCCCACGACTATCCTTAACTGTGATATGCAACACCATAGTCATAGAAGATCGCAGGAAACCCTTAAAAACTTATGCAAATTGACTGAATGATTTCCAAGACTAAGTAGGACTGTGGGAAGTCTCCCATGACCAAGTAGGATGGTAGTAAGTCTAACACGGCCAGAGACAATCGTAGGAAACCCTTTGAAATTTGTTCAATTCACTGCATGGTTTTGACGACCAAAAAGGACCGTGAGGAATCTCCCACGGCCACTTAGGACCGTAGGGGATCTAACACGGCCAGAGACAACCATAGGAAACCCTTAGAAGCTTATCCAAATTCACTGCATGATTTACACAAGTAGGACTGTGGTGAGTCTAACACGACCAAGGAGGACTATGGGGGGTCTAACATGGCTAGAGACAATTGTAGGAAACCCTTAGAAAATTATCCATGTTTATTTCATGATTTTAACGACCAAGTAGGACCGTGGGTAGTCTCCCACTGCCACATAGGACAGTAGGTTATCTAACACGACCAGAGACAACCGTAGGAAAATCTTAAAAACTTATCCAAATTCACTACATGATTTCCACAAAAAAGTAGGACCGTGGTGAGTCTAACACGACCAAAGAGGACCGTTAAGGGTCTAACATGACCAAAGACATCCATAGGAAACCCTTAGAAACTTATCTAAATTACTGGATGATTTTCGTGACCAAGTAGGACCGTAGGGAGCCTCCCACGACCAAGTAGGACCGTATCGAGTCTCCCATAGCCAGAGACAACTCTACAGGGGTTAAATTCACTGGATGATTTCCATGATTGAGTAGGACCTTGGGGTTTCCCACGACCAATTAGGATCGTATGGAGTCTACCATGGTCAAAGAAGACCGCATAAGGGTTAAATATAGTGTATCCAATATTCATATCAAACATAATTAAAAATGTTAAATATAGTCTATCCTTAACCATGTTAACCCTTCATATCCAATATAATTAAAAGTGTTATATATAGTATATCCAACATTCATATCTAATATTCATATCAAAACATGATTATTCAACATTCATATCCAATATGATTAACTCTAACTTTTGAACATTCATATCCAATTTGTAAATAAAGAGAGACATTTAACTTTTCTACTTTTCATATCCAACATGATTATTTATAATAAAAAAATTACAATAGCCAACCAACCAATTGCTTTGCATGTAATGTTAAAAAATTGCAATTGTCCCCTGATCAATCATGATTTAGTTAAATCAACTTCGGCATCCGATTCAATCAAAATAGATTCATCCATTCTTGCTATAGCTTTTGAACACAGTGTTTAGAATATATTCAGACATTATTTGAATAGATCTTCCCAGGGTAGTGCATCGATCAATGCCTTTGGCTTTTAATTTAATGGAATGGGGAGTATGGGACAAAATCGGGTGCACTTCATGGTCACTCAATGACAATTAGATATGTTCAATAAGTAAACAATATTGTTATCCTCCTAAATAGGTTTCAGACCCTCATCAAATGGCACAAAAGTTAGGCATTGGAGCTTTGATATTAAGATTACTATTACTTTCATCACATTCGCCGCTAGATATCCAAACTCCGACATTATGAACTAATAACCTATCGTGATGGAATGCTTGAAAAATTTTAATCTACTTTCATACTCATCGATGGTATATGATGTCATGATAGAAGCATAGAATTACTTGTCCCGACATAGATCAATCAATATTTCACTACGTCTATCATGAGAGTGTCTAAGAGATTCCCCAATAACCACCCCCCGAGCCAAGGCAAAAAAGCCACAATTGTCATCCGACCTTACTTCATATATGTTCTCCATAAAATATTGGAATAAGTCCGGTACGTGCATCATATATAGATTATTTTAGGTGGAACACAAATCCAATTTCTTAGCTGTATAAGGTGGTCTTGCATCTAACTTCTTGCTATGAAGTTCACTCATATTTGGAGGATCCTTTTCCCACGCACATGGGATTCTCTTGGAAGTTGTATTTTTCTTCAAGACCTTTGGTCTCCCCTTGTCCTTAACTGAAGTGGGCTTCATCAAAGGTGTGCAAGATGGTTGAGTAATCTCTATTATTTTTGCATACACCATTTTTCGTTCGGCTTCCCCCCTTCAGTCCACCTCTTCTTTAGTAAAATCATCAATAATCATAATCACGATACACTGGGACACCGAGGACTATAACAAGATTCTTCCAATGAATTTTTAACACCCATGTTAAAATGGCTTCACCCATCCGATCAATTCACAAGTGCACGGAAGGCCGTAGATTGTATGAATTTTGTTCCCACATGTAATGTTTGTTAATTGAGTGTTACCCGCAAATTCGGATAAAACCGTCCTCATATAATCTATCTCCCCTAGAATCAAATCAAGAGAAAGGTGTGAGGCTCGTCCACGTATCTCTCCTAGCAATGACTAGCAAATTCGAATAAATCATCCTCATACAATCTATCTCCCCTAGAATCAAATCAAGAGAAAGGTGGGAGGCTCATCCACGTATCTCTCCTAGAAATGGTTCATTGTGTGTGTGTGCTTTGTTGATTGCAAAGACTTTTCGAATTCCAATCTATTTGAATCTCTTGAAATTCAAGTAGTTCATCCAACCCTTTCCATATCGTGACAAATGTCCCTTAAAGATAAACAAATTATTTTTCAACTGTGCATGGGTTCCCTCGGGCCCTATCAGTGGTGCGGTTCCTACGATGTTGAATCTTATTTGTCCATGGATGCTCATACCTAAAATGGTACGATAACCAAGTATTTTCAAGGTATGAAATCGTACGGGACATTATTACTTCCAAGTTGAAAGAAAGAATGACCATTCTCTATCATATTCTGCATAAGTTAAAGACTTGACCACACCAATCCATCCAGACATAAATGACTTTTTATCCAGGTATTTTAATCCAGCTTTTAAACAAGTTGCTTCAATATTCTTCTGCACATGGAATAACCATAATTGAAGCTTCGTGCTCGAAAATACTTGTCTCACGGCATTCATGCATGACATTTTTCTATCAAACACGATGAGCCCCAATAAAGCTTC
The DNA here is from genome assembly GCA_949130495.1 of Sambucus nigra. Classification (NCBI taxonomy): domain Eukaryota; kingdom Viridiplantae; phylum Streptophyta; class Magnoliopsida; order Dipsacales; family Adoxaceae; genus Sambucus; species Sambucus nigra. Next base: position 547,611,819 of record OX422215.1, read on the forward strand.
TGGATCACACAGAGATATCAAGTGTTTCAACGCCCATTAAAAATTGTCCACCTTCTCACACTTTAAAAATGCAAATGAAATACATAATGATTGACATGTAGAGGTAACCCCAATCATCTAGAACATAGGCTTGTTGTATTTATTTATTTTTTAAGTTCAATCAATCACTATAATAGAAGGCAAGCATTTGGCAAGTACACAAAGGTCAAATGTGTAAAAAATATGTCTTCAACAGTGTCATTTTTCTCACGACGTCGATGCTAATGTAGGTAACGTTAACTGTGGAATCCTTCAATTCACGGCCCAAATAAACTGTGGATAAGGACACCACGGTCTTGGAAAGATGTGAAAACCACGACTAAGTTTAGTCATGTCTTGTAAGGTACCACAACCAATGTAAACCGTGAGATGCCAACGTTTTCGATTACGGGAGACTGTAGGACCCCATAACAACTATTTTTTTCCATTTTTTTTCTTGTTTTATTACATTTCTTAGTGTGTAATAATTAAATACAATGTGTGTAAACGTTTAGTACCTCAATTGAGTCCAATGTGGGAGTTCAATCTAAACTTTTAGCATCCTTTTTGTCTTTGGGTTTTTTATCATCTATTGTCATTCTTGTTGTTATTATGCTGTAAAAAATACAGAAAACAACCACAAAAACTTTCCCAAACACATTGTATATGATAGAAACAAGTTTGGATTAAAAAACAGAAGGTTGAGTTTTGAGGGTTTGATCCGTGAAAATGGGTTTCACGGTTTAGGGTTTGAATTTTTTTAGGTATTGAAGAGTTAGAGGTTAAAATTTTTGTTATTATGTTAAAAGGAATTTTAGACTTTTTAATAAGATTAAAAGTGTTAAATTTGTGGTATTTGATGGTAGAAAAAGTGATTTTTTGTTTTGTGGTGTTTTGGAGTTTATTTTGGGGTGAAAATATCACTACCCTTAAGGTAACTATCTTCCTTTTTATTCCTTGATAAGCACTTAAAAGTGTTAAAATAATATCTCAAATCGGTAATTTTTAATTGCCAATTCTCTGTAAAATTGGACTTATATTGGTATTTGTTTGTTTTGTAGGCTTGTTCGCATTTACGGTCTTCAAAGCATTATCTCTATTCAAATGTGACAAAGATGAAGTTTAAAAGCCTAAACCTCGTCCAATATCTAAGCCCTAACTTAGACTAGACCATCCCGAGCCTTGCCCTTTATATTGCTCAGTGTGTGTAGTATTATCGTCCTTATATATATATATATATACACTAGGGTGTACCCGTGCCGATGGCACAACGATAAATTTATTCCTGTGATATTTTGTATCCGTGCTGGAGGCACGACGATAAATATGTTCCCGTTTACTTGAATAAATCAATCGATCAATGCACATGACAGCTAAGGTACTCGTGTCACTATTAACTCAATCAATGCACGCGATAAAAAATCTTTCTCTCTCTCTCTCTCTCTCTCTCTCTCTCTCTTATAAATTTATTCCTTGTCTACTAATTTCAGACTACCATACATCTACTAACCCTTCTACTCGTGTCAATATTGTAACACCCCGCCCGCCCGGGGAGAGGGAATGGAGCGCTAATGCGATAAAATAAATCCAAATTCATAAGTGACAAGGTATAGAGCATCTAAATAAACCCACAATAATATAAATCCACTAATCTCAATTCTTCAAATACAACAAATCTCTCGAATAAATACAACATCTAACTCGAAAAATAAAATACAAATCTCCAAAGCTCTATACATCAAAATAATACAAATATTTTCCAAACAATCCTCGCTAAAATCAATCTCCATAGAGCCCCAAAATCCGCGCTAACCTGCCACTAAAAGAAAATATGGGGAAGTACACAATACGACAGGAAAGATGCTCAACAAATATATGTTAGCGATGAATAAAACGTAACAACACGAGTACGCATATTCAAATAAAATGCAAATCTCAAAGCATTTATCAATAAATTTCTCAACAACACTTTAACCGGGTCACCAGGCCTCACCACATCCGTATATGCTTTATCAAGCCATAGCCCGGGAAAATTGAATTTTAGCGGGTGCCCAACATCCGTGCCATATTAAAATCTCATGACAACGTGCTCATCAACAATATAATGATACCACATGAATCAAAATAATTTGAACAATTATTTTCCAGATTTCAACGAATTTATCAATTCAAATATGAGTTCAATTAAATAAGAATTCAAAGAGAATGACACTCGCGAGATTTAAGGAGCATATTGTGTAAAACCCCATACCTCAAACCATGATGAGAAACCAACGATCACATCCTCAAGATCAATACAAAAGATCTACAAAAGCTCCTCCAAGAACCTCCAACAAAATAACCCCAAGAACACCTCTAATCTAAGGTTGGAACTCACAAATCTGAAGGGCCAATGTGTATATAAAAAGAAGAGGAATATAAAATATATTTGCTACCAAAATTTGTGCCAAAAGTAGGTTAAAAGAGTTGTCCACGACTTTCTTTTATAATGAAAAGAAATGAAGAGTTTGAATCCAAAAGACTCCTGTAAATAAGGCAAACAAATGAAAAGTTGGAAGTCAAAACAACTCCAAGAGTTAAAAACATTTAAAAATCATTTTAAAATCCGTTTTAACTCCGTTTTTGAAACCGTTTGAAATTCTCGCCTTTAAAAATAATAACCAACATATTTGAGCAATAAAATAATTTTATCAAAAACTTTATTTTCTTCAATTTTCCAGAAATTAATTAAAATAGCCCAAAAATTACGCGGGTTGTTACAACTATTAACTCGTGTCGATGGCATGACGATAAATTTATTCCCATGATATTTTGTATCCGTACCGACGACACGCGATAAATTTATTCCCGTGATATTTTGTACCTGTGCCGGCAGCACGGTGATAAATACGTTCCCGTTTACTTGAATAACCTAATCAATCAATGAACATGACATATAAGGTACCTGTGTCACTATTAACTCAATCAATGCACGTGATAAATTCTCTCTCTCTCTCTCTCTCTCTCTCTCTCTCTCTTAAATTTATGCCTTGTCTTCTAATTTCAGACTACCATACATCGGGGAATTTGAGAGCGTGGGTTTAATGAAAATGATTTCCGAAAAAGAATGATTTTGAAATTTCTAAACTAACATGATCATATATTTAATATAAATATATAAACCATAACATTCTAAAATCTATTCTAAACATTGAAAATATGGTTTGAAAAAAATCAAATTATCCTTTAACAAAATATAAATTCATTCTTAGACGTTTATAACTGAAAATTAGGGGATATTTGCAAAAAAAATGTGCACTTCGGGATATCTTTTTAGAGTTTCTTACAAAGACTTCAAAGTTCATTACAAAACTAACGAAAATTCATATTAAAGGGGTCTACCTCCGAATGATTTGCATTTAAACCAGCTCGATCAACCCAAATCAGGGGACTTCATCCACCCCTGACCTCTTGTGAAAACTGGACTTAGTATTCCTGTTGACAGTCGCACAGAGAGTACTGTTGCAAGGATTCCATACACCATCCAAACATAGATGCACATACTCAAGTTTTATAGAAAGAACATAATGTAGAATGATAAAACATAAATTTAAGGAAAATCATAGAAACATAAGACTACTATCATTTGGAAAAATAATATCTTCTATGTAGAATTAAGGTAAAATAGAAGCAAGAAGCGACTTATTCAGCGATTTGAGATCCGTTCGTCACTTGATAACATAAACACTCCCCCGCTGTCTCCGGTAGCTAGTTAAAAGGTGGAAAACAGGCATTGCCTTGCATGTTTCATTTTCGCAGTTACTATGCTTTTATAAAAGGAGGAGAATACCTTAATCGTTATAATAGAGCGATTAGGACAACCATTTCTCAAATCTCAAATCTCTACATCTCCTGATCCTGGAACAGGAGCACTTCTTGATGACAGGGTATCCCACCAACAACAACAAAGAAAACATAGATGCATTTTTAAGCTTACAGTCACCATTCAATTTGTAAATTCACTATTCAATTCATAAATGCCCCTGAAATAAATAGTGGATCAGTTTTTGTTTTTGTTTTCATATTTCTGTACGGAGAGTTTTCATATTTTTGTTTACCATGTATTCATTTACCATGAATGCCCCGTCCACCACATGGTTAAACCCAAAAGAAGCAGCAGTAGAGAGACCAAGTACTTGAACCACTGGGAAAAAAATTCGTAACATATACAAAGTGAACTATCTTGAGGTAAGCTTAGCAATACAAAGTGAACTATCAAGTTTGGAAAAGGAGTAAACAATTACAAAAACTTGAGCTAATACTTCTACATCTACACCTTAAATATCAGCTATCTTAAATCCTAATTGCGCTTCTCGATGATATATCCTCACTAACAGTACACCGGCGGTTGTTATTACAACTGCCTTTTATTCATGAGGTAAGCTTAGCAAACACATCCTCCCCCCTTTGGGGGCGGTTTGAATATAGCATCCAAAGGGCAAAACTGAGCATGAGACTGAGATGAGGCCCATTCCCGCATTTACCACCTTTAGATAGCGAACCAATGGTGGGCAAAAGTCCGAGGTGATGTCTTGGAATGTATCACACAAGAAATTACAATCCTGGAGACTAAGTAAAGGTGGGGTATAGTGTTCAAGGGCATAGTTGACATTAACCGCTCCCAACAATTGGCCATTCATATATGGTGTTAACCTCCCAATACTGGTACAGAGCCCAGATGCTGAAACCATGCAAGTGTAACTCTGCCTATTAGAGTTTTATTTAGCATTAAGGGTAGTTTAGTATTTTTCCGTTTATTTTATTATTAGGTGGTTGTAGTAGGAAATATATTCTCTCTTCTTCTTTTCATTTGTATTATATTCTAGTTTATGTCAAGATGAAACCCTAGCCCCTTTTTTTTCTCTTTTCCATTTGATTGTAGATCTTTGATATATTATCATGGTATCAGAGCGGGATCAAAGCTTAAGCTCATCAACTTTTTTTCGGAGGTACTTTTTTTGTTCGCTCGATTGTTTTGAAGGTAATTTTGGTCATTTTCCTCCTATTTGTTCGATTAATTGTTTAGTTCGTTCGATTTGGTTCTGTTTGGGTACTATTTGATTGTTTATTTTCGCAATGGCTGGTGAAAGAGATGATTCACTTCAATTAATTAGTGTCAGATTAGATGGAAAAAATTATACGTATTGGAGTTATTTTATGAAGAATTTTTTGAAAGGGAAGAAGCTTTGCGGTTACATTAATGGATATTTGAGTAAGCCGAACGATAAGACGAACGTTGAAAAATATGCAGAGTTGTTGGATGTTTGGGAGGCAAATAACTCGAAAATCATCACTTGGATCAGTAACTCCGTTGCACCTTCTATAGGTATGCAGTTGGCTAAGTATGATTATGCAAAGGATGTTTGGGATAATTTGGGCAGATTGTATACCCAATCTAACTTCGCAAAAAAGTACCAGTTGGAGTGCGATATTCATGCTCTTGAGCAAAAAAATTTGAGTATCCAGGAGTTCTATTATGCTATAACGGATCTATGGGATCAGTTGGCTCTCACAGAGTCAGCTGAATTGCGGGACTTTGCACCATATGTTCCCAATAGGGAGGATTAATGTCTGGTTCAGTTTATGATGGCATTGCGTGATGATTTTGAGGGTCTTCATGGGTCGATTCCTCATCATAGCCCACTTCCAGCTGTTGATTCTGTTGTTCACGAGTTGTTAGCCGAGGAGATTCGTCTCAAGACTCAGTCAGGGAAGGTAATTTCTTCGGACCCTAATCCATCTATTTTCGCAGCCTCCTCTCGACCAATTTTTAGTAATCAAAACAAGCCTTATTCGAGAGTTGCAAGTGATGAATGTAGCTACTATAAGGAGAAGGGGAATTGGAAGTCTCAGTGCCCTAAGTTACGAGCACAAAAATAACAATCAAATAGTTGACCACCTCAGCAGCAGTTCTCTGGTTGGAAATCCAATAACCAATCTCAGCAGCGTTTATATAGGCCTTCACAACCTAATACTGCAGCAGTTGTACCTCCATCAGACTCATTTGCATCAGGTTCTTCATCATTAACTACATCCATGTCTTCTCTTGCTGAGCAGTTTTAAAAGTTTCTTGCCACACAGTCTCACGCCATGTCCATCTTTTCACCAGGTAAGTCCTCGGGTATTTGAATTCTAGACTCCGGCGCTTCTAATCACATGTCACTAAATTTGTCCTCTTTTGGTTCTTTTTGTCCCACTTCTTCGTTGCCCATTATGTCTGCTGACGGTACTCCCATGCCCTCAACGGGTGTTGGGATTATTGACTCACCCAACTTATCTCTCTCTAATGTTTACCACATTCCTAACCTTACAATGAATCTTGTCTCTGTTGGTCAACTATGTGATGCCAGTTACTCAGTTTCCTTTTCTTCTATCTTTTGTCATGTGCAGGATCCACATTCTCAGAAGGTGATTGGGACAGGCCGTAGGCAAGGGGATTGTACATCATGGAGAAACTCAATGTACCAATGGTTGCAGCTTCCAGTGTTGACTTGTTATCCTTTAGTTTGAGTTCAAATTCGTCTAGATTTTATTTATGGCACTCTCGTCTTGGTCATGTCTCAGGGTCACGATTAAAATATTTGGCTTCTACAGGAAAATTAGGAAATTTGCATTGTCATGATATCTCTGATTGTAGCGGTTGTAAACTTGCAAAATTTTTAGATTTACCGTTTAATAGAAGTATTTCCTCTACTTTTGCACCCTTTGATCTTATTCATTCTGATGTGTAGGGACCGTCTCTTATTATTACAAGAGGAGGGTCTAGATATTATGCCTCCTTTATTGATGATTATACGCGTTGCTGTTGGGTTTTTCTCATGAAACGACGTTCGGATTTTTTTAATATTTATAATAAATTTCGTGCCTTTGTCAAAACTCAACATTCTACTATTATCAAATGTTTTAGATGCGATCTGGGTGAGGAATATACTTCTCAAAATTTTGGTGAGTTGCTTGATTTAGATAGAACTATTCACCAATCATCTTGTACTGACACTCCAGAGCAAAATGGCGTTGCTGAAAGGAAATACCGACACATTGTTGAAACTGCTCACTCTCTTTTATTATCCGTATATGTCCCTAGTGAGTTTTGGGGAGAGGCTGTCCTTACTGCCGTCAATCTGATTAATAAGATTCAGACCTCTCATTGCTCAGGTTTGTCACCTTTTGAAAAGTTGTATGGGTGTGCCCCTGATTATTCTTCCTTAAAGGTGTTTGGTTGTACTTATTTTGTTCTTCGACCTCGTGTGGAACGTACCAAATTATCTCTAAAGTCAGCTATTTATGTCTTTCTTGGTTATAGTGAGGGTCAAAAGGGATATCGTTGTTATGATCGAGTTACAAAAAAATTATATGTCGCTCGCTATATTATGTTTCTTGAGAATATCCCTTTCTTTTCTATTCCTGATTACCCTCATGAACTCATTAAATCTAATCTCTTCAATATTGATCCGTTCTATGATAATGATGAGAGCGTGCCATCTGAAGCACCTTGCACCACCGACAGTGTGCCACCCCATGTTGCTCCTGTTCCTATTATTTCTACTGATGCAGGTACTTTTCATCCGATGTTCCTGATGCTCCCCCTTCTCGTGTGGCCACCTAAGCACCTGCTGAAACGGTGGAACCTCCTTCTCGCTATCCAAAACGTCCACGTAAGTCCACTCAGTCACTAAATTTTGTTTATTCTTGCTATTCGAATTCTTTTGCTTCATTTTTATCCTCTGTTCACCGCCTCTCTGAGCCTTTATCTTATAAACAGCCAGTTCTTGATCTTATTTGACAACATGCTATGGCTAAGGAACTCTCTACTTTGCATCAGATAGATACTCGGAGTTTGATCCCCTTACCTGCTGGTAAGCAGGAAATTGGATCTCGTTGGGTATATAAAATCAAAACCAGGTTAGATGGGTCAATTGAGTGGTACAAAGCAAGAATGGTTGCTCAGGGTTTTTCTCAGCAATATGGTATGGATTATGATGAAACCTTTGATCCTGTTGCGAAATTGACTACTATCCGTACTCTTATTGCTGTTGCATCTGTGCGTCAGTGGCATATATCGCAAATGGATGTTAAAAATGCGTTCTTGAACGGCGATCTTCATGAGGAGGTTTATATGACTCCACCTCCGGGTGTTCCACATGGTCCTGGTGAAGTTTGTAGGCTTAAGAAAGCCTTATATGGTCTCAAACAGGCACCACGGGCTTAGTTTGAGAAGTTTTCTGCAGTGATTACCTCTCTTGGGTTCATTCCAAGTGAGAATGATTCAGCTCTCTTTATCAGGTGCACCTCGGGTGGTCGTATTCTGGTCTCTTTGTATGTTGATGATATGATTATTATTGGGGATGATGTTGGTGGAATTACATCATTGAAGTCTGAATTATCTCGTTATTTTGAGATGAAGGATTTGGGGCCCCTACGTTACTTTTTGGGTATTGAGGTAGCTCATTCTCCAAAGGGTTATCTTCTCTCACAATCTAAGTACATCAGGGACATTCTTAAGCGTGCTCGCCTCACTAATACTAAGATTGTTGATACCCCTCTGGAGCTTAATGTTCATCTTTCCCCGTATGATGGTGTTCTTTTGCCTGATCCCACCTTATATCGCACTATTGTGGGCAGCTTGATTTTTCTCACTATTACTCGTTCAGATATAGTTCATGCGGTCCATGTTGTTAGTCAGTTTGTTACTGCTCCTACTAAAGTTCATTGGGCAGCTGTTCATCGTATATTGCGATACTTGAGAGGCACTCGATTTCAAAGTCTTTTACTTCCTTCATCTTCTTCTTTGGAGCTGCGTGCATACTCTGATGCTGATTGGGCCGGTCATCCTACAGATCGTAAATCAATTACTGGATTTTATGCATTTCTGGGTGATTCTCTTGTTTCTTGGAAGAGCAAAAAGCAAGTTGTTGTTTCCGTGTATTCCACGGAATCCGAGTATCGTGCTATGGCTTCTACCACTCGCGAGGTTGTTTGGCTACGTCAGTTACTTGCAGATATGGGTGTCTCTCTTTATCAGCCCACTCCTATGTACTGTGAAAATAAGAGTGCTATTCAAATTTCTCACACTTCGATTTTTCATGAGAGGACTAAGAACATCGAGATTGATTGTCATATCACTCGTCGTCATCTTACGCATGGAGCCATCACTTTGCCTTTTGTTTCTTCTTCCGCACAGATAGCTGATTTGTTTACGAAGTCTCATCTAGTTCAGCGTTTTCATTTTTTGGTTGGCAAACTCTCAATGCTTCTTGCTGCAGCATCGTGAGTTTGAGGGGGGATATTATATTTTTATTTTGCATTAAGGGTAGTTTAGTATTTTTCCTTTTATTTTATTATTAGGTGGTTGTAGTAGGACATATATTCTCTTTTCTTCTTTTCCTTTGTATTGTATTCTAGTTTATCTCAAGATGAAATCCTAACCCCTCTTTTTTTCTCTTTTCCATTTAATTATAGATCTTTGATATATTATCACTATCAAACCTAAAATTTCAAAAATAACAATGCCCCTTAATCACTATTCTCCTTTCAATTATTTTTTTCATCGTTTTGAATCAAATGATGTATGGTTTAGAGTTCTGAAGTGTCAGTCAAGCATAGACCATTCAAAGTGGTAAAAAAAGGTTTCAATAGTAAACCAGAAATACTACACTACAACTATTGTAGAGTCCACATAAACAAACCTCAAAAACTTGGTCTTGGAACTGTTATGGGTTTTCGTTCATATTTGTATCCATGCTTGAATAAAAATATAGTTCGTAAACATAACATAAATGAACAACACGCTTGAATAAAAACACATAGTTGAACACGCTTGGACAGTGACCATTCAACTTTTAAATATCACATAAACGAACACTGCAACAGTTGTACAGTTCACATAAACAAACGTCAAACCTACAACTATCATGAGTTATAAAACGCCAATAAACCCACTTAACAAAACGTTGGCCTTGGAACTGTTCTTAAAACGCCAAAAAAAACCTCAAGTTCATAAACATGACATAAACAGGCTTGAACAAAATACATACAGTTATAAAAATAGTTGGCCTTGGACCTGTTCGTAAAATGCCAAAAAACTCAGTTAACAAAACTCAGTTCGTAAACGAACATTGCAATTGTTGTACAGTTCACCTCTTAAATATCAAAACTCAGTTAACAAACCTCAGTTACCATTCACCTCTTAAATATCACATAAACAAACACTGCAGCTGTTGTACAGTTCAAATATACAAACCTCAAACGTTGTCCTTGGAACTGTTATGGGTTTTCGTTCGTATTTGTAGCCATGCTTGAATAAAAATATAGTTGTAAACATGACATAAATGAACAATACGCTTGAATTAAAACACACGCAGTTAAACACGCTTGGACAGTTACCATTCACCTTTTAAATATCACATAAATGAACACTTCATCTATTGTACATTTCACATAAACAAACATCAAACCTACAGCTATCGTGAGTTATAAAATGCAAAAAAACTCACTTAACAAAATGCTGGCCTTGGAACTGTTCGTAAAATGCCAAAAAAACTCAGTTCGTAAACATGTCATAAACACGCTTGAACAAAACATGTACGGTGAATGGTAACTCACCATAATACAGTCTAGAGTGTTAAATACCAAACCAAGGTCTTTAGCTCTCTCTCAGAACTATTCATCTCCGAATTCTTCAGCTCTCTCTTAGAACTCTTTTGTCCTCGAGATTGTTTACAGAGTAAGATTGTGTACAAATATGTAGAAAGTGCATATTTGTAGCCATGCTGACACACATAGATTGTACTTCAGCCACTCTAGCCATACTTTAGCCATGTTGTCACACATATGGTTCACGGATCAATTTTGGTTGCTTGTAAGCCATTGGATTCAATTCCTTCCCATTTAATCTCAACATTCGGTTCATAAAGACCAAACCCCCAAGATATAAGCCCAACCTTTAGTTAGAGGAGACCAAAAACCCCTCCTACTTTATTATTATTATTATTATTATTATTATTATTATTATTATTATTATTATTATTATTATTATTATTATTATTATTATTATTATTATTATTATTATTATTATTATTATTATATTAATGGTTTGTGTCATTTTTATTTCTTTTTATTTTATTTTATTTAATGTCTTTATTTTTCCATTAAGTGTTTCATTATTTTATGTAAATATTATATAGTACATGCGTGTCGACATGTCGGTGTTAGGTGCATGTTTTTAATTTTTCCTTAATTATATTTTTAGTGTTACTTGTTTTTATATTTATATTTTTATTATTATTTTATTGTGAGTCTTTTTATGTTTTATATGTGTGTATTTTTGTTTTTTATATGTGTGTTTTTATTTTTTATATTTTATTATTTTGTGTGTATTGTAAATAAATATATACATTTTTTTATTTTTACAATAAAGTACTTATACACACACACTATCCTCATACACCCACACATATCCTAACACCTCCCTCCCTCACACTCTACTCCTATGCACCACACACACACCCAATAACCTCTAACACCTAAATTTAAAACCAAATCAGATTATTCTTTTCTCTCTCCTCTTTCATCTTCATCCGACAAAACCCACCAAACTTGTCTCTCTTTCCACCATTAAAGCTACAAAATAACCAAATCCATTACACCACCTAACCCATCTACCACCCAACTCCGTCTACCCTTATCCCCCCTCTCACCAAAAAAACCCAACACCATTTAACTAGCAGCTCCACCCCTCCACCATACCCACAAAACCCACCTGCTCAAAACTCATCGAAAAACCCATTTCAATCACCATTCGCTTTTACTCCGGCCACCTTATACTTCCTACTTAACTAAAGGTCCCAAGGTTTCTCCAACCCAAACTCCCAAACCAACACTCCGTTACCTCTCCCACCAAATCTAGCCAGCAGGGCCGATTTTGAGGGGAGGTAAGGGAGACGGCCGCCTCGGCCCCCTATTTTGACGCATTTTAGGGGCCCCAAAATTTTATGTGTATATATATTTATAGCATAATTTTTTAATTGTCCCCAAAATAATTTGTTGAAAACAGAATGAACAAACATTTGTCGGAATTCCAGAAAAATAAGTCGGCATTTTTTCGGTTAAAAAAATCCTATAATTTACAAATTAATAAAAATAAATCTCTTGTTAAATATGGGGGCTCGAATTTAAGAGTTCGCCTTGGGCCCCTAATCTCGAGATCGGCCCTACTGTCCAGCTACCTCCTAAATCCGATTAGACAACCAACCTCTGACCCCCTTTCTTCAGACCACCACACTTCCTCCGCCAGCGACCCCTTCTACTTCGAGCACCAGATACATGTTTATCCCGCCAGTGAACACTCTTGCAACCCAGCTCCTTGAACCTGAATCCAACTAAACCCACACCCAAATCTCCTGACCCAAACTTATATCCATTAACCCATAACCTAAAACTCCTACCAAACCTTATACCCTCTATGCCCATCAAACCGATTCTGGCAAAAAATAGCACCCAAACCCAAACCTAAATAAAACCAAAAAAACACATATTCTAAATGTCCTCTATCCTATTCCTATAATACCCCTCAATCCACCACGCACCCCACTTCCCACATGCATATTTGTGCATTCCTAAATACCCTCACCCAAATACAAAATTACCTATTTAATCCCACACCTTCACCCTTCCATTTATACCTTTATACGATGCATCTTCTTATAAAAGCAAGCGAAGACTCATTTGATGGGCCAATAAGTAGAGAGAAATTTTAGAGATAGAAATAATCTGTAGTGTTAGATAATTATTATTTTTTTTCTAATTTTCTTTTTTTAGATTTATTTTGAGGAAAAATAAATAGTAGTGAGATTCAATTTGAGTGTGAGAGATTCATTTAATATGTGTTTGGTTATTCAAATTGAGGATTGTAATATTCATTGCAATGATTGGAGCTCAACAATTCAAAGAGATTTGGTTTGATTGTTCTCTTCTTAACTCTTAATATTTTAGTGTTTTTGTTTATTTGATTATCATGTTTCATATCATGTTAGGCTAAAAATCCCTTTCAGGGGATGGGATGAACTCATGTTTAATGTTGTTGTAGTTTATTAGTTTGATTATTTGAGATATCCCTTTGAATGATAATTTTGAGCTTTTGCATTTTAATTTACGCCTCGAGAGAGGGTAAATGATTTTTCAGAGAAAATCAAAATTCAAGATATAATGTCCATTTTTTAATTGAACTAGAGATAAATTTTTCTCAAATGTGATATTATTTCATAAATTTCAACTCGAAATTGTATTTTCTGTGGTTTAAATAAATTTTTGTTAATCGATCCTAGCGGGTGATTTACAAAAATGGAGTTTAAACCTATTTCTAAGAGTTCTGGAGTTTAAATTTAATTTTCTAAAAGGTTAGTGTTAGAATTACACTTTTGACAAGAGTTAAACTTGTAATTTCAATACTAACTTGGGATATTTCAAATGAATGAATTGGTTAATTATAATAACTAGAATATGTGGTGCCGTTCTCACATTTATTTACCTCACATTTATCTTGTTTTAGTATTTGATTTCGTTCATGTTTTGTTCTCTCAGTTGATAGCGTAATTACCCTTGAAAATTGTTTTAAAAGATAAATATATATATAAAATAAAGAAAATAAAAACATTTGAAAGTGAAATCGAGATTATATTCATGCTTTATTTCTTTACCTTGGAAGTTGTATTGGCACCCATACGTACCGCTATGCAAGTTCATATTATGGTTATAGGTATTTAACGATTTTGAAACTTGGCTTTTGAAGACAATGATGATACACACGCAAAAAGCAAGTTTTCATTCCTTATTTGTGACAAATTGATTATAAGTTGAGTTGGAGTTTTATGTTAATGGTGGTTTGGGGGTTTAAAAGTAGGTTTTGATTTGAGGAAAAAAATGAAGAAGAGGGTAATTTTTATCCAAAATTTATAGGAAGCAAATCAAAATACAAATTAGTGAGGCTTTTATAACGGAAGAGTAATAGTGTTAGAATTTAGGGGTTATGTCTAAATTTTGAAGATTGGGAGGGTTAAGACAAAATACCCTATTATTGCAGGGGGCTAATTAAAATATCCATAATATTAAAATACCATGTGCATTGATGTATGGTAGTTAAGTGTTGGTTAAAGTACTAAACCCTAAAACAATTGAAAACACAATCATACACATATCTTAATTAATAAAAGTTAAGATCTCATTAAAAAATACTTATATCTTAATTAATAAAAGTAAACTTCTCAGCATACATATACTACTTTGATTTTAATAAATTAATGTTTTGTAAAGTTTTGAAATTAAGGTTAAGGTCTCACCAAACATACAAATACTTAGGTTGGCTAAGGATGTGATATTGATATTTGCTAAAGATGTGAAATTAGGGTTTTGCTTCATTACACACACACACACACACACACACACACACACACACACACACACACACACACACATATATATATATATATATATATATATATATATATATATATATATATAAATAAATAAAAACACTACAAGGTATCTATAATTGGTATTTGGAGTGATTTTGGGTCTCCACCCTAATTCTTTGATATATAGACTTTGTCTCCCAACATTTTCACTTATTGGATTTTTTTAACCCGATTTTATCTTCAAATCAACTACTAAAACTAGAATCCAATTAAGAAAAATACCAATCAAAATAGCACAAACCACTCATAAACACTTCAAAACCCTAGAAGTTATATATGCACATATATATAAATATACATACACAAACATACAACCAAAAATATACATACACACGCATACATAAAAGCATTGAGAGTGAGAAATGAGTGTTGTATAGTGTACAGAGTGTAGTAGGTATAACGCCCCTATTTTACTACGTGCAATTGACCAGCCTGACATACCAAAGAAAACATGTGCTAATAAACTTATATTATTCTCAGCATCAATGATAATTAAAAAGTGACAGTAAATAAAAATCATCCTCGACATAATAAATAAGAACAATATAAATAATTTAACCAAAAGAAAATACACGATTCTCTAGTAAAATTGAATTCACTATAAAGAGTTTCCAATAATACAAAAGTCTCAAACTAAAATGTAAATGAACTGGAATCACTTCGGTTCAAATAAAACTTTGGAATACAAATGACTACTGGAATAACAATTGAGTAGAAAAGCAATTCCTACATTATGTAACACCTCGCCTAATTAAATACCGGGTGATCAGCCCGTTATTAAATTATAACCAATGTGAACGGTTGGTTCATTCATAGCATCACTGTCGAAAAATAAACTTTCCAATTTAAACACCCTAAATAATTAAGCTAAGTGTCAAAACCATTTAAAACATTATTTACATTTCATTAAATCCAATTATAAAACCTTTAATAATTAACCGTTTAAGAGTCACACAATTGTAAAGACTGGAAATGTACACCCAATAATTTTACCATTTAGATAACTAATACCAATTTTAAAATCATAAAGTAAAAACCATCGTGACAGTAAACAAAACCCAAGGTAAAATACTAAAAGTAAAAGAATCATAATCTCTGACAAAACCAGCTGAATAAGGAAAAAGGGCGACACATGCCCAACTGAATTAAAACAGAACTAGGAGTGGAATCAATAATGAGGTCGTCTAATCAAAAGGCCTGCAACTCCCATCTAAGCTGCAGCATGTTCCTTCCAAAGAATTCTAAGCATGACGCCCCTGTGGTTGGGCACCTGTAATATATACATATATATACAAGAGAAAAGAGATAGAAGGAAACGGGTCAGAGCCCGATTGTAAAACAGTTTAAAAATTCATTTTAGCAAGTATTTAAAATGCTTACCAGCTAATGCAACAATCATATTAGTATCCGACATTCTCTTGAGAAATTATCACCTCTCTTCCAATGTGCACACCTACCGCACTATTAATCCCCACGAGTTTAGCTTATCATAAATTCCTCATAAGGTTTCATGCCGACAATTACTAGGGCTAAGATAATTAATTTTTGAAAATAAGGTTTTTACATAAATCTCATTTCATTATAAAGTCTTTCAGTATTTCCTCAAACTTTTCAAACACTTACAATAAAGTCGGAATATTTATTCATTACTTAACTACTTTTAGTCACAATAGAAATTTCCCAATTTCAAGTCTATATATATATACTATCGGCACCCCACATAAAATTTATGGTGCTGGCATACTCTGCTATCAAGTCCACATATCACTCGTACTGAGGGAAATACTAGTTCGGAATCACTCTCGAACTGTATTAACACGAAACACATACAAATTGAGGCGAATCATAGTTCCAAGTCACTAAGAGGTCAGCACATACCCTCGCGTCTCTTAGGACCGTCTGACTATCAATCAGATAGCTTGTACCAAGGATTCCTATGTTCTAGGGTACAAGTCAATATCCCCCATAAAGGTCCCATCGAGATAAGATTGTCCCGGCACGGTAACCTCAGTGATAGCAAGTAGCGCGGGCATGATTTTTACACGTATATAGTATATGCACAAACACAATCATATATATGTATACTACCATTCCCATTTCTAAATTAGGTACACCCGCGACCCATACTTATGTTATTCGTTCTTAGTACACATTACTAGATTATCCCGTATAACAGCTCGTCTCTTTTATTCTTATTTATGGGATCATCCAAACTTACTTCGCATCACTCGTAGTATCTTATCTCCCTAAGTAAAATTTCAGTAGGTACTCTCTTATTTTACGACGTAACTTCCTTACGAGTCTCACTCCTTTAGACACACGTTCCCATTATTCCTTAAGTGTAAATCACTCCCCGTTAACACTAATTTCGTCTTTACATTAAATGCTCCATTTTTACAAAGTCCTACTGGTCCTCTTTATGTCCCCAAATGTTCTAAAAATATTGTTCAAAGGTTACCACTCATTGTAATCGAAATAAACTATTTAAAAGAGGAATATGAATTTTCCAGGAGGGGTCGATCGATCGATCGATGCTCTTGGGTGGATCGATCGATCAAGCAATTATGGCGAAACTCCAGAAATACCAGTTACTGGAATCCTATTCCAAACTCATCCCAATCATCATTTTTGACTCTCAAACTCCCAAAAAATGACACTACAAGTGTTATATACCCAATTAAATAATATTCTAAGTAAGACATGTGAGTTTCCATAAAGTATAACGAATTAAAAGGCCAAAATCTATATAAGTCTCAAGAACCCTAATATTTTCTTTAACTTAGTTCTTCCCATTATTTTTTTCTAGATTTTCTACTCCTAACTCAATGAAAATTCGTGGTTCAACCTCTACATATAAAATAGATTTCCAGAATATGATTTTCACCTCTATAACATGAAAATTCTAGTCTCCAATATGATTTTCTTTCACGAAAACTAGTTCTAATGAACCCTAGACTAATATAATTGAAGCATTAACTAAAATAAAGAAAGATAGATACTTACCTGAAAATCTTTGTTTCTGATTTATGAAAGAAATTGGTGTGGTTTTGATCCTCATCGCACGATCTATAATTTGGCGGTGACGGCGGTGCAAATGGTGGAGTTCTTGGCCTAGAACTTCTTGGACAACTTTTCCTCTTCCTCTCAAATGGCCGTTCTTGGCTTTTGGTTATGCTAACCCTAGAGGACAACCCCTAACATTTGATAAAACCTTAGAAAATTCGTGGGTTTCCATGCCCAAAAATACAAAATGTCTAAAACGCCCTCCCGAGATGCTAATTAGGCCTAAAAACGCCCCCAGACCCAAACTAAACCCCCGGGTACATTATTTTGACTATCTCGACCCGTACGGACACATTGACGCACTCAAAATGACCATACGGGTGACTTATAATTTATTCACTTTTAATAGTTCGAATTTAATCCCGACACGACACAGGCGCGTCCCGATAAAATTTCTAAAATTATCAAATTAGATTCTCGTGATAATTTTAATAAATTTAATTACACATCTTACTTTACCCATAAAATAATTTACAACAAAATTCAAATAATTACTAACTCTCATCACACCAGTAAATATTTAAATGATTTTCGAATTAATATTAAATTAATATCTCTAATTAAATTTAATAAATCCCCATAATATAAAAGTCATAAAAATACGGGGTATTACACATTAAGGATGATGGACTGAATCTCCAAGCATTAAAACTCTAACTGCTCAGTCCAACTAACTGGTCAGTCCTATTGCTCATGTATAATAATGATACCTAAGGGATTTTTTTTTTAAATTTGGGTCAGAGACTAAAAGTTGCAAGAAATATTATGTTGCTTAACCTAATTAAATTCCCCCATTAACGCTCCATACCATCACCCACCGACACTTATGAAATAACATACCTAACATCTCCTCTATCCCGACACAGTTCTAATTAACCGTACCCAACTGTAACATGCCATACCCAGGATACCTATACACATAACTAAAATAATAAGTAAATAAAAAATCTATTGCCTCACTATCTCTCAACTCCCAACCTTACTAAGCTCCATGTGAGGGATGTTTCATAAGTGAAATTCAAACAAGGAACCCCAAATACCCTCTTACTTAGCTTAGAAGGTCGTTAAAATATGTTGGCACAGCACTCAATATGTCAACAGTAATATCAACATAAATCATTTATCTAAACCAGTAAATCTTAAAGATATCACACCCAGTCGTTATTAACTCTTGAAAGAACTATACTCCATGTGTAGGACTTCTCGTAAGCAAAATGCAAATTACCCCCCCCCCCCCCTCGATACACTCCTATCAAGACAAATTGATCATCCGATATAATGGACATTGTTGCTTGAACATTTAATGACCAAATACTAGTAGATTGATCCTGCATTCTTGAGACCATGATTGTATAGCAGTAAATACCAAGTATGGTGATGAAATAGGTCTTTCCCTTGTTAGGCCTAGACAAAAGGATAATATGATCATTTTCTCGTACCTAGTTGTGGAATCGACTAGTTGGTTATTCTTTGGCATCGAGAAGATGTCTTTAGGACACGCTTTTTTGGGGGAGCTTAAATAAATGTAAACTCTCTAGTTCCCATTTTTTTCTTGACTATGACCAAATTTGAAAGCAATTTAGGGAATTAAACTTCTTTGATGGACCTTACCTCTAGAATTTTCCCAATCTTCTTTTCCACCACTATTTCCATCTTAGAGTATGTTCGAGGAGCTTCCTATATCATTGGTGATAATGATGGGTTGATGTGGAGCTTATGACACATTACTTTTGAAATTCTAATTTCAATGGTGAACCAGACACCACCCCTTGCGTGGAGCTGCTTCACCATTGGAAGAGGTCCTTTGAGGTACTAAGCTCATCTGCTACTCAAGCTCTATAGTGTTAACATATGGCACCAGAATTACCACCGCCTCTTCCGCCACCTGGAGGTGGAGGGCCTAGTTCCAGTCAGGTGCCGCCCCAGTCCGAAATGGCGAAGGTGGCTGCAGCCTTGAGGCCTTTGGCTGCAACACAACAAGCTATGCAGGAATAATTTGCATAGCTCAGCCAAACTATGATGAGGCCACCTGGAGTCTCACCGGATATGATCACTCCAGCGGCTGTTCAGCCTCATCCTGACGCCAGGGGATCACCCCAGGCACCAATGAAGGATCGGCGTGCACCCCAGCGGAGAAGGGACATTACTGACCGTAGGCGCTTACGCCTGGGGAGGCAAGGAAACCCTTGCTCAGAGGACAGGTATGACGATCTAGAGGTGGAAGAGGCCCCGAAAGACTGTTGGGAGCCGTATGAGGTGTCTAATAACACTGTACGACCTCTTCAGCAAAGTCAAAGTTGTGTCGGCCGAAGAGGTGAAAAGGCTCAATAAAGAGGGTCAACCTTTGATAGGTTGAGCAGAGGGTCAGCCTTTGAGAGATTGGGCCCAGTTAATGACCTAAGACAGAGATTGTCGAGATCGAGGAGCGCGATAGGCTCTCAGAGAGGAAACAGGCAGGGTCGGCCAGACCAAGGCCGACACTGCGAAAGAAGAGACAGGGAACAGGAAGAGGTCAACAGCCGACGTGCCGCGGCAGGGGAACCCTCGGTCCATCCCATGGAGGTGGCTGGGGATAACCTCGGCCAGGTCGATGGCAGAAGACTGTGGAATGACTCTATCCAGCGCCTTGAGGAGAAGATAGGAGACCTCATTAAAAGTAGGGACCCATTACAAAGGGGTTACTCAGAGGGTTCTCCATTTATGGCTAGGATAGTCTGCTTCTCAACCCCAGCTAAGTTCAAGCCTCCTATGGTGTCGCCCATGTATGATGGCAGCACTAACCCTATACATCACATCGAGATGTACCAGTCGGCAGTAGACATCTACTCGATACCCAATGAGATGAAGTATAGGGCCTTCTCTGGGACCTTAACAGGGGTAGCACACAGCTGGTTTACCTCCCTTCCGAAGAACTCGATTGAGAACTTCAAAGGCTTAGCTGAACGATTCATCCAGAACTTCTGCTTTGGGGTGAGACCTCAAAATAAGACTACTCACCTCCTGTATGTCAAGCAGGGCAATGACGAGAGCCTAAGAGACTACATAGACAGGTTCAACAAAGAGAAGTTGGAGGTCGAAGATTATGAAGAGAACATAGCCATGACCAACCTCATAAGGGGTCTACAGAAAGGGAAGTTGTTATGGAAACTTGCGGAAGACCCCCTAGGTCTATGGCGGAACTCCTGGCAACAGCAGGGAAAGTAATGAATACGAAAGAGGAAATGGCCGCCAAGTATGAGGATGAGAACCGCGGTGGCAGTGGAAAGTCCCAAAATAAGAAAGATGGGAAGAAGAGGTCGGGTGATGACAAGTTCGCTCACTATACTCCTCTAACTGTAAGCTGCGAGCACATCCTCAACGAGATTAAGAATGACAGGACTCTGAGATGGCTAGAGAAACTGAAAACCCCACCACATAAGAGGAACAAAAACCTATGGTGCGAGTTCCACCAGGATCATGGCCATGTCACGGACAGATGCTTCGCCTTGAAGGATGAGATTGAAAAAATGCTAAAATATGGAAAGTTGAGGAAGTATGTGGACGGTAAGGCTCCTAAGGGTGGAAGAGATGACCCTAAGAAAAGGAGAAATGACAGATGTCGTGATAATGTCCCGGCCAGAAGAGATGATGATTCAGAAGGTGATGATGAAGACGATCCGGATCTTCCGTCGAAAGATGACAACACCCCGATGAAGAGGGTTGGTATGATCTCGTTTGGTGTTGACACCATATGCGGAGGATTTGCAGGAGGTGGCTCTGAAGTAGCTGATAGGAAGGCTCACGTAGCAGAGGCCAAGTCAGTGGCCAATCTTGAAGTTGTGAATCTAACGTCTTTCGATACAGTGTAGAAGAGGAAGAAAGTAGACATGGACATCCTTGTAGTTGTGTTCTCCAGACTTGACTTTAAGGGCATCTTAGTCCCCCATGATGACCCTTTGGTCATAACAACAAGGGTGCATGGGTGTGAGGTGCAGAGGATCCTCGTAGACGGGGGGAGCTCGACGGACGTGATGTTTTGGCCTTGCTTCAAGAGCCTAGGTCTTAGCAGAGCAGGGCTGGTACCCTATCATCACCCATTGATAGGCTTCAGTGGCAAAAAGGTCCACCCCTTAGGCATGTATGAGATGGACGTACGGATGGGTGATGAGTGGCCTAAGAGGCTGACCAAGAAGATAAATTTTTTTGTCATGGACGAGACTGTATTTTCGGCCTATAACCTCATCATAGGAAGGGTGGCCCTTAAAGAGTTTGAAGCTGTGTCGTCGACGGTCCATCAGATGCTAAAATTTCCGAGTCCCTATGGGGTAGGGGAAGTGCAAGGTGATCAGACCATAGCGAGAGAATGTTACTTCAACTCGGCCGGAGAGAGAGGCCCATAAGAGGGCAATCACCACTTATAGCATTGATACGCTTGACCCAAGAGATGAGATAAAATTGAAGAAGGGAGAGGCCGCGAAAAAGGTAGAATCCATCGTCCTCAATGAGGATGAGCCGAAAAAAACCGTCCAGGTCGGTAAAGCCCTAAAGGCAGAAATCAAGGAAGAGCTGATAAACTTCCTCAGGAGGAGACAGAGTGTCTTCGCATGGAGTCACGCAGACATGCCCGGCATCGACCCTGAAGTTATGAGTCACAAGCTCAACGTGACCAAAGATGCCAGGCCAATCAAACAGAGACGAAGAGTCTATTCCAGGCAGAAGTACGACGTCATCCAAGAAGAGGTCAAAAAATTAGAAGAGGCTGAGTTTATAAGAGAAGTCACATATCCGGAATGGTTATCAAATGCAGTCATCGTGCCCAAGGCCAATGGGAAGTGGAGAATGTGTGTTGATTTCACTGACCTGAACAGATCTTGTCCAAAAGACGGCTATCCCTTACCTCGGATAGATCAGATGGTGGATGCTATGACGGGACATGAGATTATGAGCTTCATGGACGCGTATTCAGGCTACAACCAGATCTTCATGGATGCTGAAGACTCAAAGAAGACAACCTTCATTATCGATAAAAGGACGTACTGTTACAAAGTGATGCCCTTCGGCCTGAAAAATATAAGGGCAACATACCAACGTCTTGTTAATAAGATGTTCAAAGAGAAAATAGGTAAGACTATGGAGGTGTATGTAGATGATATGCTAACAAACAGCTTGAAAGCTTGTACTCATGTAACGGATCTCGAGAAGACCTTCGACATTATGGACTCATACAGAATGAAACTCAACCCCGCGAAGTGTGTCTTCGGAGTAGGAGCTGGGAAGTTCCTAGGATTTATCGTCAACCAGAGAGGGATTGAAGCGAACCCTGAAAAAATCAATGCTTTGCTTGACATGAAGACATCGAGGAGTATCAAAGATGTTCAAAGACTTACGGGGATAGTGGCTGCCCTTAACAGGTTTGTTTCTAGGGCAACATATAAGTGCCTTCCATTCTTTAAGGTGCTGAGAAAGGCCTTCCAATGGGACGAAGAGTGCGAAAAAGCCTTCAACCAGCTCAAGTCTTATTTAGGGTCTCCCTTATTGCTATCTCGGCCTGTAGCAGGGGAGAAACTGTACGTATATCTGGTAGTCTCCGAATCAGCCATCAGCGCAACCATAATACGGGAAGACGCTGGGATCCAAAGGCCTGTATATTTCAACAGTAAGGCCCTTCAGGGGGCCGAACAAAATTACCCTCGCATGGAAAAGATAGCTTACGCCCTGATACATGCTTCGAGGAAGATGAAGCCTTACTTCCAGGGCCACTCCATGGTTGTCCTCACTGACTCCCCACTAAGACAGGTCCTACATAAACCTGAGAAGTCCGGGTGCTTGATGACATGGGCCATTGAGTTGGGGGAGTACGATCTTAGCTACCAACCTAGGACGGCCATCAAAGGGAAAGCCCTCGCAGACTTTGTCGCTGAGTTCACATGGGAAGAGGCCAAGGCAGAGAATGGCCTAGAGGGTGTTAAAAATCGTAGTGTCTTCTGAAATTTAGAAGAGACGACACCAAACATCTTCCAAGATCAGGAAGAGATCGCATCCAACGGGGCCAGGAATCGAGTCGCGGAGAATGAGGAAGATCGGAACCTCTTCAAAAAAGGAGTCATGATAGAAGGGGTCTTCTCATCGAGTATAGATATTTGGAGCCTCTTCGTTGATGGCTCTTCCTGCGATAATAGAAGCGGTGCAGGGTTGATACTCTCAGCTCCAGATGGTGCCAACATTGAATACGCTTTGAGATTCAACTTCCGAGCTTCTAACAATGAGTCCGAGTATGAGGCCATGATAGAAGGTCTCTCATTGGCAAAGACTCTTCGTGTAAAGCGACTCCTACTCCACAATGACTCAAGGTTAGTTGTCAATCAAGTACTGGGAATCTATGAGGCCAGAGATGAAAGGATGGCCAAATATCTTAAAAGGGTGAGAACGATGTTAGAACATTTTGAAGAGGCAAGGCTGAAGAGAGTGCCTCGATAAAGTAACAGCCACGCAGATGCATTGGCGAGGTTGGACTCGACAACGAAGACAGTTGTAAGAAGGACCATTCCGATCGAGGTCTTGGGGAAGGCAACCATTGAGCAAGAAGAGGTATGTAACCCTTGTCACAATTTGAACTTAGGAGACTCATGGATGGACCCCCTCTTCATATATATCAGAGAGGGAGAGCTACCTGAATCCAAGTTAGAGAGGCGGAAATTGAGATATAAGGCTGCCAAGTTCTCGATAGTAGGAGACATCCTGTACAAGAAAGGATTCCTGCTACCTCTCCTCAGATGTGTGCACCCCACGGAAGTTCCCCGGATCTTACAGGAAATTCATGAGGGTTCTTGCTCTAGCCACATAGGGGGAAGACCCTTGGCCAAAAGAATCATCACACAGGGGTACTGGTGGCCAACCTTGTCCAAGGACGCAGCGGCCTATGTGAGGAAATGTGATAAATGTTAAAGATTCGCCACTATCCCTCATCAACCTCATCAGCCTATGACGTCAATCACTTCTCCATGGCCATTTGGAGTATGGGGAATTGACTTAGTAGGACCCCTGCCAAGAGCTGCCAACAATTATAGATTCTTAATAGTTGCCATCGATTACTTTTTGAAAGTGGGTGTAGACAGAGCCAATGATAACGATCACAGAGAAGAAGACCTTCCAATTTATTTGGAGGAATATCATATGCTAGACCTAGATCTTATCGAAGAAAGAAGAGAGGACGCGGAGGTCAGAGAAGCAGCCTACCAACAGAGGGCAGCGAAATTCTACAACCAGAGGGTGAAGTCAAGACCCATTGCAGTGGGAGACCTAGTGCTAAAGAAGACCTTACAGAAAGCAAACAAACTCCACCCAAAATGGCACCACCCTGACAAAGTGACAGAAGAGGTTGTGCCTGACACTTACAGGCTAGAAAATCTAGAAGGAGAACCTTTTGTTAATCCATGAAATGCTGATCATCTAAAGAAGTATTACATATGATGTTGCATAAAGTTGTGTAAATGTACCATCTTGTCATGAAGAGGTTATTAATAAAAGATCAGTTCCCATAGTGGTCCTTGCTTCATTTTGCACTTATGTCAGAAATATATGAGGATAACATCTTAGGTGATTACCTCAGACCTTCATAACATCACTCAGTGGTGACAAGGTCTGAGCTCAGACACCATAATGAGATGACCTAAGACCCTTAACATCATTAATTTGCTGAGTAATTGTGAGGATAACATCTTAGGTGATGACCTCAGACCCTTATAACATCACTCAGTGGTGACGAGGTCTGAGTTCAGACACCATAATGAGATGACCTCAGACCCTTAACATCATTAATTTGGTGAGTAATTATGGGGATAACATCTTTGGTGATGACCTCAGACCCTCATAACACCATTCAGTGGTGACGAGGTCTGAGCTCAGACACCATAATGGGATGACCTCAGACCCTTAACATCATTAATTTGGTGAGATTAATTATGGGGATAACATCTTAGGTGATGACCACAGACCTTCATAACATCACTCAGTGATGACGAGGTCTGAGGTCAGACACCATAACGGGATGACCTCAGACCCTCAACATCATTAATTTGGTGAGATTAATTACGGGGATAACATCTTAGGTGATGACCTCAAACCCTCATAACACCATTCATTGGTGACGAGGTCTGAGATCAGACACCATAATGGGATGACCTCAGACCCTTAACATTATTAATTTGGTGAGATTAATTATGGGGATAACATCTTAGGTGATGACCTCAGACCCTCATTACACCATTCAGTGGTTACAAGGTCTGAGATCAGACACCATAATGGGATGACCTCAGACCCTTAACATAATTAATTTGGTGAGATTAATTGTGAGGATAACATCTTAGGTGATGACCTCAGACCCTTATAACACCATTCAGTGGTGACAAGTGAAGCACCTTATACCTTTGACTTGCTTAAGTCTACATTGTATAAGTGCTCAACTAATTTGGAAATATTGACAAAATTTGTAGTCCATCCTAGAATCCAAAAAGCCTCAGAACCTATCTCTCTTATCCCCTTCAATGATCTATGAAGATACTAAATGAATCACACTACACACAATTAGAAGTGCATACATGTGTTAATATTGCTTAAAATTGAGTGTGTGTTTAATTCCCCTTTAATTGGAGCTTTAATAATTTTTGAGAATTTTTAAATATATTTTAAACCTTTTTAAACTTTTTTAAAACATTTTTGAATAAATGTTTTTATTAATAAAATTGGTTTATAAAGTTCTTGGGGTTAATTTACCATTTTAGAAACTTTATTTTTCACTGAATTGTTTGGTTGGGTACGATCTCAAAGCGCTAGAGACTTCAGGGTGAGGTTTTGTAATTATTTTTGACGCGCGTGTGAGAGCCTATTAACAACCAACACTTGTCATCCTCCGGGCTTATGTATTTGTGCTTCTTATGTGAGAGGGCTGGATGCATTATTATTGATCGTTGGATCATTTGTTATCAAGGGCCTGCATGCGTTCTTGGTTAATCCCAGTGCATACATATAAACCAATCACAATGCTTTTAAGCCACCGCTTTT
The DNA here is from genome assembly GCA_949130495.1 of Sambucus nigra. Classification (NCBI taxonomy): domain Eukaryota; kingdom Viridiplantae; phylum Streptophyta; class Magnoliopsida; order Dipsacales; family Adoxaceae; genus Sambucus; species Sambucus nigra. Next base: position 547,638,446 of record OX422215.1, read on the forward strand.
ATATAACCATTGGATCAAGTCAAAACCCTTGAAGACTTGATCTCAGCCTTTGATTTGCCTCGATCATCCAGAACCTTCCCCAAGCACTATATATACCCTTTCCTTCTCTGCCTTGAAGAACTTTTTGTCATTCGTCTCCCTGAGAGAAAAAAATAAGAGAGAGAAGAGAGAAGTGAGAGAAGAGAGAAAAGAATAGAGAGAAGAGAGAGAAAGGGAAACAGTTAGCCAAAACCAAGCCCTAACCCTAAACACTTCATCTCTGAAACAAACCTTCAAAAACCTTACTCCAAACACATCCTGAGTGTTTGAAAGAGAGAGAGAGAGTGGTTTGTTCATATCGTTGCTGTAACCTCGTGATTTCTGATCTTGTACACAACTTAAACGTTAGAGTAAGGATCTAGTTTCATTCTCCATAGAAATATTAGATCTGACTCTGCATGTTATATTTTTCACTAGATCTGCATATTTTCAACTTGGTTTAAGAAAATCATTTCTGTTTTGGTTTAAAAAATGTTTTATAGTTTCTGTTTTTACAAAACTTAACCTGACCTAGTTGGATTAGCACTTGGAGGGTTTTCAATCTCCTAAATATTTTCAAAAGAGATTGAGAAAGGTCTTGACTGATTTCTTAAGCAAGATCTCCGTGGAATCTGGGTTATATTGAAAGGTCAAAAGGCTTTTAGTTTTGTAAGAAAGAAAAATAACAAACTCACTGCATATAGACTTTATATGTAATTTGTATAGGACTGTTTGTAAATCTAAGTGTGTGTGAGTTCATGCATGTGAATAGGAATCACTACACAAACACTTTATACACTACTACACTGGAAGTGTTGTGTTTAAGATCTGAGATCATTGAGTCGACGTAAAGAAGCTAAAGCAAAGGAAGTTAGCAAACCAGAGAACATCATCAACAAATCAGATCTATCAGAAGTTAGAAGGAGCCAAGTGGGGTATATTCCTAAACTTAGAATAGGTTGATTTGTGTGCTTGCATGTTGTGTTGTTTGTAACTGATTTTTGTTATTAGTGGACTTTTGCTTTTGTGACTTAGAAGTCACCGTGGATGTTTCCTCTGTTGGGAGAGGTTTTACCACGTTAAAAATCATTGTGTTGATTATCTTCATCTACTCACCTCATTCTTTAAGTGTGCTGAATTTTTGAAACTGCCTTAGTTTTAAAACTGGTTACACAATCTTCATTAATCTCGTACATAAGTTTCTTTGTAAACAAATCTTGTTTATAATTTTTATTTTCAAAAGAAAAGGGTTTCTCCAACAAACATTCGGAGTTGCTTATACAGTTTAACCTTGTGTTAAACGGCATTAGCGACGTTTTTTTCAATTGGTACAGAGCCCTGTTAACTTTTTATTTCAAAGATCTTTTGGTTCTGAAATCGTTTTCTGAAAAACCTAACTATGGACGAGAAGAATGAAAGGTTTGGTAATCTGTCCAGACCTCCTCTCTTTGATGGAAACAACTTTGCTTACTGGAAAGTAAGGATGGTTGCCTTCATCCAAGGGACTTTAGGAGATGATGTCTGGGATATTATCGAAAATGGATACACTTATCCTACAAAACCAGCCACTGAAGGAAGTGATGAGAGGGTAAAGAAAATCTTGAATGAATTTACCCAAGAAGAGAAAACCATTTCTCGAAATAACAATAAAGGCAAGAATGCCATTTTTATGTCCATTAATGAGTATGAGTTCAAAAGAATCTCATCTTGTGCCACATCTAAGGAAGCATGGGACACATTAATCACTGCACATGAAGGAGACTCAAGTGTCAAAGCAGCTAAAACTCAAATGCTTATCCAGCAGTACAACTCTTTGATCATGTCTGATTCTGAATCTTTTGATGATTTCTACATGAACTTAACTGATATAGTCACTAAGTTGCATGCTAATTGTATTACTTATGATAGAAATGAAATTGTTTCTAAAATCCTAAGGTCATTACCACAAAAGTTCGACAGTAAGAGGTATGCTATTGAGGAAATGAATGATCAAAACCTTACTCCTGAGTTACTCAGTAGCAAACTTAGGACTGTGGAAATGGAATTAGACTTTAAGAAACAATTGAATCATTCTCAAAGAAAACAACCTAACTCTAACTTGAGTTTTGCCTCTAAGATACCCAAACTTGAGTCCAATTTGACCAACTCTGACTCTGATGAGGAGTGTGATATAGATAAACTAGATAATCAGATTGCCTTAATGTCTAAACAATTTAAGAAAATTGTCAAATTTCGAAACAAACAGGCTACTAAACAAGGCAAGCCTAATTATCCTACTCTGTCTAATCCCAAACCTCATGAGAGAGGACTTGACAAACACTCTAAGGACAACAATTCCAGACCCACTAGAGACCTTAAAAAGATTGAATGTTTTAGATGTGGGAAACTAGGTCATATTGCACACGACTGCAGAGTTAATCTGAATAAAGCCAACACACACAATAGAGCCAATGTCTGTAAAACTTGGAATGATTCAAGTGACTCTAATGAAGAGGAACTTGAGCCATCTAATGTACTTGACCCTTGCATGTCTTTTTATGCTAAGATCATTTACAATGATGATACTCATGTGTGTGATAATGATGCTCCTACTTCTGCTTGTGTGAATACTGCTTTGATTGGCCTAGATGCTTTATTGTCTGAAAATATTGCTAGTTCTAGTTCCGTGTGTGTGAGTCAAAGTGATCTCGATAATGACGATGCAAATGGGTGCGTGAGTACTAAAACTGAATCGTTAGGGGTCACTACACACACTTCACTTAGCGACTCAGACACTGATGACCTCCTTGATATCCATACCTTGTATGCTAAAACTCTTAAAAAGGGCACTAGACTGGAGAAGACTGTTAGAGACCTGACTAAGAGATTAGATGATCTAAGTCTTATAGTGAAGTTGAATGCTGAAGAATACACCAACCAGTGTCTGACTCATCAATCTGAAATTGAAACTTTTGATCAAAAATAAAAAAATTGACTAAAACTAATGAAATCCTGGAAATGAAATATAAGGGAACATTATTAGAATTGGAGGAAGCAAAAACAAAGACAACTATTGTTTTCAAAAAGTTTTCTAAATTTGAAAACAATTCAAATTGCTTTACTGACTTTGTTGTTGACTCCAAGACCAATTCTGATGATAGAACCGGTATTGGATTTTGCCCTAAGAACAAACCACAAACTACTAAACTTGAACCTATTAAGTTTGTGTCTGGGGGCAAAAGACCAATTGAAACATTTCCAGACTTTCATTTGATTAAAAATGAATTTGATCAAAAGCAAAAACAGAAAGACATTGGAGAGTCTAGTTATTCTAATGTTGAGACTGCACTTAAGACTAAATACGTCTGTCCTTTAATCAGAAAGGTTGATTCTACCTATAAAACCATACCTCCTAGGAATAACACTTCTGAACCTAAAGCTGTCAAACCTATCTTTAGAAGTTTTCCTAAGGAAATTCATCCCTCAAGCAATCAATATTGCTCATACTGTGACATTTATGGTCACTCCTTTGAAGGTTGTTATGCTAGGCGTCTAAATACCCCTGTTTACAACACTTCTGTCTACAAGAACTTTAACTACTCTAGGCAAAGTCGTAACAATTATGTCCTTCCTAGACAACCTGATAAGAACTCTAACTACAGAAATAGAAAGACCAAAACTAAGAGTTCATTTAAGAGAAAGACTCCCAGAAACTTCCCTAAACCAAAAGCTCAATTTTTCCACAATAATAAGTTTGTTGCTCCAAATGTTTTTCGACAAAAAACCGTGTCTCGAAAATTTTATCAAATGAGGGCAAACTTGCGCAAAATTAAAACTAGAGCTATTTGGGTCAGAAAAGAGGATCTTTTACCCCAAATGAAGTGTAACATTTTCATCACTGATTTCAAAGCTGAACACACTTCATCTGGTTGGTACTTAGATTCAGGATGTTCCAAGCATATGACAGGAGATGAAACAAAACTTCTAAACAAAACCAGATTTGCTGGTGGGAAAGTTATTTTTGGTGATGGTGTTTCATCTCAGATCATAGGTAAAGGAACCCCAAAAGAAGAAGGAATGCCTGTTCTCGAAAATGTTCTATTAGTTAAAGGCCTTAAAGACAACCTCCTAAGTATATCACAATTTTGTGACTCTGACCATACTGTCACCTTTTCAAAGAACAATTGTAAAATTCTAAATGATAAAGTTGAATGCATTATTACAGGATTTAGAACACCTGACAATTGTTATACTGTCAAGACTAGTTCTGAAACCTGTAACATTGTCAGAATGGATGACAATGAGATCTGGCATAATCGTATGGGTCACTTAAGTTATGATATCCTTGGTAGATTGTCTAGTCAAGAGATAGTTAGAGGTATTCCTAAAATTAAACCTATTTCCAGTGTTGTCTGTGGTCATTGCCAGGAAGGAAAAATAGTTAAGACTTCGCATAAAAAGGTTAAAGACATCCTTACCTCTAGACCTTTAGATCTCATCCATATGGACCTTATTGGTCCCTCTAGAACTGTTAGTCTTTGTGGACACAGTTATATCCTTGTCATGGTTGATGATTTCACAAGATTCACTTGGGTTGCCTTCTTGAAACATAAATCTGACACATTTCAGAACTTTTTGAAAATTCTTCTAAGAATTGAAAATGAGAAGGACACACAAGTCAATCGCATCCGTAGTGATAGAGGGGGAGAGTTCATAGACACAGGAATAGTTGAATATTGTGACTACAACGGTTACAAACATGAATTTAGTGCCCCTAAAACTCCTCAGCAGAATGGTATTGCTGAAAGGAAAAACCGAACTCTTCAAGAGATGGCACGTGTCATGTTGCATGCTAAATCCCTGCCTAAATACTTTTGGGTAGAATCCATTAGAACTGCCTGTCACATCACTAATAGGGTCTATCTTAGGAAAAACTCTAAACAAACCCCTTATGAGTTGTGGTACGGTAAGAAACCTAATCTGAAATACCTAAGAACCTTTGGAAGTCAGTGTTATGTCTGTAAAGACAGAGAACATCTGTCTAAATTCGAAACTCGTGGTGATAAGGCCATCTTCTTAGGATACTCTCCGAACAGTCGTGCTTATCGTATATACAATCTGCATACTAAGGTTCTTATGGAATCGATAAATGTAATTGTAAGTGACACTATTGTCGAAAATAAGATATCTGAATCACCTATTGTGGTTGAATCTGAAAATGATTTCAAAACTGATTCACCAGAAATAGATGACTCGTTACCTATTGAGAGTCCAGAAGTACCTGGCTGGGTCTCTAAGGATCATCCCATTGACAACGTGGTCGGTAATTCTAATGAGCCAGTTCGTACTAGATCCCAGTTAAGAAATTATGCTAATTATGCATGTTTCGTCTCCCTTGTGGAACCGAAAAATGTTAATGAAGCATTGAATGACACACACTGGATTTCTGCTATGCAGGAAGAACTTTTACAATTTGTCATTCACGATGTCTGGTATCTTGTACCTCGGCCTCAAAATAAAAATGTTATTGGAACACGTTGGATTTTCAAGAACAAATCTGATGAAAATGGGGTAATACTTAGAAACAAAGCTAGACTAGTTGCTCAAGGATACTCTCAAATAGAAGGAATAGATTTCAGCGAGACTTTTGCCCCTGTCACTCGTCTTGAATCTGTTCGACTTCTTTTCGCCATAGAGTGTTACTTAAAATTCACACTTTATCAAATGGACGTCAAATCTGCTTTCCTAAATGGAATTCTATTCGAAGAAACATATGTAGAACAACCCAAAGGGTTCATTGACCCTAAATACCCTAACCATGTCTTTCGTCTGAAAAAGGCTTTGTATGGCTTAAAACAAGCTCCTAGGGCTTGGTATGAACGCCTTTCCAACTTTTTGTTGGATAAGGGTTTTAAGAGAGGAGGAAATGACCAGACTCTCTTTGTCTAACATTTTGACAAAAACATTATTATAGCCCAAGTCTATGTAGACGACATCATTTTTGGGTCAACTTCAAACTCTGAAGTTAAATCCTTTTCTGCAAGTATGCACAAGGAATTCCACATGTCCCTTATGGGGGAGCTACAGCTTTTCTTAGGATTTCAAGTGAAACAGAATTCTGATGGTCTTTTTGTATCTCAAACCAAGTATGCCTTAGACCTTGTTAAGAAATTTGGCTTAGAAAATGCTAAAGTCGCCAAAACGCCAATGAGTACTACTGTTAAATTATGTAAAGATGAAACTGGAAAGTCAGTTGATTCCACCCTTTATCGTAGTATGATTGGTAGCCTACTCTACCTAACTGCCTCACGACCATACATAATGTATGCTGTATGTCTGTGCGCTCGTTACCAGAATAACCCTAAAGAGAGCCATTTATTGAGCGTAAAACGTATAATAAAGTACATAAAAGGCACTCTTAACCTTGGACTTAGGTACACTAAAGATACCTGTAGCACCATCATAGGGTATACTGATGCTGATTGGGCCAGTTGTACAGATGATAGTAAAAGTACATCAGGTGCCTGTTATTATGTCGGCAATAATTTAGTTGGTTGGAGTAGCAAAAAACAGAATTGCACATCTTTATCTACGGCTGAGTCCGAATATATAGCAGCAGGAAGTTGCTGTGCTCAATTGTTATGGATCAAACAGATGTTAAGTGATTATGGGATTAAAGAAGATCAATTACAATTGTATTGTGATAATCAAAGCGCCATTAACATATCTAAAAACCCGGTTCAACACTCGCGAACTTAACATATTAAAATAATGCATCATTTTATTCGTGAACTTGTTGAAACTAAGGAATTAGAAATTCATTACCTGCCTACTGATCTGCAACTTGCAGACATGTTCACTAAACCTTTAGACTATAACAGATTTTTGTATTTGCGAAATTCTATAGGCATGGTATGCGCTGATTAAACTCTTAAAACTTTAAGTTTTACCCTTTGTCCATTTGAGACAAAATGGGGGAGAAATTTGAGTTTTATGAAGTTCATTTTTTATCACATTTCATCTAAACTTCTTGATCTTAGTGTATATATTTGCAGGAATCTCTTCTACTGATTGTCTACCGTTTCTAGTGTATAAATTTGTAAATAGTTGAGTTATGTAATTTTTGTCTTTCTAGGAAATGGGTAGATAGAATCTTTTGTATAGGACTAGGTTTTATTTTTTTTGTTCCCTACGAGTTTTACGCTAACTCAAAGGAGATTTTGTCTCATATTTCCAAAGGGGGAGATTGAAGCACCTTATACCTTTGACTTGCTTAAGTCTACATTGTATAAGTGCTCAACTAATTTGGAAATATTGACAAAATTTGTAGTCCATCCTAGAATCCAAAAAGCCTCAGAACCTATCTCTCTTATCCCCTTCAATGATCTATGAAGATACTAAATGAATCACACTACACACAATTAGAAGTGCATACATGTGTTAATATTGCTTAAAATTGAGTGTGTGTTTAATTCCCCTTTAATTGGAGCTTTAATAATTTTTGGGAATTTTTAAATATATTTTAAACCTTTTTAAACTTTTTTAAAACATTTTTGAATAAATGTTTTTATTAATAAAATTGGTTTATAAAGTTCTTGGGGTTAATTTACCATTTTAGAAACTTTATTTTTCACTGAATTGTTTGGTTGGGTACGATCTCAAAGCGCTAGAGACTTCAGGGTGAGGTTTTGTAATTATTTTTGACGCGCGTGTGAGAGCCTATTAACAACCAACACTTGTCATCCTCCGGGCTTATGTATTTGTGCTTCTTATGTGAGAGGGATGGATGCATTATTGTTGATCGTTGGATCATTTGTTATCAAGGGCCTGCATGCATTCTTGGTTAATCCCAGTGCATACAAATGAACCAATCACAATGCTTTTAAGCCACCACTTTTCTATAACCATTGGATCAAGTCAAAACCCTTGAAGACTTGATCTCAGCCTTTGATTTGCCTCGATCATCCAGAACCTTCCCCAAGCACTATATATACCCTTTCCTTCTCTGCCTTGAAGAACTTTTTGTCATTCGTCTCCCTGAGAGAAAAAAATAAGAGAGAGAAGAGAGAAGTGAGAGAAGAGAGAAAAGAATAGAGAGAAGAGAGATAAAGGGAAACAGTTAGCCAAAACCAAACCCTAACCCTAAACACTTCGTCTCTGAAACAAACCTTCAAAAACCTTACTCCAAACACATCCTGAGTGTTTGAAAGAGAGAGAGAGAGTGGTTTGTTCATATCGTTGCTGTAACCTCGTGATTTCTGATCTTGTACACATCTTAAACGTTAGAGTAAGGATCTAGTTTCTTTCTCCATAGAAATATTAGATCTGACTCTGCATGTTATATTTTTCACTAGATCTGCATATTTTCAACTTGGTTTAAGAAAATCATTTCTGTTTTGGTTTGAAAAATGTTTTATAGTTTATGTTTTTACAAAACTTAACCTGACCTAGTTGGATTCGCACTTGGAGGGTTTTCAATCTCCTAAATATTTTCAAAAGAGATTGAGAAAGGTCTTGACTGATTTCTTAAGCAAAATCTCCGTGGAATCCGGGTTATATTGAAAGGTCAAAAGGTTTTTAGTTTTGTAAGAAAGAAAAATAACAAACTCACTGCATATAGACTTTATATGTAATTTGTATAGGACTGTTTGTAAATCTAAGTGTGTGTGAGTTCATGCATGTGAATAGGAATCACTACACAAACACTTTAAACACTACTACACTGGAAGTGTTGTGTTTAAGATCTGAGATCATTGAGTCGACGTAAAGAAGCTAAAGCAAAGGAAGTTAGCAAACCAGAGAACATCATCAACAAATCAGATCTATCAGAAGTTAGAAGGAGCCAAGTGGGGTATATTCCTAAACTTAGAATAGGTTGATTTGTGTGCTTGCATGTTGTGTTGTTTGTAACTGATTTTTGTTATTAGTGGACTTTTGTTTTTTTGACTTAGAAGTCACCGTGGATGTTTCCTCTGTTGGGAGAGGTTTTACCACATTAAAAATCGTTGTGTTGATTATCTTCATCTACTCACCTCATTCTTTAAGTGTGCTGAATTTTTGAAACTGCCTTAGTTTTAAAACTGGTTACACAATCTTCATTAATCTCGTACATAAGTTTCTTTGTAAACAAATCTTGTTTATAATTTTTATTTTCAAAAGAAAAGGGTTTCTCCAACAAACATTCGGAGTTGCTTATACAGTTTAACCTTGTGTTAAACGGCATTAGCGACGTTTTTTTCAACAAGATCTGAGCTCAGACACCATAATGGGATGACCTCAGACCCTTGACAACATTAATTTGGTGAGATTAATTGTGAGGATAACATCTTAGGTGATGACCTTAGACCCTTATAACACCATTCAGTGGTGACGAGATCTGAGCTCAGACACCATAATGAGATGACCTCAGCCCCTTAACATCATTAATTTGGTGAGATTAATTGTGAGGATAACATCTTAGGTGATGACCTCAGACCCTTATAACATCACAGTGGTGACGAGGTCTGAGGTCAGACTACTAATTTGGTTTAAGCAAACACCATTGCATAAGCTTCAGAGTAAAAACATCATGACATACATTCAACAAAAGAAGATGATCCTCTTCAGAGAGTAACACATTCAGAGATTATAAATAGTCAGAGGTTACAAAGAATGGAAAAGTAAGAACCATTCTCATTTAGAAATTATAAATGTTAAGGGATTATAAACAAGCTTCATAATTTTAGGGGTTACAAATAATATTCAGAGATTCTCTCTAATGGTTTGAGGGGGGAATGCTGGTGTCTTCGGTTTGGTCACCTCGGCAACATCATCATGGTGGTCTGCCCCTCCAACCTCTGTGCCGTCCAACGTGGAAGGCGCGACAACCTCCTCCTCAACCTCCTGAAGGGCCTGGGTAACCTGAGGATTAGCAAAGCCAAGGCCTATGAAGTCAGAGGCTTTCAAAGTGCCAGCCTCATTCTCCTTGATAGCCGCCCACTTGGTAGTAGCTTTGATACCTCTCTCGAGGTATTCAAAGCCAAAGCCTATAAATTCATCAGAACTTTTGTACTCGGCTATTATCCCCTCAGAGGCATCATCGAAGGCTCCCTTTACGGCCGAGCTAACCTTCTGTTGCAGACTGTCATCCTTGGCCTTCAGAGCCGCAACATGGTCCTTCTTAAGCTGAGAGACCTCCTTCTCCAGCCCCTTCACCTTCTTCTTAGACTCACCCAACTCAGACTTCAGGAGATCAATTTTTGCATTCAAATTACTTTGGACCTTCTCGGCCTCTTGACCCTTCTGGATGAGGGGCAACTTCCTCAGAGTCCAATTGGAGAGGTGGTGCATAGCTTCCAGGCCCTGCAGATTTTGTGATCTTGAATGAGTCAAAGACAAATCATAGGTTACACTTAGAAATTACAAATAAATATGAGGTCATACCTGAATGAATCTGTGGATGCCGAACTCAACCAACAAGGGAGTATCAAGTGACCGAAAGAAAAGCTTGTCAGCCTCGGTCATTGTTGAGCCGAAGGCATCTAGGGCCTACAGACTATGGCCGACGATGCTGTAAGTAATCTTTAACTGCTCTAGATGAGCTGACAAGGCGTCTACTGAAGAGATGGGGATGGCAGTATCAGCACACTTTTTCTTCTGCCTCTGATCCTTAGGGGCATGTTCGGTTGAAGCCCTATTTTTTGTGGCTTGGGGCTTTGAGGCAGAGGGAGCTGGGGGAGGAGCATTAAGGCCTGCTTTTTTTTCAAGTCTCGTCAAAATAGGTGCAACCATTTCCCAGAGTTCGTCTGAGATATCCTTTGGGCGCTCTGCAAAAATTAATAGATCTGAGTTGGAAGATCAGACATAAATAAACTCAAAGGTTCAACTTCAAATAGAAAGCGCTTACCAAGCTCGGAAAGAGGACTTCCACCTAGACCTATCTCAGAGAGGTAGTGGGGGGTCATCAAGTGTTCGAACCTAACGAACAGACCATGTATCCCCTGATCTTGAAGGGCTTTTACCTTCTGAAGATTTTGCGGTCTCAGGCCAGGGTCGGCCCTCGCAGACATTGTGACCTTACCCCACCTCAGGGGTATTCTCGGCTCTAGAATGGACGAGGGAGCACATGGGCCAAATTCCCATGCTCCAGAAGCAAAAAAGTATCGAGGCTTCCAGTTATGGTTGGAAGTCTGAGATATTTAAAGCATCTTTTTTTCAGGCTTCCGAGCTACAAAATGATAGTAGCTCGGATGATTTTTGGCTGAGGAAGGGACATAGCAATCTACAAAAACCTGAACTGGGAGGTCTGAGTGGTGGACGGCCTTCCATAAGACTATAGCCCCTATTATGACCCTCCAGGCATTGGGGGATAGTTGTGAGGGGGGCAAATTGATATAGGAAAGGATAGATTTGATAATGGGATGGATGGGCAGACGAAACCCTAACTTGAACATCTGCTCGTATAAGCAGATCTCGTCGTCTCGACCATGATAAGGCCTCTCTTCCCTCAGAGGTCTTCTTAGATTTATGGAGGGACTAATGGAGTACAGATATTTGAAGCAAAGGAGGTCTACCTCAGTTACAGTACTCTCGATCTCGGCCACCTCAGAGATGTCGACATCACTTTTAACGTCATCATCATCTGGCTCAACGTCGGCCGGAGCAGATGTTGATGGGTTACCCGGGAACCTCTGAGCGAAATCGGCACCGGTGAAGGCCGACAGAGGAATGGCGTCAAGTGGTGGTGGAATGGCCACACTCGGCTCAATGATCTCAACCTTTGAGGAAGAGGCTGAGACCTCGGCCTGATCAGGGGCTTGATCTTCCCGAGTTGAAAAGGCCATGGCCTCTTGGAAGGAATCCACAGACATGGGGTCTGAGGTGGAAGACTCAGACTCGGACATCGGTATTGGATCGACAGGAACCTCTGCCTGATTAAAAAGTTCCGAGGGACCAGGATATATCACCTTCAGAGGTGGTGGAAAGATGGGTCTAATAGGGAATTCTTGTGACCTACGAGCCTCCTCCTGTACTCTCTCTATTTGTCTAATTTTTTCTAAAGTCTTCTCTCTAAGGGAAGGGAACTCCTCAAGAAGTTGATAGAGGGGTCTGAGCATCAGAGGAAGAGAATAGACTTGGGGAGACTTCCTAAACTACGAACAAGATTGGCTAATAAAATAAAGGTGTCCAGAGATCAAATTACCCAAACCTAACAAGAACAGCTCACCGAAAAACTCAGAATCTCATCGGAAAACTCAGAATCTCATCGGAAAACACAAATAGAAAGGAAAAAGCAGAGAAAATGGAGGCAAATAAGGGGAAGAAGATACCTGAAGATGAAACGACAAGGGAAAGCGAAGAAAACTCGAGAAAGCACCACCAGAGACCTCTGCAGAGGAATCGTGAAGAATGCCTTTAGAGAGAGAAATGGCTGGAATGCTATCGCGCAGGAGAGAGACGACGCCAAAATGATGATGCTGAGATTTAGCACCACCAGATAAGTGATGATGAGCTCAAACAGTAGTAACCATGGCAGCCATTGAGATGTAAGTGTATAAGTGTGTAAGTGTGTAGAAGAAGTTGAGTATAAGTGGAATAAGATAATGATGTATAGTGGTTCAGCCAATTAGGCCTACATCCACTGTGAGTGTGTGATCCACTAAATATGGGACCTAATGGCCTTGGATACAATACACATAAGCTCACTTTCTCTCTCTACTGTGTGTATAAGCAGAGTTTTTGCTAGGGTTACCATTCTCCATCTATCGCAAGGTAGAGGATGACCTCTATATATAGTTCATGGGGGGTGTAATGTACCCCCTATGCATGCAATGAGCATGTGTGTGTTTGCCTCACCAATATGGGGAAGCCATCGGTCACCGTTACATGTAGGGAATGATGATGAAATATTCTCCCCACGTGTGGGGAATAATCTCGTTATAACTGATATGTGTCCACGTGCCCCTATCCAAATGTCAACAGATGCTCGGCTACCGTGCTTGGTGTTAACAAGTCTAGTTGCTCGTTCAATCCGAGATGAGCCATAGGGGCCTCGGCTTAATCCAAGCCGAGACAATGGACAAGGTCGGCCTGAGCCGAGGTTGAGCTGGTGTGTTTGGAGCATTAACTGATATCTTGATGATGATATTGGTAAAAAGGCTTCTTGCGAGCTCGGCCTACATCTAGTCTAGGTTATCATTCCCAGGTATACGAGAGTGTTGCTTATCCTTGTGATGCGTGCGGTCCCTTCAAGAGGCTGATGGTAGTGTCGGCCTGGGCCGACCTTACTATGGACGAGGGTTGGTGGTAGTGTCGGCTTAGGCCGACCTTGCTATGGCCGAGGGCTGATGTCGCGTGTCCAAGGCTTGTCCAGTGTCGGCCATGATCTCGGTCGAGGTTGGTATCTCCGAGCCGAGGTCACACTTGGGGTATATCAATTTCGATCATATCACATAACTTCCAAACAAATACGCCTTGATTTTATTTAAAGAATAAGAGTAGTTTTTCCTTTTCACAATCAATAAGGGAGCTACTAATGAGGAATTTTCTATGTGAATGAAGATGATAGAATGGAATTCTTGGAGCGGTTCCATAACCCTGCCAACGGGGCTACTCTCGTGTCTTCTAACAGTGGTTACTCGTGCTTTAGCTGCTATTTATTGGGGATGTCCCCTCCATATTCTACACATTTTCTTTCTTCTTCTCCTATTTTGGTCTGATATCCATGGTAAAGTATTACCAAACAAAAGCTTAATTTTTACGTATCTCCATTACCCTTAGTTGGTAATGCATTTGAGATTTTGGGGGTAGGTGGACAGGACTGCCTTCATCATATGCATCCATACTCTTCCAAGGATTGCATTATAGGGGGATTCGACGTTGATGACTAGAAATTTAATTAACTTTGAAATACTCCCAGTTGGCATTGGTCCTTTTCCTACAGATTCGATTAGAGGTATGGTTTCTTCCTTTAGGTCCTCCATTTGCAAGTTAAGTTGGTTGAACAACTTGTGGTACAAGACCTTTAAGGAGCTCCCATAGTCCACTTTTATCTTATCCACATCCCACTTGATAATTTTGACTCTGAGTACTAATGCGTCATGACGTGAGGTCCTAGCTTTGACTAGTTCCTCCTGGGTGATGATGATGTGCTTGGCGCAGTCTATTTCTTCTAGTTGACGGTGTTGAAATTGCCCTTTTTAATTGTCTCAATTTTGAGACTTTATTTTATTTTCTACAATATTTTGTGTGTCCTTTAGGTATATTATTATTTTAAAATTTACTTGAAAAATATATATTTATTTTCTTAAATATTTTTTCATTTTGTTATGTATTTAAAAATATTTTTTCGTTCGTTTGTATTTTTTATATGTTATAAACATTTTTTCAAATAAACAAAATTCAATTTTGTTTATTAAAAGGTTGGAACAAAAATTAAATGACGGTGATTTTTTTGTTGTTTTAGTGGCTGTGATGGTGCCTCTTTGTGTTTGTTGGCTTGATCCTAGTGATCATCCATTGGCCAATGGGAGCTACTAGTGTTTTCTACACGATTTGACCATGTGTGGCAGCCAGCTGTAGTCTACTATTCTGGTTTGCATTTTTACTGTCTTACCCCTCCTTCTTCCTTAGCTAAAGATGCATATGCCCTTAATTCTTGGGTTATCGATTTTATCCCCAACCGCCTATTGGATAAGTCATTTTTACTCGTATTTGTGTGGTTTATTTTTTAAGGAATCATGCCCTTTGTGCTTCCTTTATATCTTAGCGATCGGGGCATTTTATGTTTTTAGGATTTTGAGGCTTAAACTCAGCCAACATATTTTGTCTCCTCACTTTCCCTCTCTACACTTTGCTTACAATTCATAATATTTGAGAGTTTTGTGTTTGAAAAATTATGAGATCTTCATGTGTTCTTTACGCTGTTCTTAAATCTCATACACAGTTGAGAATTTGGGGTTTGGTATTTTCCAGTGGTGGTGTATTCCGTTGTTGGTGTTTTCTCTGGTGGGGGTTTTGCGTGTGGCTTGAGTTGTGGGTTTTGATTATTTGGTTTGGAGATGGTGTTTAGAGACTGTGGCTGTTTGGATCTTTGTACCTATTTGGCTTGGTTTTTTTTTTTTTTTTTTTTCTGTTTCCTGTCACCCATAGCTCGGTTAGTAGCTTCCTCTGTGAGTTCTTTTCTCCTTATATATATATATATATATATATATATATTGTTTGGCACTTCCCTTATTTCAGACCTGGTGCGTGTGTGCCTTTTTCTTTCTCTTTTTCAGATCGGGTGTGTATTTCAGATCTTAGTGTGTTAACTCGTTTTTGTTTGGCTTGTGCAAAAACCAGGTTTATTTTTTCTTATTTGTAAGTGTGGAGTTTATAACTGTTCCTGCCTTTCATTTTATCACGATTTGTTATTAACGTTGTTAACTGAACTTAGACATAGCCTGTAGTGTGTTCAGTCTCATTTTATAAACAAGATAATTTTTATGTTTTGATTAAAACAAACCTTTTAATTAATTATGTGTGTTGCAGAACTTCACTAGGTCTCAGCTTTGGGTGTGTGGTTGTGCGTGTGTTTTAGTCGCTATTACCTGGGTGTTAATGGTTTGACTGATTTTCAGTCAAGTTGGCTTGTATTTAGACTAGGCTGGTTGTACGATGTGTATTTGCTTAGTTTAATTGGTAATAGTGGACTTGGGTGTGTGGGTTATCTTGGGACTAAGGCCACGGGGTTTTCCATTACTGTGATTTTCTCGAGAACAAATATTGTGTCACATTCTACTTTACCTGATCCCATTCTAAATCTTCTATTTGAGCATTATCATCACAAATCTATTTTCTATTTGTGTGTTTGTGAACAATAGTTTCAATTAAGTTTTAAAACTGATTTTAAAAAGAGTTGAAGTTTATTTAATAACGAACACACGTTAGGGTGGTTAGGTTATTACAAGTTGTATCAGAGCTTCACGATTCACTTTTTAAAAGTTTTTATTCCGCAAAGATCCTGAACTCCTTTTAAAAGTTTTTAAAATATTTTTTATTATGGTTGATCAAAATGGTTCTTCCGTACAACCTCTTATGTTCGATGGTGAAAACTTTTCTTATCAGAAAGTAGGAATGGTTGCGCACCTCCAACAGTTGGGAGATGAGGTATGGGATGTGATTGAAACTGGTTTTTCTATTCCTACTCATTTTTTTGGTGACGGTGATGCCCAAATTTCTGTTAGAAAATCGCTTTCTGAATGGAATAAAGAGGAAAGGTTAAATTCTCAGTATAACAATAAAGGCAAAAATGCTATTTTCTTAGTGATGAATTCAACTGAATTTAAAAGAATTTCTGCTTATACCTCATCGAAAGAGGCCTGGTACATTCTAATGATAACTCATGAAGGAGACTCTAGGGTTAAAAGAGTTAAGTCTCCAATGCTAAAAGAGCTAAAAGAGCTAGTCACCAATGCTAAAAGAGCTAAGTCTCCAATGCAATTTAAGGTATGAGTATAATTAGATTCTCTTTTTATGAAGGATAATGAGAAATTTAGTGATTTTTACGTTAAATTACAAGATAATATTAATCAGTCACATGCTAATGGTGTTGTTTATAATGATTCTGGAATATGTGATAAAATTCTTAGGTCTCTTCCCAAGAGTTTTGCCTTAATTTCCCATACTATAGGTGATAATTTAGATAGTTATACACCTCACCTTTTGTGTAGTAAACTTAAAACTTTTGGACTACAAAACTCACTTAGAGATGAATAAAGAGGAAAAGTTCCTACACAAAGTATGTTGAATTTTAGATCAAATGTAAATAATCTTGTTTTTTCTTCTTCCTTGTCAAATATTGACGATTCTTCCATTACTCTCGAATATTTAGACAAAGAAATTGATTTATTTTCTAATCACTTTAAATTTTTTGTCAAGTTTAGAAATAGTGTTACTTCAAGAGAAGATCAACCTAGTTATACTCATAGGTCTTTTGATAAACTATTTAAGAAGAAACCAAATGATTTTATTAATACTACCAAAGATATCAGTCATATTCTATATAGGAAATGCAATAAGTTTGGTCACTATGCTAATAACTGTTTTACCAAATCTAAAGGAGAATCCTCAAATAATGCCCATTTTTCTAAAACTTGGGATGATATTTCTGATAGTGAAAATGATGAAGTAAATAAAAACTTTATGGCTTTTGCATCTTTTGTGATATTAAGTCAGAGTACATTTTTGATAGCTTATCTATTGGTTCAGATGATTCTGTTTTACATGTTGATAATTTTGCTTTAAACTTCGTGAATCTATCTCATGTCTTACCAGATTAATCTCACCCTACTGCCACAACTTCTTTATCTCATTTTGGTAGTTTTTTTATGATGTGGATAAATCTAAAAATGTAGACAATTCCATCATTATAAAAGGGCATGTGAGTACGGGTTTAGAGGATTGCGTGAGTAATAAATCTTTTGATAACACAATTGAGGACGACACTGATTTAGGTCAAGTTAATTCTAGATTGGTGGATAAAAATGACGTTTTAAAAAATTGAATCAAGTTTATAACTGAAGAATCTGTTTTCTAAGTAGGTGAGATTGAAAATGATGTTTCATTTCAAGAGAAAATAATTGTCATGTTAATTGAACTGAATCACTCTCTAGAAATTAAAAATAATGATTTTTTGTTTAATTCTGATGAATCTCAAATTGAACTTAAGGTTGTTTTGAATAAATATGATGAATGTAAAAAGGAACTAGAGTTCACTTTGAAAAAGTTAAAGAGTTATTGGAATGCTGGTGATGCTGGTCATGCAATGAAGACCATTAATCAGAATACATGTTATGACCCAACCAACTCTTATTCTGATTTTGTTCTGACAAAAGGGCTTGGTTTTGAGGGAAAAGAATTTGATGTAACAAATTTTGTCAAATCTAAGGAACAATTTCTTTATTCAACCGAAATTAGAATGTCTTATAAACACGTTGAAAAGGGGGGTTGTTCTACTTCTGCCAAACCTTTGTTTTCATGTAATTTTTGCCATAAAACTGGACACTTAAAAAAGTTCTGCATTAAGAAATTAGGACAAAGTAAAACTGATTTAGGCAAAGTTAGGAAAATTCAAAATGTTGGGAATATTAAGAATGCAAAACCTTCTTTTCAGTGTAACTTTGTTCTAAAATAGGATATTTAGAGAAATTTTGTTACAATAGGAATTTTGGAGGTAAAAGTCAGCACACCAAGTGTAATGTTGTCAAGTGTGCTGAAAGAAAGTTTTTCATTGAAACTTTTTTTTCTAAATTTGGACACTTAGAACACTTTTGTTTTAAGTGTTTGAATCTAACTAGAAAAAATTGAGAACGTTAAGCAAATTCATATGTCTAATAATAGTAAGTTGAATGTTAGGCATGTTTACAAATGCAATTTTTATCTTAAAACGGGCCATTTAGGAAAATTCTGTTATAAGCGCTTAAATGGTGAACAAAGTAGTGTAATAATTTTCCCAAGATCTCTTTAAAACCACACTTTGTTGCAAATCGTCCCCAATTTATTTCAAGTTATGCCTATATGAAAACCGTTTCTCCAAATGTTAAGACAAGATGGATTAAGAAATATGACTTGGGTTATCAAATAGGGAGTACCAATGTTCCTACGTAATTTTTTTTTCCTCCCTTTGTCCCTTTTGAGACAAACATGGGGAGAATTTGAGACTTGGTCATCTAGGTTTTTGTTGTTAGTTGAGTTTTGTACTTTTTCATTTTTCTTTAGGACTCAAAATATTGTTAGTTGAGTTATGTAGTGTTCAGGACTCAAAATGTTGTTAGTTGAGTTTATGTATTTTATTGGACTCAAATGTGGTTAGTTGAGTTATGTATTGTCTAGGACTCAAAATGTTGTTAGTCGAGTTATGTAATGTTTGGTCCCAAAGTTTTGTTTGTCTTAAAATTAGCCAAAGGGGGAGATTAAAATTGCCCTTCTTGATTGTGTCAATTTTATGGTTGTGATTTTGTTGGTATTGTTTTAGTGGCTGCGATGGTGCCTCTTTGTATTTGTTGGCTTAATCCTCATGACTATCCATTGGCCAATGGGAGATGCTAGAGTTTTCCACACGATTTGACCACGTGTGGAAACCAGCTATAGTCTACCGTCCTGGCTTGTGTTTTTACTGTCTTACCCCTCTTTCTTCATTGGCTAAAGACGCATGTGTTCTTGGGTTGTCCATTTTGTCCCCAGTCGTCTATTGGAGAAGTCATTTTTACCCCTATTTATGTGGTTTATTTTTTATGAACTGATGATGCTAAGATTTAGCACCACCAGATAAGTGATGATGAGCTCAAACAGTAATAATAATGGCAACCATGGAGATATGTGTATATAAGTGTATAAAAGGATATGAGTATAAGAGGAATAAGACAATGATGTATAGTGGTTCAGCCAATTAGTCCTACATCCATTGTGAGTGTGTGATCCACTAAATATGGGCACTAATGGCCTTGGATACAATGCACATAAGCTCACTCTCTCTCTACTATGTGTACGAGCAGAGTTTTATCTAGGGTTATAATTATCGATCCCTTTACAAGGTTGAAGATGACAAGTATATATAGGGCTTGGAGGGTGTAGTGTACTCCCCAAGCATGTATGGTGCATGTGAATGATGATCTAACCAACCCCCTGCTGACACCTGGATATGCAACTTGCAATTAATGATGACATATGATTCCATCACATGACGGGATGATATTATTATAATGGTTTAGTCCACGCGCTATATGAGTCCCACGTGTACTGTTCCACGTGTCTCCCAAGTCATGCGGTGTGATGATGTCACCCTCGACCTAGGATGCTAGGTCGAGGCTAAAGTTGGTGTTGGCATTGGGCCCGACTGGATGTGGGACTCATACTGTCATCCCCTCATAGGGTCGTCCGACCCATGATGAGGGGTCGGCCCCCTGTATGGTCGTCTGGACCATAATGAGGGGTCGTCCCCTTGAAGGGTCGTCTGGGCCATGATTAGGGGTTGGCCCATTGAAGGGTCGTCTAATCTTGGATGAGGGATCATCCTGGACGATCCTTCCTGTAATGGAACTGTGGTTATTAGACTCGTCCTGGGCCTGAGCCCTCATCTGGGTGGAGGACACCCTCGGCCTGATCGAGGGTATATATGGGTATATCAATCACCCCAGCCCTTAGCCATCGATGTTTGTTGAAATGGATGAGGGGTAATGTTTCCTTGGGAATGTTGAGTGGTTAGGTGGATAAGTGACATCTGTCAAGTTGCATAGTCAGGTGTCCATCGTCATTTCAGTTTCCCAGGTGTAGCGACTGCACACTATATGGGGGGATTGGTTTCCTAATGATGCATTTCCTCGTGGGCTGTGCGCTGCCTTGATTTAAGGGCCCACAAATAACAAAATACTTAAATTGTTTTTAAATAATCACTCTTTTCTTCTTCTTCTTCGCGCCCAGGCTTTCTCTCTCTAGATTTTTAACAGCTCAATCGTTGTTTTCTACAATTTTAGCCTTTGCTTCTGCGTTTTAAGCTTCATTCAGTCGTCGTCGTCGTCGTCGTCTTCATCCTCAGGTAACTCTTCTTCCATTAATTCCTCTTTTAGCTTCTATTTTTCGTTTTGTTTCTTGTATTTGGGTTTCTTCCACCGCTTTTCTTGGTTGCTTTGCTTTTTCGACGTGTAGACCCACCTTGTTGTGGTGGTTGTAGGGGAGCATTTAGACGTTAGGTTCCTCAGGGTTTATCCCCCATCTTTCAATGGTGGTTTAGTGCCCCCTTGTGGCACCCCTAGGGCTTTCTTTTATTTTCCGGCATTCTTCTCCGGCGAACCATTTTTCTCTGTTCTTGGGTTTCATTGAACAAAAACCCTTTATTTCTTTGGTTTGATCCAGAAGTCAACTTGGTCAAATACCAAACCTGTTTGTAGTTAATTTGAACAAATTTCTCAAGTGTAGGGACCTCCCCTTAATTCTTATAAGACTTTATGATTTAGCCGAGGAATTTCTAACCTTGAGGGAGAAATTCTTCGCTGAGATCAGACGCTTAGAGGAGGAGTACGAGAGAAGATGAGGGGCCGACCCTAATTGGGTACGACCCATCTTCCCCATTCCTTTAGCCACAGTAATACCATATGATTCCTATAGGTCTTCCTGTCATCCAACCGAGGGTCAGACATACGAGGAAGAGATGAATGAGAGAGCATCATCACCAATAGGTGTTGGGCCCTCTGGGAGGAGAAGGACATCCCCTCTTAGCCCCAACTGATAGGCCGAGGGCACAGTACATTCTAAGGCTATCCTTGCCTTCTAGGTGGCCTTTCCAAATGGACCACCGACAGGCATTGAGGCTGAGAGATCTGGGGACGAGAGGGATGAGGATGATAGAGAGAGTTCTGATGATGATGGTCAAGTTGATACTTCTAGTGCCTCGGCTTACGTATCGTCAATTAAGGATCGTGACCTCTTATTATGGAGGCATCTCTTTGGTATACAGTCCAATATAAGTAGGAGGGTCCCAACTAAAGATGAGAGGGTCTTCTAGGGGGACGAAGAAGATATTTTTATTTACGAGAAGATGCTAAGGGTAGGTGTTAGGTTCCCTCTACACCCTGCCATAGTTGACATATTGTCTGCCCTGGGGTTTGCTCCTTATTAAATTCCTCCCAAATCATGGAGGACTATCTTAGGCTATGTCTCCCTCTAGAAGAATACGTTCATCGATGAGCCCTCGGCCGATTTATTCATAGCCTCCTATAATATCACTTCGTCATCCAAGCAGCCTGGGTATTTTCATCTGGGGGGCTAGGAAGTCCGACAAGAAACTTCTTCACGTAGCTCAGACTTCCAATCATGACTGGAAGAAGAGGTTTTTCTTCATCTCTCAGGATTGGGAATTCCCCACCGGGGATGAGCCCGTAGAAGACAGTCTGAGAGTCCCAAGGGCATGGTCCAACCCCTCAATGAAAGCATGGTCAGACCCTGGGCTAAGCTTGGAAGAATGGGATATAATTGAGTATCTGAGGGAATAGGGGAAAGAGGGTCATCTTGCTAAATTTGAAGATTTAATGACCCCTCGTTTCCTCAAAGAAGCTAGTTTGAGGGTCGGCCCCCGATAGAATTATGTGAGTTACTTTTTGCTCAATTTTTAATTTTCTCTAAGTGTTTCCTCTTTGCCACTGTACCATTATGATATATCATCTCCTTTTCACGTCGTCCCTCAAATATATCTGATCAAATCTGGGAGATGATTGCCCCAAGTTTACTTTCTGTCTTGGGAAAGAAAAAAGGTAAAGAGCCTCAGCAGGCTCAGAAGAAAACAAAGGTCGTGGGGCCGACACATGTTCAGTTGACTGTCGACAGTCGAAAAAGGAAGGAGCCTGAAGTCACCTGGGGGCTCTCGGCCTGACTCACAGATGAGGGAGAGGGTGGAGGTGTCTCAAGCACACACTGTGGGGACCAACTCCTCTTCCAGTATGGGTGCCTATTGGTCTCAGAATCTAACTTTCCTAAAAGCTGAACCCTCCTCCCTCATAGCCAACCTGAGGGCGACCAAAGCCTTAATGTTTTCTACACCCTCGGCCGCAGATTATGAATTCTTATCAAATATGCCCCCAGCTAAGGTCTATGATTATGGTTTGTACACTTTGGCTCAGGTACCTCTTTCGACTTCATTCTTTTTTATTTACCAACATTTCATGAATTGTTCCCTCGGCCCCTTTTAACATGTGTTTATCTATGTAGTCTGTTTGTGACTTCACCTCGAACACTAAGTGGATGGCTGAGAATCAACAAAAGTTTCACAAGGCTGAGAGGGCTATTAAGTATGAGTCCGATCTCAAGACCGAGTTAGAGACTACAAGGGCAGAGTTGGAGAGTGTGAGGACCGAGCATGCAAGGGTCCTAGATGAGCTGGTGAAGCAGCATGAGGCCGACCTGACTGTGAAGGATACCCTCATCAAAGAAAAGGAAGAGGCCCTGACCAATCAGGGGGCCCAATTCAAGTCTGAAATTGATGGGGCAATGAAGAAAGCTGAGGCCGATGCAGTGGAGGTTTACAATCTCTTCGATGAATTCCAGGGCTTTGAGTACATGGAGAGAGGGATTAAAACGGCCTACCGGTGGGTTGTCATAAAATTTGTTGATGCCATGTCGTCTATTCGTCCCTCTCCAGAATCAGTGGAGATGGAAAATCCCCTCATAGCTGAGGCTCTAGCCCATGTATAGTCTCAACTGCATGTCGAAGGCATCGGCACCTCTAAGGATCAGCATGTTTTTGTCACTGAAGAGACTTCTCTAGTTGATGCTGAAGCCCTGCCCTCCGATGTTGCTCAGTAGGGTGGCTGTCTGTAGCCCATACCCTCTCTTTGTAAAAAACATTTTTTTACTTTACTTCCTTGGACAAACATCTATGAATTTATAATAGAATCTCTCTTCCTGTCTTCTATGCTTGCCTCTTGTATGATTTGCTTTGGCTGTTATATTTGTGTTATCCATCATCTAAGTCCCCCCTCGTCTTTATTGGGAGTGAATGGAGGGTCATCCCTACCATTCACCCTTATTATAGCCGAGAGTGGTTATCCACCAAGTTAATGATGTTTTAAAATTCAAGTCCCCTCTCGTCTTTCTTAAGGGTGGAAGGAAGGTCGTCCCTACCATTCACCCTCATTATAGCCGAGGGTGTTTTCCACCAAATTAATGATGTTTTAAATTTCAAGTTCCCCCTCGTCTTTCTTGGGAGTGAATGGAGGGTCGTCCCTACCATTCACCCTCATTATAGCCAAGGGTTTTTTTCCACTAAATTAATGATGTTTTAAATTTCAAGTCCCCCTCGTCTTTCTTGGGAGTGAATGGAGGGTCATCCCTACCATTCACCCTCATTATGGTCGAGGGTTGTTTTCCACCAAATTAATGATGTTTTAAATTTTAAGTCCCCCTCGTCTTTCTTAGGAGTGAATGGAGGGTCGTCCCTACCATTCACCCTCATTATAGCCGAGGGTGGCTATCACCAAATTAATGGTGTTTTAAGCTTCAACCCCTCGTCTTTCTTGGGAGTGAATGGAGGTTCGTCCCTACCATTCACCCTCATTATAGCCGAGAGTGGTTATCCACCAAATTAGTGATGTTTTAAAATTCAAGTCCCCCCTCGTCTTTCTTGAGGGTGGAAGGAGGTTCGTCCCTACCATTCACCCTCATTATATCCGAGGGTGTTTTCCACCAAATTAATAATGTTTTAAATTTCAGGTTCCCCCTCGTCTTTCTTGGGAGTGAATGGAGGTTCGTCCCTACCATTCACCCTAATTACAGCCGAGAGTGGTTATCCACCAAATTAGTGATGTTTTAAAATTCAAGTCCCCTCTCGTCTTTTTTGGGGGTGGAAGGAGGGTCGTCCCTACCATTCACCCTCATTATATCCGAGGGCGTTTTTCACCAAATTAATAATGTTTTAAATTTTAGGTTCCCCCTCATCTTTTTGGGAGTGAATGGAGGGTCGTCCCTACAATTCACCCTCATTATAGCCGAGGGTTGTTTTCCACCAAATTAATGATGTTTTAAATTTCAAGTCCCCTCTCGTCTTTTTTGGGAGTGAATGGAGGGTTGTCCCTACCATTCACCCTCATTATAGCCGAGGGTGGCTATCACCAAAATAATGGTGTTTTAAGCTTTAAGTCCCCCCTCATCTTTCTTGGGAGTGAATGGAGGGTCGTCCCTACCATTCATCCTCATTATAGTCGAGGGTGGATATCACCAAATTAATGGTTTTTTAAGCTTCAAATCACCCTTCGTCTTTCTTGAGAGTGAATGGAAGGTCGTCCCTACCATTCACCCTCATAATAGCCGAGGGTGGTTTAGTAAGAATTACCCCAATCGTACCAAAATTAACAAACAAGATGAGGGGTCAATATAATATTCTCATTAACATCAAGTGTTATGTTGGAGTAACACATTCATTACAACATGGTTCGATAGGACATTACAACATTATTAATAGTACTTCTTCAAATGATCTGAATTCCAGGGGTTGGAAAAGGGTTTCCCTTCAAGGTTCTCTAGTCTATAGGTTCCAGGGAAAACTCCATCAATGACCCTATATAGTCCATGCTAATTTGGGGTGGATCTTGTTGGGTGCCATGTCTTCTTGAGGACTAAGTCCCCCACGATGATTGGCCTTTATTTTACCCTCTGGTTGTAAAACCTGGCAGTCCTCTGCTGATAGGCTGCTTGCCTTATCTCAGCGTCTTCTCTCCTCTCCTCAACCAAGTCTAGATCAAGTCTCCTTTCTTCCATATTTCTCTGGGGGTCATACATTTGGACTCTGTGAGTAGGAAACCCAATCTCGACGGGGATAACGAATTCTGAGCCATATGCTAGCATGAACCGGGTTTCCCCGGTAGGGGTCTTGGTCGTCGTCTTGTAGGCCCACAGTACAATGTACAACTCCTCAACCCATATTCCTTTGGCCTACTCGAGCTTTTTCTTGACTCCATGTAGGATTTTTCTGTTTGTGACTTCGATTTGCCTATTAGCCTGAGGTCGGCCTGGGGTGGACAAGAATTATTTGACATCCACCCTTTCGAAATATTTCTCTAGGAATGCATTCTTGAATTGAGTCCCGTTATCTGAGATGAGGGTGTTGGGGAGACCATATCTGTATATAATATTTTTCCAGATAAACTGGAAGGTCTTCTGCTCGGTGATCGTTACCATCGGCTCCGCCTCCACCCATTTTAAGAAATAGTTAATTCCTACGGTCAAGTATCGATAGTTATTGATAGCCCTAGGCAAGGGTACTACTAGATTGATTCCCATACTGCGAATGGCCATGGGGATGTGATGGAGGTAAGAGGAAGATGGGGATAGTGAGGGATTGCGGTGAACCTTTGACATTTATCGTACTTTTTTACGTATGTCGTGGCATCTTTTCCTAAGGTGGACCACCAGTATCCCTGGGTTACTATCCTCTTTGCAAACGACCTTCCCCCAATGTGGGTTGAACATGACCACCGTGCGCATCTTATAAAATGCGTGGGACTTCATACGGGTGCACATACCTGAGCAAGGGGAGCAAGAACCCCTTTTTGTACAAGGTGTCACCGATGATAGTGAATTTTGTGGCTCTGTCTCTCAACTTCTTCCTTTCTTATTTTTCTTCTGGCATCTCCCCGTCTTTAATGTATCTGATTAGAGGGTCCATCCATGAAGCTTCCCTGTTGATATTTAAGCAAGATCCATGTGTTCCCTCTGCATCTTCAATCGTTGGTCAAAGCAAGATCCCCACTCAGACTATCCTCCTGATATCCATCCTAGTTGCTGAGGCTAGCCTAACAAGCACATCATCTCGGCCCCTATCAAGCCTAGGTATCCGCATCAACTTCACTTCTCTGAAGCTCTTCAATAGTGACTTCACTCTTTCAAGATATTTGTCCATTCTCTCATCCTTAGCCTTGTATGCTCCTAGAATTTGATTCACCACAGGTCTTGAATCACTATGGACCAAGATATGTCCAACACGAAGAGACCTAGCTAAGGAGAGGCCTGCTATTAGGGCTTCATATTCAGACTCTTTATTGGAGGCTTTGAAGTTTAATCTTAGGGCGTACTCAATGTTTGTGCCGTCAGGAGCTGATACTATTAATCTAGCCCCGCTTCCACTCTCGCAAGAGGACCCATAAATGAAGAGGTTCCATACAACCTGCTCCTCTGAGAAATTTCCCTCGATGAGGGACCCCTGTCTAAAGAGATATCTTCCCTCTTCATTTTTGGTAACTTTTTCTCTAGTGGAGCTTATCTTAGCCTTATCTACGGATGGGTCAACAATTCTGCCTTGTCGGGTATCTATCTTCTCGAGGCTCTCCTCTGCAGCCTCATCATCTTCCCAAGTAAATTAAGCAATGAAATCATCTAATGCTTGCCCCTTAATGGCCACCCTAAGTTAATATACAATGTCAAACTCTCCCAGCTCTATAGCCCAGGCCATTAGCCTCCCTAATTTTTCTAGCTTGTGTAAGACCTTCCTGCGAGGAGAGTCGGTGAGGATGACCATTGTATGGGACTGGAAGTACGGCTTCATCTTTCTTGATGCATGGATCAAGGCATAGGCTAACTTATCCATCCTTGGGTATCTTTTCTCTGCCCCCTGGAGTGCCTTACTATTGAAATACACAGGCTTTTGTACTCCGTCCTCTTCTCTCACAATGGTTGCGCTGATGGATAATTTTAAGATGGCTAAGTACACATGTAGTCGTTCGCCCTGCACTAGTCGTGACAATAGCAAGGGAGACCCTAGGTATGACTTTAGCTTCTTGAAAGCCTGATCACACTCTTTATTCCATTCAAAGGCCTTTCTGATAATTTTGAAGAACAGTAAACACCTGTATGTGGCTCTGGACACGAACCTATTCAAAGCAGCCACTCGCCCTATGAGCCTCTGAACGTCTTTGATGGTCTTGGGGGTCTTCATTTCTATGAGGGACTTTATCTTCTCAGGATTGGCCTTAATGCCTCTTTGGTTGATGATGAACCCTAAGAATTTCCCTACTCCAACCCCAAAAACACATCTGGCTAGGTTGAGCTTCATCTGATACATGTCCATCGTGTTAAAGGTCCTCTCGAGGTCGGCCACATGATCCTCGGCCTTCAAACTCTTGGTCAACATGCCATCTACATAAACCTCCATAGACTTCCCAATTTGTTCTTTGAATATTTTATTCATAAGGCGCTGATACGTTACCCCCATATTTTTTAGGCCAAAGGGCATGGCCCTATAAGAGTATGTTCCCTTGTCGGTAATGAAAGCTATTTTTTCTGAGTCTTCAGGGTTCATGAAGATCTGTTTGTACCCTGAATAGGCATCCATGAAGCTCATGAGCTCAATACGCGCGGTAGCATCTACCATCTGATCAATGCGGGGGAGAGGGAAACTGCCTTTGGGACAATATTTATTGAGTCGGTGAATTCTACGCACATCCTTCATTTTCCATTGGCTTTGGGGACTATGACTGCGTTGGATAGACATTCGGGATATATGACCTCCCTGATAAACTCTACATCTTCTAGCTTCTTGACCTCAGCCCTAATGACCTCATACTTTTCTCGAGAATAAATCCTCCTCTTCTGCTTTATCGACTTTGCACCCTCTACCACATTGAGCTTGTGGCTCATGATTTCGGGGTCGATCCCCGGCATATCTACATGGCTCCATGCAAAGACATTTTATCTTCTCCTTAGCATCTTGATGAGGTCTTCTTTTATGTCTGTATTTAGAGCTTTTTCTATTTGGATGATTTTTTCAGCTCATCCTCACTGAGGATGATGGATTCTACCTCTTCTGCGGCCTCTCCTTTCTTCAGTTTTTTCTCATCCCTGGGGTCGAGGGTATCAATATTGTAAGTAGTTGTTGCCTTCTTCTGCGCCTCTCTTTCTTTGGCAGAATTGAAGTAACATTCTTGTGCCGTCGTTTGGTCTCCCTCAACTTTCCCTACCCTATAAGGGGTCGGTAATTTTATCATCTGATGAACCGTGGACGTCATGGCTTCAAATTCCTTGAGGGCCACCCGCCCCAGTATAATGTTATAGGTTGAGAAGACGTATTCATCCATCATGAAGAAGTTGACCTTCTTGGTAAGCCATCTCGGCCACTCGTCCCCCATCCTAACATCGGCCTCATACACTCCTAGAGGATGAACTTTTTCCACACTGAAACTAATCAGGGGGTGATGGTATGGGATGATCCTGGCACGGCTGGGACCTAAGGATTTATAGCATGGACAGAACATCTCATCGGCAGAACTACCCCCATCTACCAGGATCCTCGGCACCTTGCATCCGTGTACCCTGGTAGTGATGACGAGAGGGTTATCATGTGGGGCTAAGAGGCCTTTGCAGTCCATTCTTGAGAATCCCACTATCAGAGTATCCATATTAACTTTCTTCCTCTTTTCTGATTTTGCTTCCATAGAGATCGAGTGTACAACTTTTATCACTGCCTTGGCTTCAGCTACGTGGGCCTTCCTATCTGCGACCTCTGAAACTCCTCCTGCCAGTCCCCTGGAGATCATCCCAACACCAAGTGATATCATATTAAGTCTTTTTATATGGACATGATCGTCTCTCGATGGGAGGTTGGGGTCGTGCTCATCATCCAAAAGGTCGTCCCTTCCATTAAGAGGATCGTCTCTGCATGTATCACCTCTCTTCTTCCTGGGGTCGTCCCCTCGGCCCCTCTTGAGGGCACTCTTGTTGACGTATTTCCTTAACTTACCTTCTTTTAACACTTTTTCAATTTTGTCTTTCAGAGCAAAAAACTTGTCGGTCTCATGGCCATGGTCTTGATGAAATTCGCACCACAGGTTTTTGTTCCTCTTGTGGGGGAATGCCCTCAACTTCTGAGGCCATTTTAAGGATCAATCACTCTTTATCTCATTCAGGATGTGTTCGTAGCTGATCGTCAGAGGGGTGTAATCAGCGAATTTTTCGTCTGCAGATCTCTTATTCCATTCTCTGTTCTTTTTCTAGTACTTACCCCCACTAGCGCCTCCTTTTTCATCTTCGTATTTTGCGGCCATCGCCTCTTTGACATTCATCACCTTTCCTACTATGGCCAGTAACTCTGCCATCATCTTCGGGGGGTCTTCAGATAGCTTCCATAATAGCTTCCCCTTCTAGAGTCCTCCAATGAGGGCTGTCATAGCTATACTCTCCTCATAGTCTTCCACCTCTAACTTTTCTTTGTTAAATCTGGCTATGTAGTCTCTTAGACTCTCGTTTTTCCCCTGCTTAACATAGAGCAGGTGTGTTGTCTTCTTCTGCGGCCTCACCCTGAAGCAAAAGTTATGGATAAACCGGTCTGCTAACTTCTTAAAGCTTTTAATTGAGTTCTTCAG
This sequence comes from Sambucus nigra, assembly GCA_949130495.1. Classification (NCBI taxonomy): domain Eukaryota; kingdom Viridiplantae; phylum Streptophyta; class Magnoliopsida; order Dipsacales; family Adoxaceae; genus Sambucus; species Sambucus nigra. The sequence goes on from OX422215.1 coordinate 547,668,301, forward strand.
AAGAGACATATACCAGACATGTGCGGCCCCAGTCAAAGTGCCGAATAAGGCACGACACCTCATCTCATCTGAGATGGAGTATATGTTTGTCGCTGATTAGTACATCTCAATGTGAGGGACAGGTTTGGTACTCCCGTCATACCTTGGGGTGACCACAGGTGGATTAAACTTAGATGGCGTTGGGAAGTTGACTCTCTTCGCCACAAAGGGTGAGCCTATGGAGTATCCTCTTTGAAGGGGGTCTATGTTCCTCAGGATATCACCAATCTTATCCTCCAGCCTTTGGATCAAGTCGTTCCAGGGCCTCGTAGGTTCGGCTTGGCCGATGTTATCCCCTGCCGCCTCTTTGAGATGGACGGAGGGTTCTATTGTGGCAGGCCTATGTCAACTGTTTACTTCCCCCTGACCATCGTCCCGTCTATGGGGTCGGCCCCCATGAGGTCGGCCATCTGCATCCTCCTTTTTGTACCTTGCAATACTTCTCGACGAGGATAATTTTTCTCGTAGGTCATTTACTGGGCGCAGCCTCTCAAAGGCCGACCCCCTGCTCAGACGGTCGAAAGTAGAGCCTCTCAGGTGATCGTCGTGATTTTTCCTTCCACACTTATCTCTTCTCTCCTGGATAGGTCGCACAGTATTATTGGAGGCCTCATACGACTCCCAGCATTCTATGGGGGCCTCTTTCACCTCCAAATCATCATATTTGTCTTCTAGGCAGGGGTTTCCTTGCCTCCCTAGGTATAGACATTGGGGGTCAGCAACATCCCTCCGCCGCTATGGAGGTGGAAAGTCTTTGCGTGGCGCCTGGTGTGGTCCGCTGCTGTCGGAGTAATAATCTCCTGTGAGACTCAGGGTGGTATCATTATGTTTTGGCTAAGAGCTGTAAATTGCTCCTGCATAATCCGCTGGCTTGCTGCTAAAGACTTCAGGGCGTCCGCCACATCCTCCATCTCAGACTGAGGTGGTGTAGGACTGGAACTAGGTCCTACTCCACTATCCGGTGGAGGAGGTGGTGGTGGCATCTACGGTGACATATATTTGAGCTATGAAGAGATGAATGATCAAAAGATTGATGAACTTGAGAACCTTAATAGACTTCTTTCAATGGTGAAATAGCTCCACATGAAGGGGGAGAACTGGTTCACCACTAGAGTTTCCGGTGAGGTCAAGATGTATAACGGAAAAGATATCTTCTCATTCCCACAGACGGCGCCAAACTAATGATGCTAAGATTTAACACCACTAGATAAGTGATGATGACCTCAAATAGTAATAACAATGGCAGTCATGGAGATATGTGTATATAAGTGTATAGAAGGAGATGAGTATAAGTGGAATAAGACAATGATGTATAGTGATTCAGCCAATTAGGCCTACATCCACTGTGAGTGTGTGATCCACTAAATATGAGCACTAATGGCCTTGGATACAATGCACATAAGCTCTCTCTTTCTCTACTGTGTGTGCAAGCAGAGTTTTAGCTAGGGTTACAATTATCGATCCCTTTAAAAAGTTGAAGATGACAAGTATATATAGGGCTTGGAGGGTGTAGTGTACCCCCCAAGCATGCATTGTACATGTGAATGATGATCTAGCCAATCCCCTGCTAACACCTGGATGTGCCACTTGCAATTAATGATGACATAATATTCCCTCACATGAGGGGATGATATTGTTATAACGGTTTAGTGCACGTGCTATATGAGTCCCACGCGCACTATTCCACACGTCTCCCAAGTCACGCGTTGTGATGATATCACCCTCGACCTAGGATGCTAGGCCGAGGCTAAAGTTGATGCTGGCATTAGGCCCGACTGAATGTGGGCCTTATACTGTCATCCCCTCATAGGGTTCTCAGGCCCATGATGAGGGGTCGGCCCTCTATATGGTCGTCTGGGCCATGATGAGGGGTCGACCCCTTGAAGGGTCGTCTGGGCCATGATGAGGGGTCGGCCCCTTGAAGGGTCGTCTAATCTTGGCTGAGGGATCATCCTGGCCGATCTTTCGTGTAACGGAACTGTGGTCATTGGACTCGTCCTAGGCCTGAGCCCTCGTCTGGGTGGAGGAAACCCTCGGCCTGGCCGAGGACCTATATGGGTATATCACGAACCATGCCACTTTGGTCTTCCCTTATATACTTAGCGATCAAGGAATTTAATGTTTTTATGGTTTTTAATTTAAACTCGGCCAACATATTTTCTCTCCTCACTTTCTCTCTCTACATTTTGCTTACGATTCATAATATTTGAGAGGTTTATGTTCGAAAAACTTTGAGATTTTTGTGTGTTATTTACCCTGGTCTTAAATCTCATACACAATTGAGATTTTGGGGTTAGGTGTTTTCCGTTGGTGTTTTTTCGGTAAGGGTTTTGCGCGTGGCTTGAGTTGTGGGTTTTGATTATTTGGTTTGGAGTCCATGGTTGTTTGGATCTCAGTACCCGTTTGGCTTGGTTTCTTTTCTTTTCTGTTTGGAAAGTTTATGCCATAGCTTGTTTTTGAGCTTCCTCTGTGAGTTCTTTTCTCTTATATATACTGATAGAGAGAGGTTCAAAAGTGAACATTAAAAATGAACATTGTAATGAACATTGATACAAAATAACTAATAACCCATTAATTTTAATTCCTATGTTGTAATTGTTCCTTGCCAGCAGCAACAGACATGCGTGTAACACGAATTATTTTTCTAATCCCCCCACATGCCATCAACTATAATCTCATTCTATGTCAACTCGAAGGTAAGGCTTGATCTAAAACCCTATCTTCGTAAATCAGTCACCGGTAGGTGGTTGCGTGACACCTAGGCCACTGCACACCTTCTCCTCTAACTAACGAATCTGACCTCAACCGCCATAGCTATCGGTGAACCAATACTCTAACGCTACGACCACGCCTACTCCCCTGCCTAAACCCAAAACTCCGTCCAGCTTTAACCCCATGCCTCCAACCCGATTTCAAAATCCGCCTTGCCCAACCAACATCTAACCCGAATAATGGGTTATTAGGTGTTTTGTGTAAAAAAAATATTCTATTGACACGCGGGACCATTGCTGCTAGCGCAGACCAATTACAACATAAGAATTACAATTAATGAGTTATTAGGTGTTTTGTATCAATGTTCATTAAAATGTTCGTTTTTAATGTTCACTTCTGAACCCTTCTTATATATATATATATATACGATTTTTGTTTGGTACTGCCCTTATTTCAGATGTGGAGCGTGTGTGCATTTTTCTTTATCTTTTTTAGACCGTGTGTGTGTTTAACTTAGTGTGTTAACTCATGGTTTAACTTAGTGTGTTAACTCGTGTGTGTTTGGCTTGTGCAAAAACCAGGTTTATTTTTTCTTGTGTATAAGTGTGGAGTTTACAACTGTTCCTTCCTTTCATTTTATCACCATTTGTTATTACACTTGTTAACTAAAATTAGACATAACCTGGAATGTGTTCAGTCCCATTTAGTAAACAAGATAATTTTTATGTTATGATTAAAACAAACCTTTTAATTAATTTGTGCGTTGCACAACTTCATTGGGTCTCGGGTTTGGGTGTGTGGTTGTGCGTGTGTTTTAGTATCTATTACTAGGGTGCTATTGGGTTGACTAGTTTTCAACCAAGTTGGGTTGTATTTAGACTAGGCTGGTTGTACGTCTTGTATTTTCTTAGTTTGATTCATTGTAATTGATGGACTGTAATCTGTAACTAATAATTGGTAATAGTGGACTTGGGTGTGTGAGTTGTCCTGGGACTAAGGACACGGGGTTTTCCAATATGGTGGTTTCCTCGAGAACAAATATTGTGTCACATCCTACTTTACCTCATCCCATTCTAAATCTTTTATTTGACCAGGATCATCACAAATCTATTTTAATTTGTGTGTGTATGTGTGTGTGTACAACAGTTTCAATTAACTTTAAATACATGTTTAAAAAGAGTTGGAGTTTATTTAATAACGAACACACGCTAGTATGGTTAGGTTATTACAAGTGTTTGTCTACAGTGGGCTTGATTAGATAAATCCGGAATGCTTCCACTACCGTGGTAATCTTTTTCATCTCCATTATCACGCCATTCCCTTTAATCTAGATTGGATTTGAGGGTCCTTGGATCATCGCAAATTTGTGTCCCAACTCATCATTTTCAAGGATGTTATATGGATTTTGGTCAAGTTTTTCCCGATTTTCCCCATTCTCTTTTTGACGACATAGTCTAGATAGTCGGTATGGGCCAATTCCTCTAGGTGTGATTTCACCGCTTTGCTATTCTCTATCCTGTTAAATGTTCCTTATGGTAGGACCATATCATGGTGGTGTTCTTTTTAAAAGGGTATCCTACCAATTTTATTGGCCACTTGAAGTATTGGTGATCCTTGATTTTGATAAAGATCTTGTATATTGGTTCCTTAAAGACTATCTTGATGGCATAATGAGATTTGATCGCTTTTGGTCGACCCTTATCTTAGCTTTTCCTCATTACGTCGTCTTTAACTTTGGCATACTTTTCAATCCTTGATATTAAATCATCAATAGTGGTTGCTTATTTTTTGGAAAGGGATTGATTTAATACAGAGTTTTTCAAAAATCCAATCTTAAATGAGGTCACCACAACTTGTTCGGTGTAATTTTCCACCTCATTATAAATTTTTAAATCTGGTTTGGCATGCCAACATAAGGTCTATTGCGAATTTTTCTTCAACATAAGCAGTGAATCCATCCTTTTGGGTCGATGTTGATCATGATGAACCTTGTGGTTAAGGTCTATTCAAGATATTTGAAACAAGAGATAAACTTATGTGGGATTTTATCGAACAACTTTTGTTCTACATCCCCCAAACTTGAAGGAAATATCCATCACATCATTGTTCATTATTATTCCAGAGTGTCATTGTCTGGAGGTATTATCAAACATGGTTAGTGGGATCTTTTTTCCCTTTATATATTTTAAACCTTAGCATAGTGAAATTCTTTGGTGGTTCAAAGCCTTCAATTGACCGGGTGAATGGCGACTTCATCTAAATGACAAAATCTCTTCTGACTAGCTGCTTGGTACTCTGGGATCCTTGATGAGATAGGTGTTCATACATTTCCTCCATATGAGATTATGAAAGTCTTCCTTTCCATGGAGACTGATATGTTAGTTCCTCCTTTCTTCTGATCTCCATTAGTGGGAGAGATTTGGATAGCATCGCGAACTCCATCCTCGACTACGATTTTTTCTTGCCTTAAGGATAAGGTAGACAGCAATCTCCTAGTGCCTATATTTATTTCCCTGGATCTCCTTCTCCATTCTGTCTAGGCGGCGCTATAGGTGAGAATTTTCTTCTTGTTGATGGAGTATAGCCGCTTATTGTTTGCGAGTATGTTATTCAAAAGCTTCTATGAACTATGATATTTGACTAGACTATAGTGGTTCATTCTTCTCCACCATTTTCTCCTAACAAGGGCAGTAATAAGAGATATGGATACTTAGATTTTGGTAGGATCTAATCATTAAACTTGATCTTGGGTAGGACATGTTTAGTGTGTCTATCTTGATGGTCACCGCAAGATTATGAGTGCTCGTTGTGTGAATGAGATATGATCACTACTGGTTGGTAAGATTGAGGAAATAAATTCTTTCCCATAAACAACACCAACTGTAAGTGGTAAAATCCTATTGATTAAGGTTAAAGACAAATAATCTAAACAAAACTGGAAAATCTATCACACATATACAAGAACAAGATGTAAGTGTTTTGGCAATGCACCTACGTCCACGGGTGGTTCTTCTTTATTATTGACAGTTTTTTAATACTTGAGACTACATTCCCTTCTTCCCGGGGTCTAAATTTACAATTTTAAAAGAGGATGTGATAAAGTACTTAGGGTCTCAATCACCTTAAAAGTTATTCTTAACTCATTGGTTTTATCGTTTCTTTAATTTCAGTATGCTGATAATCTTTTGTGATTTTTATACTCATGGTGGAAATATTTGAATGGGTCAATGAGTCACGTGTCTCTTTCGAACGTGTGGTGGATTATTTCCCCTCACACTATATATATATATATATATATATATATATATATATATCCCACCACAGTAAATTAATTAAATTATATTCTGACAATAATTGAAGAGGAGTTAGGTATAAATATGGAAGAATTGTGGGTAAAAAATTGTAGAAATATAAAAAGAAAAGATACAAGTTCGTTCAAACGGCGTAGGAGGTTGGTCGAGCGATAACTTTAAGGTTGTGAGATACGTCGCGAGATGCAGGCCTTTTCGCGACGTGCTACGAATTTATAAAAGTAGGTCGCGTGAAGGGCGAGTGAAGTCAAGGATCGAGCGACAAAGGAAGTCGTTCAAGCGGCGTGGTCCTGTCGTTTGAACGATGTGGTCCTGTCGTTCGAACGACGCGGCCCTATCGTTCGAACGACGCTGGTCGAGAATTTTAGATCACATGCCTTTTTGCACTGCCACGTTTTAGGCCTTTGATTTGGTGTCTTGTCGATCTCAGATCATTCTAGCAAGGGCAAAATGGGTATTTGGCTATTAAGGGGGGTTTTATTAAGGGTTTTTGGGATTATTTGGGTTTGTTTTAGTTAGGAGAAGATGGAAGAGAGAGAGTGAGAGATAATGGAAAGGTGGGTGGTCTTCCACTAACACCAGAACCCCTCCACCATAGGACACCACCAAAACACTACTCTTACACCATTTCCATAGAGTATCCAACCCTAAAACACCCATTTTCACCATGATAATGAGGAGCTACAAATTTGGGAATTTTTGTTGGGGGGTTTTTGGAGAATGAAGATGGGATTTTATGGAGTGTGAAGTGGGTCTTACAATGGAGATTTTGGAGGAACTTTTGGTAACCCCTTTGAGGCCACCTTTGGAGGCGGGGGTTTCTCCTCCTAAACCAACACCACCATTAGATCCATTAGAGGTGGGTAACCTTACTCTTAGTGTAAGAATTTTACATTTATAGCCTTGTATGTAGTCTATTGAGTAGGATGTAATTAGTTAAGTAGTGTATTTGTGGTGGAGGAGATAATAAATATTTTTATGTAATAAACATGTTGGCAGAATGTTATTTTGTTAAAAATAAAGAATGGACAATTCTTTCAAGGTTTTGAAATGATGAAAGTGATGTTTTAAGAAAAATGGTGTATTTTTTATTAATTTTGATGAAAAACATTTTATGGAGTAAAATGTTGGCAAATAAATGTAATTCTGTTGAAAATGATATTTTTTTAAATTAAAGAATAAGTAAATATTTCAAGATTTTGGAATATTGAAAGATGATATATTTTGTGGAAATGGATATTTCTAGAAATATTTGTGTTAAACATTTTATGGAATAAAATGTTTGGAAATATAAAATTGTTTAGCAAATATTTGGTGAAAATATGTTTAGACCGTGTAGTAGGATTTTGGGGTTTAAAATTCATCTTCTCGTGCACATAAACTTATAGTATTTTGATATAGGATGTATAAACAAGTTTAAAGAATATTTTTTTGGGCTTAAACAAGATATAATAAAGGTTGAAATCTTAGTCTTCAAAGTATGTGTAATTGGGACTAAAAGACTTATAGTGTGTGAAGTTAAAAGACTACTCGTTAAATAAAAGAATTGACAATTTTCTTAAGAAATCAGTCTCAAGTGTGAATGAAATTCTTGAATAAATAAGTAAAGAAATGTGTACATGGGAATGCTAATCAAAAGTATTAATTAAGTGTTAATGGGTAAGCATGTATTGGTTAGTGAGTAATGTTGTGAAATATTAACACTTATGGGATTAGAAAGGGATTAAAGGTGTAAAAATGTTTCCAATCAAGTAAAAGATTAATCCAAGTGTAAAAAGTTTTAAGGGTTTAAAAACACTTAAGAAGTTAGTGTGAGTAACTTAATAGTATTTTTGGGTGAAATTAACACTTGTGAAAATGGATTAAAAAGTGATTTTGAAAACAAACGGGTAAAATGATAACTTTACTTAAAATGAAACATTTTTATGAAATAAAAAAATGTTGGGAATGGTGTTACACAAAGTGGTTCTAATCGAATACGATTTTTGGAATAAAAATCAAAGTTAAGGTATAAGAGACATGAAATGGTAAATTTTCAAAGTGTAACACAAATTGAGGCGGTAAAGTCCTGGGTTTTGGCTTCGGCCAGATAAAAAGCAAAGAAAATAATGTGGACATTTATAAAATTCTAAAACACATTAAAGGTACTCAAATGATAACGGGATAAAGTAAGAAGGGCCCGGAGCACTTAGGTGAAAAGTACTAAATCACTGGCCAGAGCATATGGGGCGCATAGCCATCGGTGTAGAGCCCGTGTAAGTATACAGTATTGGAAGATTCTGAGAAAAGATAAAGGAAATATGGAACTTATCAATAAATGGGTTTTATGGTAAAATGTGTTAATACAACCTAACTTGAACGAATGTAATAAATGTTCCTATAAAGATGAAATGGACAAGTTAATGCGTAAATCTAATAATGTCTATATGATAAGGAAAAGGTTAAAGAAAGTGAGTAATTAGGTGGTTAAGAAACCTAAATGGTTAACCCATATTTGACATAAGAATGTGTTGTAAAAAGGAGTTTTCAAAGATTCAATAAGTACTTTCTAACATGGTGAATGAGTGTGTTGAAATAACGATTTTTCAATAAAAATACTAAAGTGTGATGAAATGTATGAATGGGTTAAATTCCGATAAAGGAATGGGTTTTAATAAGTCAATTGAAATGGTCTCAAGTGTTGAATTGGGTGTGTTAAATAAAGTGGTAGATACTAAATACGAATAAATAAAACCTTTGATATTATTAAGGTTAATTCATCAGGGCAAGTAAGGTTTTCGAAAATAATATGGTTAAGGCATTGGCACATGGGTTTTCAAAAGGTATATGTATGTAGATATGTACATATCTTCGCATGCATGTGGTTGTAGCGTGTGAATATTCCTTTTTGCCGTTCGTTTTATACTATTTGTATAAATTCCATTGGGCATAGGCTCGCATCCCCACTTTATTACGGCAGGATGGAAGTGATTCCGTACTTTGAGGGTGTTTTACAGGTAAGTATATTTTATTTATGTTTTACGTTAGTACCTCTATTTACTTGGACTCTGGGTACTCCCATGGGTCCCTCATGTAGTTCGTCTCGAAATTGGAATTGCATGCTAACAAGTGAAATATTAATTAAAATAAAACTCGACTAACATTATTTAGGTTGTTTAATTGCACTTAAACCCTAATGCTTAGGTCGGACCAGGTTGACTCTCGGGTAATCCATAAATCTGGGTCGGGGTTACACACACACACACACACACACACACATATATATATATATATATATATATATATATATATATATATATATATATATATATATATATATATATATATAATACATGCCCTTTACTCATAGATGAAGTACAATATACATAGCCTCTACATATGGATCATGTATAATATACATGACCTTTACTCACGACTCATGAATAACAACATAAAGTGAACCAACCTCCTTTTATCGTGTACAATGTACTCAATTCACATACGACACCGTCTCACCTTAATACCTGCAGGTAGATCGTCCACCCTCATACTGTACCGCGATCTTGTCTGAATAGTAGCTATAGAGCTTCGCGCGTACAACACACAATATACACTATTTACATAACTATATTATACATATATAGTTTTAAGTTATTTTTAATATAGTTATAAGTCTACCTACTTATAATTTCTTGTTATTCAAGTTTAAAACTCTTGGTTTGGTTACTACACCTTATGTTAATTCACGTTAACCTAATTACGTGTTTCATATTACATTAACATATTTAAATTAATTCACTAAATAACATTTCCATTTATTAATTAGGTTCTTAATTATCTCAAGTCGTTAAAACCCTTTTGTGGCCATTTCGTTCTCCTTCCTCGGGATGCTTTGGCCGTTGTCAATTTGGGGTGATGTAAAGAGATAGATTCGCCAACATATTTTGTACAAAACAGGGAAAAGAAATGTTGCCGCCTCGAGAGAACGGCATCAAAGATATACTGATACTTGCAAAACTAATTAGTTCAAGGATTCGAGGGCTAAGCTATGGAATGGAAATGTCTTAGGAACCCATCTCTCCTTTTCAGTCTCTCATGGGCATATGTTATTATTCTCCTTAATAACTTCGTGAAGTATGTGCACATGTATATATAAATGGAGAATGAAATTTCTCGACTCGCGTCATGGAGAAAGGCGGAGTGCGATCATCCGTAGGAGAGTTCCCAAAATAATAATAAAAAAATATAATGTGTGCGTTTGTCGCGTCACCGATCATTTATATAATAAATTTGACAAAGCGCAAACATGAATCACAAATATAATATGTGGAAATAATATATGAATAAGGATGGGAAACGAGGACTCGAGTCTCGAGTTTTGACCCGAGATGCCTACGTAGCCTAAAAAGGCATCAAAGTCCACATAGTTCGCATGAAATATGAGGGTGTGGTTTATCCCATAAATCCAACCCGGGATTTTATTAGATGTGTGTGTGTAGAAAATGATGTTTTGGTTTGAGAAAATGTGGTGAGGAATTCCGTTTGAAATTTATAAGCAAAGCCTATTTTTCTTGTTTTCACTTTTTTTTATAGAAAATATAGTATGTGCAATACCAGTAATAAAAAGTGAGATATTAATATGCGTGAACTAACAAAGATGAAATGATAAAATAAGAATTGAATAACTAATGTGAAATAAGATAATTTAAAGAGAGAGTGAAAGATTTGGACATTCTTCGAAAGTTTAAGATTTATCTTAATTGTTGAAGGGCTGCTCTTGTAAGTGGATGGAGGTGGTAGGAGGAGAGGGAATGGATGTTGCTAAATTAGGCAGTAAAGGGATGGAAATGGAATGTGGAGGAGAGGTTTCAATAGTGAAACCACACTGACTTTGAAAGAATGTTACTGAGATCGCTGAGAGGGTTATTTTGTAGGTTCCTTTAAAAGTGAGCACATGATATCCTTATAAAGGGTCAAGGGGGTGCCTATCGACATTATAATAGACCTACCAATGGACAGGCAACCCCAGACACATTGCCGATAGGCAAAGAAATGGGTTTTCCATTCAGAAATATCTTACAGATTTTTCAGAAAAATGGTCGTAAAACACAATCCGTAAGTCTGAATCGCGCACGAGGCATACCATTAGAAGAGGTATTCAGAGACCTTTAATAATCCATGTAGACTCCCTTGGGTTTTAGAGTTGACTGTGATGAAATAGAGCTCGACAAAGCACAACGGTCTTTTGCATAAGAGATTCCAATAGGAAAATGGATTGGTCATTCGAACCGTAAGGATGATTCATGCATGGGATGGACCGTTAGAAAGGGTATTCAAAGCCCTTTTGAAGATTAATTTAGTCTCATTCAATTTTGAGAGTCAACCTTAGTCAAAAAGGCCCAAAAGTACTCGGTGACCCTTCGAGGTAAAATGGGTAGTTCATCCGTACCGTAAATCTAATTCATGCATGGGGCAGACCGTTCAAAGGTATTTTTAAAGACCTTTAAAGATTCATTCAGTCTCATTTGATTTGAAGAGTTGACGGGAGTCAAATGGAGTTCGAGAGTGCTCGGTAGTCTCTTGTTTAGTTTTTAGCAATAAATGGATTGTTTGTCCGAATCCTAAGGCATATCTATGATAGGACCGGACCGTTAAAAATAGGATTCATAGCCCCTTGAATATTTATTTAGCTTTCACTCAAGTGAGGAGGTTGATTGGGGTCAAAGCAGGGCTCGGGAGCACCCTATGGCCTCTAAATCGGTTGTCGATGGTAAATTGGACCATTTTCCCGAACCGTTAGGTCGATTTGTGCATAAGTGGATCATTGGAAAGAGGATTCAGAGCCCTTTGAAGATTCATTGAGCTTTCTCTCAGACAAGAAATTTAACCAAAGTCAAACGGGGCTTAGGAGCGCTAGATGGACTCTGTATCGGTACTCAGAGTATGACCTAGGGTTTTTGGCAAATGAAGGAGTGCTAGGGTCCTAAGGAGATTCTTATAAGGGCACTAGAATAAGGTGTCTACAAAGACCCTCGACGAGTGAGCTTGAATAGGTGAAATCCCTTGAATAGACACCATATGGATGTTTTGGGAAAAGGGGTCAGTTATGAGGACCAAAGGGATGAGGATGACTGGTTTAGAGGGCCAAGGTAGATTCTGAGGACCTAAAGTGGTGACGACCGATTTTGGAGCTAAGTTTAATTGAGGGCCTAAAGTTGAGGGTACCAATTCTGAGGGACGAGATCAATTCTAAGGGCCTAAAGTGGACGAGACTCATTCTACAAGTCGAGGTCAATTTTAAGGACCTAAAGTGATGATGACCAATTTTGTGGCTCGAGGTCAATTTTGAGGACCTAAAGTGGTGACCATGCTGACTTTGAGAGAATGTTGTTGAAGTCACTAAGAGGTATGTGTAATACCCCGTAATTTTATGATATTTATTTTGGGGATTAATTAAATTAAATGTGTATTAATTGGAAATTAATCCGGATAAAAAAAATACTAGTGAGATGCGAGTTGGTATTTGATTTTAATGAGTAATATACGACAAATTCGAGAAATTTTGTTGAGACGCGTATGACAGTCGCGTCAGGAATATATTATTTAATTAAAAAGTGAATTTTATTTCTATTAACCTTATGGTCATTTTGAGTGCGCCAACGCGTCCGAAAGGGTCGAGATAGTCAGAAAACACTAGCCAGGGGTTGTGTTTGGGTCCCGAGGAATTTTTAGGCCATACCGGCAACGTATAAGGGTAGTTTCGTAATTTTGGATTTTTGGGAATTAAAACCCACGAAAATTAGGAATTAATATCTGATTTGGCAATTAACCACTAAACCCACTAATAACATAATGGGCTACGGGGGTTATTAGAATTAGTCCCAAAAAGTTCCTAAGGCAAAACCCTAGCCACCATTCACTTTGGAGAAGAAGAGCTTGTAGAGAGAGAAGAGAGGAGAATTCTGCAGAGAGAGAGAGAACACTTCAACAATTCGTCATCAAAATCAGAGATACACATAAGGCAAGTGGTTTAATTTCGTTTATTACAAAGAATGTTTCTTCCATGCGTAGGAAATTGACAGAATTTGTATTGTTCTTGGGAGTTTGATAAAAACCCATTATTTGGAATTAGAACTTTATATTTTGATGAAAGGATTGCATGTAGAATTGTGTTAGGAGGATTATTCTGATGGAAATACACCTTGTTCATAACAAAAACGGATTTAATTATACCCATTGGTGATTCTAAAATTTTAGGGTTCATGTTCATATGGTTTGGGGGATAAATGAAGGGATTTGATGATTTAATGATGTTTAGGAAGAATTGGCCCTATATAAACGTTAATATATAACCTAAGTATGTTTAGGAATGATTAGAACCCATGTACAGTGGTTGGATTGATGTTTAGATGGGTTTGGAGAAGAAGAAAAGATGGAAAAACGATATAGGGAAAATCTGGGCTCGAATCTGGCCACTCGTTAGAAGACCTGCCCAGGTAGTTCGAACGAGCTCGTTCGAACGAGCTTCTAACGAGTTGACAGTTTGACTTCTAACGAGAGGGATGTTCGTTCGATGACTTTCGTTCGAACGAGATCTCGTTAGAAGGCCCAGTTCGTTCGAACGAACTCTCGTAACTTCTAACGAGCTGACAGTTTAGGCTTTTTAGCCTGTTTTGATCCCGAGTGTTCCGTAACCTTGTTTATATGTAGAGATAACACTTCCTTGATGATTAATTGATATATTTGGGATATAATGAAGAGTAAAACCTAGAAGTGTAGTTGAACCTAAGGGAAATTATGAATTAGGACGTGAGTGTCTATTACGATGCGAAAACTATTGGCGGCCTAAATAATTATATTAACCGGGACCATATAAATTGTGTAGCATTATATGTCGGTATGAGAATGAGAAGTGTACCACAAATATATTATGGTGATTACTAAGATGTGTGCATACTTAGTATATGTATATGATTTTATGTGTATGACATGCCTACCATACTTGCTATCACGAGAGGTTTACGTTCGCTTAGGGCCCTCTAATCCTTGTGTTGCCCGGATTTAGACTGGTACCTCGATGAACATAGGTCAGAGAAGGACTTATTGGAATGTTAATAAGTCTGCTGATCATGGGAGCGCAGGTATGTGCGTGACCCATGTGATGTGACTGTGTTCGCCTCCATTGTTTGTGATTGTTGTTATCTGAGAACGATTCCTGAGAGATTCGGAATGCGTGATCCTTATGTACGTGATGTACCGGGATGGATAGCAGAGTATGTGTGCACCGCAGCTTAGTCTCGGGGTGCTTGTATTGTATATTTATGACGTGAATAATATACACTTAATTAATGGGAACTTTCATGTTGATATTGTGAATATAATTATGGTAACGTTTTGAGTAAACATAACGGGTTAACCGATAGTGAATTGTATTACTAATTGAGAATCCGAGTTTAAGTAGAGACCTCTATTTAATTGATATCGCTAGAAAGTAATATGGGAATCGAGTAGTAAGGGGTAGAACTTATTACGGTTTGGTTAGATATGTATGTTATTTAGATGGGTACGGTACGTTAGGAGTGCACATGTAGTCGAGAGGTGAGAATTTCATGTGAGTGCACGTCCTAACATGTATTTTGCATTTAATGTTTTAATGTAATTAAAACACTTGCTGTTTTTAAAATGATTTCCACTTTCAGGCTCTGACCCATTTGCTTTCAAATCTATTTTTGTAAAAACCATTTTAGGTGCCCAGCCACAAGGACACCATGCTTAGGATCCTCATTCAGGTGACGAGCTGTAGCTGTTTGTGGAAGTTACAGGACTTTGCTTGTAGACGCTTCATCTATCTTGACTCTATATTCAGCATTTACCAGTTGTAGGGCATGTCGTCCATTTCTTTTAGAGACATTTCATTTATTTCAGTTATTCAGACTGCTGGCATGTAATTAATTCAGGATTCAGACTTGTCTTATTATTTTCAGTTGTGGGATTGTTGTGAGGAGTTTTCCTCCGAACTTATTACTATTGGTTGGTTATTTCATTACTTCGTTATGGTGAATGGATTATGTTGTTCTTCCATTATTCTTTTATCGCATGTTAATCAGACTTAATTAAAATTTGGCAACTTACTTTTTAAATACTAGGTGGTTAGTAATCATTTAAATGTTTTCGACAGTGATGCTATTAACTGAACCAACTTGGCATTTTGTATTGATTTAATAAAGGAGTAGCTACCCGGTATTTAATTAGTCGGGGTGTCACAGTATGTTTTTGAGGTGCCTTTCGAAGGGAGCTTATGATCTCCTTATATAGGGTCAATAGGTTGCCAATCGTCATTGTACTTGACGTGCCTATCTGTCGGCAACCCCAGACATACTACCGATAGGCAAGAAAATGGGTTTGCTATTCGTCAATCTCATGCAGATATTTCAGAAAAACGGTCATAAAACACAATAATTACATTCAAATTGCGCACATGATATACAGTTGAAAAGGTTATTGGAGCCCTTTAAGAATACATTGGTCTTCTTCCCGGTTTGAGAGTTTATTATTATCAAACGGGGCTTGGAAGCTCCCGATGGTCTTTTGGATAAGAGATTCCCAGAGGAAATGTAAAGCCAATTCATGAACGAGACGGACCATTTGAAAGGATATTCCAAGACCATCGAATATTCATTCAATCTCACTTGGTTTGGGGAGTTGACTTCGGTCAAATGGGGCTCGAAAGCATCCAGTTACCCTTTGGAGTAAAATGGGTCATTCGTCCTTACCGTAAGGCTTATTCGCGGACGGGTCTAACCATTGCCAAGGGTTTTCAGAGACTTTTGAATATTCATTCAGTATCATTCGAGCTGAAGACTTGACGGGAGTCAAACAAAGTCTGGGAATGTTCGGTGGTCTCTAGTTTAGTTTTTTTGGGAAAACAGACCATTCGTTCGAACGGTAAGGCCGATTCAATCATGGGATGGATTGTTGGAAAGGGTACTCAAAGCCCTTCTAAGATTTATTGAGCTTTCATTCGAGTAAGGAAGTCTATTGGGGGGGAGTGCCCGATGGACTCTATATCGGTCTTTTATAGTAAAATGAACCGTTCGTTCAAATCGTAAGGCCGATTATTGCACGGGCTTGATTGTTGGAAAGGGGATTCACAGCCCTTCGAAGATTCATTGAGCTTCCGCTCAAACAAAAAATTTAATCGGAGTCAAATGGGAGCCGAGAGCGCCCGTGGCCTCTAGATCGGTACTAGAAGTATGACCTAGGGTTTATGGTGAATTATAAAATGCTAGGGTCTTAAAGAGATTCTCAGAAGGCTCCTAGAATGTGGTGTCTACACCTTTGATTATGCTAAAAATTTAGAATAAAAATCACCATAAATCACTCTGAATCAAACCCCAAACCAACCTTAAATATAATTGAGACCAAACCATCCCGTCACACCTTGATCCAGCCCAGAGCTGGCTTGATCTCGTTCTGTAGGCCCTTAAATTCTAGCCAAAAACTATTTTCGGGTTTAATTCTAATTTTCAAATTTATTCCAATTCAATTTGTTCATAATGTTAAATAGACATTTAAGTACTTTTACGCAAGTTTAATCAGGTTCGAAAACATGTAATTAACAACATAACCATTTCCAATGAAATCAAGCACAAGTGTACATAGAGCATAAAGACCAACACATAAAACTTAATTTTTCTCACTTGATTAGATGACTTCAATTACCCAATTGCAGTAGGGATTTAATATATATAACATTATCATAACACGTTTAAATCCCTAACTCTATAATCTATATGCAATCCTACCCATTTCCCAGTAAGCATATGCAAAAGCATGATTTAATCACTTGCTCATAGCTTAGGCTACAATTAGTTTTTGGCATATCCCACTACCAATTATTTTGAGCTGTCACGAAGAATCAATTTTCATCATCTCCATATTCAAGAAGATCTTCACAAAATAAAGGTATAAAATAATTTAGGATTTAAATTTATTTACGTTTATATTTGGGAGTTATTTTATTAATATCGAGGTTGTTTTCTAAACATTTTTCTGGAATTAATTTTTTTCAAAAAGCATGAAAATCGTTCTAATGAGATGCACCTCTCGTTCAAACGACATTGCAACCTCGTTCAATGTGGTTGTTAGAAGGATTCTTCAATCGAACATGTAACGAAGGCTTACTAATAAGTACCCAAAAGTGTTTAAATAATACCCCGAATAGGCGATTTTTAATTGCTAATTCTTGATAAAATGGATCTTATATGCGTTCATGTCTATTTTGTAGATCGAACGCCACCCGCAGATTTAGAAGTTGTATTAAGAGGCAGATGCACATTAAAAGATGTTAAACCTAATCCCCGTACATGTTAACTAGTCCCTAAACTCAAACCTTAACCCATTCCCTAGCCTTGTGTGTTTAGTTTGCACCCTTTATTTTATTTTTATTTATTATTATATTTTTAGATTTTTATTTGAGTCTTTTTAATTTTTAGGATTTATTTTATATTTTTTAGAGTCATGTATATATTTTTAGGCTTTATTTCTGTGCCTGTAAATAATTTAGGAGTGCGTTTTATTTTTATTTTTAGTTTTTATTATTAATTTCATTTTATTAATATTTTTATTAAGGTAGGTTTATTAGTATTATTTTATTTTAAGTCTTTTTATTTATATAGATTTGTAAAAATTCATTAGGTTAGAATTTTAAGTTTTAGTTTTTAATTTTAATAAATATTAATTTTTAGTTTTATTAATTCTATTTTATTAGTTTTTTTTAGGTTTGTTATTTTAATTATGGGTCACAAACTAACATACACACACACACAACTCCTAACTTATATCCTATTAACATCTTAACACATCCTTAACCCACACTTTTCTCCCATACACCTCACCTACACCTTATCATTCTCACACCCATCATCTTCAACCTCCGAACTTTCATTCTCTCTCCTTTCTCCTAAAGTTGAGGGGACCGATTCTGAGGGTCGATATAAATTCGAAGGACCTAAAGTGGAGGAGACTGATTCTACAAGTCGAGATCAATTCTGAGTACCTAAAGTAGTGATGACCAATTTTGTGGATGACCAATTTTGTGGCCCGAGGTCAATTCTGAGGACCTAAGGTTAAGACGACCAATTCTGGGAATCAAGGTCAATTTTTAGGACCTATAGTTGAGGGGAAAAATTTTGAGGGTCAAGGTCAATTCTAAGGGCCTATAGTTAAGGGGACCGATTCTGAGGGTTTAGATAAATTTCGAGAACTTGTAGTTAAGGGAACTGATTCTGAGGGTCGAGGTCAATTTCGAGGACCTGAGGTTGTGACGACCGATTCTGAGGGTTGAGATCAATTTCAAGGACCTAAAGTTATGACGATCGATTCTTTAGGCCGAGGGAAATTCTGAGGACCTAAAGTTGTGGCGACCAATTCTGAGGGACAAGGTCAATTCTCAGAACCTGAGGTTGTGACGACCTATTCTGAGGACCGAGGTCAATTTTGAGAACCTAGAGTTGAGGAGAACGATTCTGTGGGTCGATGTCAATTGTGAGGACGTAAAGTTGTAACGACTGATTCTACGAGTCGAGGTCAATTTTGAGGACCTATAGTTGTAACGAGAGAATTTTTCCCTTTAGGGATCTTTAATTCACTTTTGTACTTGTGGTTTTGTTAAGGATTGTGTTATTTTGGGACTCTACTGAGGAAAGACATCTGGATGGGGATTATGTCATTTTAAGAGGAGATAACTTTACCATGTAATATGAAATTCTTATAGTGGATGGATTGAGAGAAAGTTTAGTCTCAGAATTCTACTGGGGATTTAGGGGGAAGCATTTGATTTGGGAGACTTGGGTTTCGTTGGGAAATGGTAGTGAACTTTTGGGATGCAGCATTTTGTGAAATATATTTAGGGTATTATGCTGGGGATAAGTGTAATATTAATCCGTTTGGGGATTTTGGGAGCTTAAGTGATTTTCTTAGTGAAGAAATGTTCTAATACTTATTTGGCATTTTTAAGAATTTTCTAGAGAATTTTTGGATTTTTTGGCATTTTCTTGCATTTTTTGTACAAAATTTTCGGGAGCTACTGACCGGCATGTTGTAGGGGTTGCCATTTGCCAATGTCATGGACTCCTTGGCTTCCTTAGTAAGAGGAACACGCAGGTACCAATCAATATGAGCAGGGGTCTGCCAATCAACATGTCGTTTAGACTCCCATAAGAAGGGGGTGATACCTCCTCATTTTTCACATTTTTTTTTGCATCTGAATCTTATACTTCTTCTCTCTAAAATCTGTTTCTACGTTCTTACTTCTTCAAGACTTCAAATAGAGAGTTCTTCCAGCAAGGAATACAATGTGGAGTGGTTGAATGTTTATGACTGGGTGAGCCTGGAGTGATGAGCTAGGGTGCCCCTTTCTTTGGGTAATGATAATGATTTTGACTTGTTTGATCCAGTAGCTGAGGATCGCTTTATTTTGCGCAAGCCATCACACCACCATTCATGTAGGGTGAGGAACCCTAATGGCTATGTAAGTATAGTGACTTTTTGCATTATTTTTTCTTTTTCTTCTTTTCTTTATTTTCTTGTGCTGATTAAAAGGTTTTTTCTTTCTTTTTGGTTTTGATAGACTGACATCACCCCTTCGAGCATGCATTCCAGGGGGACGATAGGGTTGAAGGATGTATGGGAGAGTCTTCCAGCAGTGGTGCACTAGGTTATTACTTTTACTGGCTTTGGCCATCTGGCACAGGCTTTGGATGAGACACCGTATTCTACTGCAGTTTTATGTGCGTTGGAAGAGAGGTAGTGGGCCACTACCCACACCGTTCACTTGAGTTTTGGGGAGATGACTATGACTCCTATCGACGTTCATCAGCTGTTACAGATAGATTGCGAGGGTGTGCAGATAGAGGTGGATGGTATTGCAAGGTTGACACCGAAGGTGATTCATGTGGCGTTGGGCGATGTGGGTAGGATAGTTTCTGGAGATTCTATTCTCATTTCCTCTCTTGGGGAGGTTCTCTTGAGTAGGAGGATTGATGAGACTGACGGGAGGCAGGTGAGGTAGATGGTCCGATTATATATTTTGCTTTTGTTGGGTAGTTTCTCAGTGGTGACATCGTCCATCTCTATTTCTTGCCATTTTTTAGTATCTTTTCGGATGTCGCATTCGCTCTATGATTGGGGAAGCATGACCTTGGAAATACTTTCCTATTCTTTAGATGCATTTATCTGGTGCTACCAACAGACTTTTACGGGGGCCACGTACCTTTAGCAGGTAATTCTCGCATGTTCTTTCTCTTTTTATGCATTTCCTTGCATTTCTATTAGTTTCTTCTTTATTCATTCCTGTCCTTTCTGCAAACATGGTTCTATGAGGTGATGATGATCAATGCCAGGTTCATATCCCTAAATGAAGAGAACTTGGGGGACTTTTTCCAGATGTATCGGTGGAAGAAGTCCAATAGGCAGTCGAATCAGTCTTTATCCCTGGTGGTTATGCGGTAGGCTCTGAACACGCTAACGAGCGATCGAGTTATTTACTTTTTTCTTCTGAATCCTCTTTTGGCATTTTCTTTCTTTGCACAAATATTGATCTTTGTTGGTAATTTCATGTGACCTTTTACCCCTAGGGTACGACTCCTCATCACACGGGGGTGGCTGGCATGCATGCGCAAATGCAGAGGTTAGTGGCACATAATTTCAGGTACTCCTGGTACTGGGAGAGAGGGTTGTGTGATGGATAGTGGAGTATGAAGTGGAGATCCACCGGTGGTTCCACCAATGTATATGATACGGGTGAGAGAGATGTTCGCCGAGGATAGGGCAACATCGATGGTTGGTGAGGTTTATTCACTCTACACAGACACGACGATGACCAATGACTACCTGGATTTTATGATGAGCTACCTAACGCCCTTCTTCATTTATAACGTAGTGAACATGACTCCACCTTCCATGACTTTGGGTAGAGGTACTAGTAGGTCGGTGGAATCCTCCCACGGCACAGGTGGTACGTCGTCGTCGGCGACAACAACAGAGGAGGCTCCGCGTATTCAGGTCACTTCGCCCTCATGTAATTTTCAAATGACTAAAGGGGAATCACTAAGCCTGTCGCACCGCCCTAATGCAAAAAATCCAGGGTTAATAAGGCTTACGAAGGACGTCCTTCAGCCCGAGGTATATTTTTCTCTTTTGTCTCTTCTAGTTTATTTTTTCTCTTTACTAATTGATTTGCCTTTTGTTTTTGTTGCTTTGCTTGCAGCACGTTCGGCTGCTGAC
The DNA here is from genome assembly GCA_949130495.1 of Sambucus nigra. Classification (NCBI taxonomy): domain Eukaryota; kingdom Viridiplantae; phylum Streptophyta; class Magnoliopsida; order Dipsacales; family Adoxaceae; genus Sambucus; species Sambucus nigra. The sequence continues at coordinate 547,689,627 of OX422215.1, forward strand.
CACTTGTCTAAAGGACAACAGGGGCTGGGTGGCCTCCGCGACTGCCTATATTAAGGACTCTATTCCTTGTTGTCTAGTTATACCTTTTACCTCGAAGGAGGGATCAGGCTCATGAAGTGGAGGTTTTACAGCTCGTCGCCAGGGGAAGCGTGTTCGCCACAGGGATTGGGGGTTTGAAGATAGTGGTGAGAGATTGTGGGTTCATCCCGTTGTCTTGTATTTTTTGTTTCTTCTTCTAACTGAAAAATGTAATTATGCAATGGCAGTTTATATATGAAGAAGATTTCTTAGTACTCTTACTTGTTTTAATGACTTATTCTACATGCACCTTTTAATTTGTTAATGAGACTGTAAAATGATGGGATATTTATTTTTAGAAAAGAGATTAAGTAACTCGAGGAAAAGACTTATGATGATAAATTATGGGTAGAAATGTATAAATTTTGAACAAATAACCCTCACATCTTAATATAGGGATTATTTTTTTTAGTTTTCATTTTTGACAAAAAAGAAAAGAATGAACTTTCTAAACTAAGGAGGTTACTGATTGGCATACGCATTGTCTTTCCTCTCGGCATATGGGTCAATTCAAATCATCGTAAGGCTTTGATTTCACTTTCCTGCAGCTCAGAGTAATTTGTAGGGTAGAAAATCATTCGGACTCCTTAGGTCTCTTATTTTTAGCCAAGACTTTTATTTATAAAAAAGAGTTAAGGAGGTGTAGTTTTTCATCCATTCTCACTTTCTTCTCCTTCTTTCTTCTTATTATCTACTCTTTTATTCCCTAAATGGCCCTTCCGAAGCACACAAAATTCTCTTCCTACCACAAAATCCTAGAATCCATGCGTATTTATAACGTGGACCATGAAGTTTTCAATTTCTATCGAGTCTCCTTGTGGCATAATCGAGCCATTGATTAGAACATGATGGCAGTGGAAGTGTAATTTTGGTATCCTGAAGACCACATTTTTCGAGGTCTGTTCGACCTGTGAAGAGTTCTCAACCATGTTGGGAATTAATCTCAGTGTAGCGACAGCTATGCCCTATTTTCTCGATCTCCTCACGATCTATTGATGGACTTGATCCACATTTCCCCTTTGACAGCTCAGTCAATGGTCACTGGGGGATAATCTCTATTCCAACTGTCATGTATTCCGCGCGTCTGAGGGATTTCAATGTTACGGTCCATGCCTTAGTTGTTTCTCTATTCACAACTTAGAGGCTCTTACTGGTGATGGAGGACCTATTGGTGGAACCTCAGTTGTCTGCAATCATAGCGTGGATGTCTTACTGTTATAGTCCTACGATGGTGATACTAGCGAAGAACCTGAATAGCCTTGATGCGGTCGTTTTGACTTCTTGAGAGCGATCTCGGTGATGCTGTTCATGTGGCTAGATGAGAGATTTTTTTTGTCAGTTCCTCTTGAGTATCCCTTGATAGCCATGCCAAATTTCTTTACTCGATACTCTATTAGTTTTGGCCCATTCGTAAAGAATTAGGTTAATTGGTTTGTGGAGCACGGAGCTCGATGCCTTCGTTGGTTGGTGCCATGGTGGGGAGAGCTCCATCATGTTCTTGATATGGGAGAATACCTGTATGTTCGGTTAGTTAACATATAACAGACTTCGTTATATTTCCCTTGGCGACTTCTACGCCAAGTCGGATGGGAGTAAATAGTGCCTCCTCGCATACTAAACTTCTTTTCTGCGAAAGACTTAACTGAATCTCTGCACAACAGGTTAGGTTCTCTGTAAGAGAATCGTCGGCAGACAACCCATCCATCTTAATCCGTAGGAAGGGTCTGGCATGTGTCCGAAGACTATTTGAAATGGCTGTGGAAGTGATTTATAATGAAGATCTTGGCGGCGAAGACTGACCAAAGGTGGTTTGTTCTTTTTTACACCATGAAGGGGGGAGTAGTGATTTTCTCCAGGCTGGTCAGGGTGTACCTTTCTATGGAGCGTATTGAGAATATCAACTAGGTAGGAGAAGTTTGGGAACCTGAGGGAGTGGATGATGATGGGGATGGGTCTTTCGATAGTTGCCGATAGGATTTTTGTGAAGTTGAGATTATTTCATGTGAAGCTTTTGTGTGACTAGGATGTTTTTGTATGTTTTTGGTTTTGTGTCTATGGGATTTGGGAATAATTTTATGAAGTTTGATTAGGCTTGTTTAGGAACAGTTTGGTCAGCGGAGAGGGGTAGCTGGTTTGACTCTATTGCTGATACTTCGTGTAATAATACTGAACTCCCCAATTTGAAATAAAAAATACTGTAATCATATTTTTTTGCCTCTTAATGAGTTTTGCATTTAAATTATCCATACCAATCGCTAAGGCATACATAATCCTTTTGTTCATGTAAATGATAAAATTAACTATCATTCTCGAAGGTTAGAAAAGAATAACATTTTGTGGAAAAAAAAGGGACCGTGCCCATGTAGAGTGTATGAGCTACCTACGTACCTCTGGGGGTTTTGAAAATTTTAAGAGTTCTATTTTAAAAGAAAAAGGTTTTTTAGAGGATCAGGTCCCACGTAGTTCTGGGTAGAGAGAAATGAAGAGTTTTATATTAGAATAGAAGGGGGATGAAAGGAGTCATACCGCGCAGAGATTTCGTACTAAGGGCAAAAATTTTTAAGATAGCCCAGGTTGACTGGACATTCCATTTCTTCTCCGTTAAGGTTAGTGAGCATAGCACTGCCGTCGGACAAGATCTTCTTCACTATGTAGGGGCCACTCTAGTTTGGCTTGAAATTCCCTCTAGGGTCCCAGAAGGGTTCTATGATTTCTTTGAGGACCAAGTATCCTTCTTATATACTATGTCCCTTGACTCTTTGGTTGAATTATCGCCTTATCTAGCGATGGTTCCCTTATATGTGGTATATATCCTTCAACCTCTCTTCATCCAAGAGTGATAGTTCGTCAAAGTGACTCAGATACCAATCTTCCTCGTTGGCTCTGCTTTTGAGCATAGCAGTGGGTTGGCATAACTTATATTTGGATTATGAAAGGGGTTATCATTATTCCTTCGGGCATGTCAACAATGAGGCCAACATAGCAAGGGCATCAGCTAAGCTATTATTTGCACGGGTTAAGTAGTGGAAGATGATATCTCAGAACTGGGAGTACAACTCTTATAGTTGGGTGTGGAAGGGTAAGAGCTTCTCGTCTTTAACTTTCCATCTTCTAAGGACTTGGCTGATGATGAGGGCGGAGTCATCGTAGACATCCAGGTGTTTGATACCTTTCTTGAGGGGGACTTTGAAGCCTATAGTGAACGCTTTGTATTCAGTGATATTGTTGGTGTAGGAAAAATCTAGCTTTATGACAATAGGAGTGTGAGAGTCATCAGGGGCGATCAGGAGTATCCCAGTGTCGTGTCCTTTTTTATTGGAAGCACCGTTAAAGAACATTTGCCATCGAAGGTCCTTCTGAAAGGTGCAGAGAATATTTTCATCCGAGAATTTAGAGGCCTGAACACTAACCTCTTCTATGGGGTAGTCAGTATGGTAATCGAAGATGGATTTCCATTTCATGGATTTCTGCGTAACATACATGATATCGCACTCAAATAGTAACCTTAACCACTGGGCCATTTAGCTAGATATGGTGGGTTTCTCAAGCAGGTATTTGATAGGGTCCATTCGGGACACAAGTCTGATGGGGAAAGTGAGTATGTAATGCCATAACTCTTGAGTGACGCGGATTAGAGCAACACATGTTTTTTTAAGGCAATGTAGTTGACTTTGTACCTAACTAATTTTTGACTGGCATAGTAGATGGCTCTTTCTTTACAGTTATTTATAATGTATTGGGCTAGCAATATCTATTACTGTTAAGCACAAGATTATATGGATACCTAGCTATAGAGGCATAAGTACCAGAGGTCGGGTAAGATATTACTTAATTATGTCGAAGGCTTCCTAACAGGCCTCATTCTAGACTTTGGTAGATTCCTTTTGGAGGAGTTTAAAGATGGGTTCGCAAATAGAAGTCAATTGGCTGATATATTATAATTTTACCAAGAATTCACGAATTTCCTTCTCCATTCGATGCGATGGAATTTCGAGTATGTCTTTTAATTTAAAAGGGTTTGTTTCAGTTCCCTTCTCGCTGACCATAAATCCTAAAATATTTCATTTTGTGATGCCGCAAATGCAGTTTTACAGGTTTAACCACATCTAATACTTTCAAAGGAAATGAACGTGACCTTCTTGAGTCTTAGACTTAATAATTATGTTATCTACGTAAACTTTGACCTCCTTGTGTATCAGAACGTGCAAGATGGTTGTGGCGGCCCTTTAGTAGGTAGCCCCTGCATTCTTGAGCCCGAATGGCATAATCGTGTAACAAAAGGTTACCCAAGGGGTGATGAAGGCAGTTTTTTCTTAATGGTTAGAGTGTATATTGATCATATTGTATTTGAAGAACCCATGAATGAATGACTTGAGAGCATGATTGGCCTTGTTATCCACAATCATGTCGATGTTGGGTAATGGGTAATCATTTTTCGTAGATGCTTCGTTCAAATCCTGGTAGTCGACGCACATGCGAACTTTTCCTCCCATTTTCAGTACGGATACAATATTATCTAGCCATGTGTGATATTCGATCACGCGAATGAAACCTATGTTCAACTTCTTGATTACCTCTTCCTTTACTTTAAGTGACCATTCGATGTGGAGGTTTTGCAGTTTCTGTTTGATCGATTTTCATTCTGGGAGAGTTGGAATCTCGTACTGAGCTATTTCAAGATCAATGTCAGGCATGTCATCATAGGGCCATACGAAGACTTCCAGAAATTCCATTAGAAGCTCTTCGATTTACGCACGCTCATGATCATTAAGGGTGGGCCATATCCTAATCTCACGTTATTGGCTATAAAACTGAGATTAATAACAAAAGTTTCATCCTCATTAATTTGAATGCGATTATGTTATTTGTTATTAATCTTATTAATTATTCATTTGAAAAGTCATCATCATCAAGAGTTTGATTAGAATCAAGATAATTAGTGTAAGGTGTAACAAGATACTCAAAATTCTCATTTATTTCACTTTCGAGAATAACAACGTTGAGAACCTCATCCAAAGAGGTATCAATTACATTGTTATAAAAAAAGGAGGAACGATAACAAATGAATATATAGAGTAAATAATAAGGTTGGGTTACATCTTAACACGTGGGACCGGTATATCATTCTAGTTGAGAAGAGGTTCATCAACGACCTTGATCAGAGTGTACAAGTCCGACGATGTAGTGCCTGAATGGATCATATAGATTATCAGACCAAGTGTCTGCAGATTGAATGAATCTTCGGAATCGCTTCCCTCAAACCCTTCAGCAACGGTTATAACTTTCTTAGTGAGATGTTGCACTTTATGTTGGAAGTCTTCAACCCAGGAGTAGTTATCTTGAAAGAATATTTTCATCCCTATCTTCATCTTCTTATCCACATGATCATACCATAGTTCAAGAAAGTCACAGAAGGGAAAATATTCACCCTCTTTGATGAATCTTCCATTCAAGGAATCCCTCAAAACAGTCTTGGCATCTTCTAAGATCCTTTTTAGCTGTCGTTAGCGAATGATTTTGAGTTCTTCTAGTGAAGTCTGATAAACTAGGCCACATGGGGGAAAGGACAATGGGTTCCTGTATCCATTGTTAACATCGTCTTAACCCCACTCTGGGCATAAAATGCATATTCTTGAACATTTATATTATGTTGACATTGTTGTGAGGGTTGTTCTCTAGACATACTCAGTAATTGAAATTATCCCCTGCCAAAGGGGAAGTGGATCAACCCTAAAGTCGGAGAGAGGCATGTCATTTATCCCATGCTATATTCTAGTATCGAAATTCTGTGCCGTCATTTTAGTATTGTCATCATCCCCTAAAGTGGTAATGACTTGACCATTATCGAAGAATTTTATCTTTTGATGAAGGGAGGAAGATACCCCATGGATGCTATAAAGCCACGATCGACCAAGCAGTAAGTTAAAACATGCGGGTATGTAAATAACTTGAAACTCAATAACGGGATTCATAGGGCCAGCCCCTATTATGAGTGTTATGGATCCTATCACCTCTCGACGGGTGTTGTCATAGGCATGCACTACGGTGGAAGTAGGTGTAAGGTCACTTACTTTCAACCCCAAGAAATTAAAGGTTTTTAGCGGGAAAACATTGAGGGCAGATCCATTGTCTACGAAAAAGAGCTGGACTATAGTTCCCATCACTTTAATGAAGATGTTGAGGGCATAGTTATGATCAAGGCCTACCTTTTGAATTTCTTCTTCTAATAAGGAAAGGAGTCTAGTGGTGGTCAAGGACCCAACTAGGTTTACAGATTCTTCTAGAGTGGTGGAAGGAGGACTGTGGTCCTAGTGAGAAGCTTTATCAGAGAAACTTGGTGTAATTAGGAAGACATTAAGAGTCCCCATAAGGTAGTGTTGTCTTGATTCTTCTTGAGTTGGTCTAGGATCTTACTCTCTTCAATGGTCATCTCTGGTATAGGAAGTTCTTTGACAACTCCCTTTCCTTTATTTGTTCCTGATGGTTGAGAATTTAAATTATGATAGTTCCTTCCTGATCTGGTCACATGGTTTACGAAGGAGGGGAAGAATAATAACCTCGTGTCTTCATCAATTTGGGGGTGCATGGCTACTTTATTGATTTCTTATAGCATATCCTCAAAGGATATCATCCCACATAGTTTGATTATCAGGTTGAGCTTTCATGACTTAGTTCTTCATTTGAGCTATCAAACTCGTTCCCCAATTGGGTGGCAATGATGTCTTCCTTCCAAGAGAAGTCAATGCATTCTATGACCTCAATGGCTTCTTCATATAAATATTCCCACTCAATAGGGAGGTGTAAGAGTGAAGGGACCAATCGCCCTTTTAGCTTCAAAGCGATGAGTAAATCAGAAAAGCTGCAGATCTCACTGGTCTGTCAGAACATGTCTTCCATAATCTGTACTACATCATCCAAATTTATTTCAATAATGGGTACTACCCAATTATCTGACTCCCAAGCCCACTTCTGAGCTTGTAGGAACATGATATTGAACTTCTGACAGTCGATGGTCATTTCAGAGGGAAATTTCATCCAAAAATTTAGAAGCCAGCTCAGTACTATTGATAACTCCATATATTTCCCTCCGAACTGGGTACGAACGGTAATACAAGCCCTCGTGAGGAGTAACAGATCTTGGTTCGTGAAATAGTTAGCGTGTAAGAGAAAATATGGGCAAACTTTGAGCAGTTTGGGTGAGATTACAACTATAATGGGTGCTTTATTGGGCACAATTAAAGTAGATGGATCAAATTTCGGATAATTTTCTAGAAAAATGGCATTTGTATTTTTTGTAAGTGGGTTATGAGTGGTGTTGGGTTTAGGATTGGCTGGTGGGGTGATGATACCCTGATCAGTTAAACCTTGGACTACATTTCGGAGATGAAAGCGCTAATCAGTAGTATGGTCGAAAAACTGGTGGAAATCACAATGAGCGTTAGTTTTAAAGTTTTTGGGAAGTGGGTTTGGTAATGGACGAGGGTCCAAAGGTTTGATGAGGATTCGTCTCAACAAGGCCTGATATACTTTATAGACGGGAGCATAGAGCTCGTTTTATTCCTTTATGGCGGGATCAATAAGGTTTTCTGGTGCCTAAGCGATAAAAAGTTAGGAGATATTGTTGATGGTTGATATTGTAGTATTGTCATGCTTCTCGTACTTTTGGGGAATGAACTATCTGATTATCTTCTTTGGCTCGACTACTGTCTTGGTAACACTTTCTTTAGTCTTCACACCCGCTTCCTGAAGAGCTCAAAAATACGGATAATATTAACCTCCTGTAGTTACTCTGATATGGGACAGGAAATTCTTCTTCACTATGCTGACTTGTTCTGCTTTGGAGGGCCGATTGGTCATGGTGGCAGCTTTATCCCTCCACCTTGCTATGATGTTTCTAAGACTTTAAGCTCTAGATCACGGCATGTAACCTCTAGTTATTCATTGTACTTATACTATAACATGACTTACTAGGCAACATATTCCCAACTACAGATTTTGGATTCTTTGAGGGATAGGAACCAATGAAAAGCACTGTACTTTAAAGTCTGTTGGACAATCTAGGACATTACCTCTTCAGAGGCGCCAAGAAGGGTCATGGCTCAGAGATAACTATGAAGGTGAATAATTGGGGTCCCACTGCTCCCGAATTTTTTGATGGCTGGTATCTTGAATTTCTCCGAAAATCTTGCTTTAGGGTAGGGAGACATGTGGATGTAGTCTATGTAGTTCCTTGATATCTTAACTTTGTTAAACTTTTTCGATAACATCTTGAGGTCTTCCTTGACCTTGTTTAGTTATTCGTCCTTGGGATCAACGGGTACTTACAAGTTATCCCCCGACTGGGCTAGGTTTGGCATAGGGAGCTGAGCTGGTAGCAGCCCATTGGCAAGCGGGGCGTGCTAATATTCTTTAGGACCTAATTAGGCTCGGGAGTGGGTGAAGCCATGGAACAAGGGAAGACAATCTCGGGTTCTTCAGGGATCTGGGCTCGGTTTTGCTGCATTTCATGAACATCTATTAAAAGGTTGTCAATCTTGGCACTGAGTTGGGCTAGGACTGTCATCAAATTAGGCTGCGCATTTGGTGCTTGATCGACATTTTCCATGGAGGACTAGTGAAGGTAGATTCCGAATTCAGATGAAGTAGCAGGGGAACTGGAGAAGCTTTGGGGTGGTTCGATGGAAGACCAAAGCCAATAGGGAGACAGGCCAAGAATCGTATATGCGGTCGACCTGAGAAAGAAAACCATTCGAATTTATATTTGAAATGAGGGAGGAAAGGATTATTTTTTTGGTATTTTCGAAAAGGATAAAAATAGTTTTTGACGTTTTGGTAAGAAGGAGGAAAACTGTTTTTGTTGTTTTTGATAAAAGGGAGGAAAAATAAGATAAGAGTCTTATTATTATTATTATTATTATTATTATTATTATTATTATTATTATTATTATTATTATTATTATTATTATTATTATTATTATTATTATTATTATTATTATTATCATCATCATCATCATCATCATCATCATCATCATCATCATCATCATCATCATCATCATCATCATCATCATCATCATCATCATCATTATTACTACTACTACTACTACTACTACTACTACTACTACTACTACTACTACTACTACTACTACTACTACTATGTTTTCACTTGAGTTCGGTTTACCTAAATGCAAAAGAACTGCCGACTGGACGTGAGTCTGGGAAAATCGGGTTTGAAAAATAGGTAAGATAATGTTTGAATTGTTTTTCGGCTCATGAACAGGGACCTGTTTTAAAAAAAGATGAAATAGCACAAAAATTTGGGCGGCATGCTGACCCAGTATTTTGGCAGAGCTTCGTGTGGTAATCGACAAACTAAATATGAGTGCCCTAGGTCTGATACCTATGTGAGGTTTATGGAGTTGTTGGGTTAGTGGAAAGGTTCCCCCTTTGGCATGACTTCCATGATATTCTTCTTGCTTTTGAGGGAAATTGGTACGTGTGGACAAGCCATTTGATATACCTAAGTGTACATGAATTGCCTCACTATATACCTCATGGAAACAATATGTGTGAGAGAGAATTCAATATACTCAGCATACGTGAATGAGTTTCATGCTATATACCTCCCGTCGTGATTTCGGTCAAGCGGTACAATCCAGGGGGACCGTTTGATATACATCTAAGGTACTAGGCCAACGGAAGGTGAGAGTCATATTGCTTAGGTTAACTATGACCTGTCGGACCAACCCCCATCAAAAAGTGACCCCCTAGTACGAGAAATTTTTTTGGTTAACAACCATGCTCTTGGTGATATAGTGTGCAAAATGCATGACTCATAATTAGTATATTATGGAGAGAATATTTTATTTGGCATGATGAGTAAAAGAAGCACTATACTAATAGGGAAGAATGTGCAAGTGTCATGAAAAGTAAATCTAGCATGGAGAATGAAGACTACACTAAAAATGGTTACATGTGAGTGAGTGATATATGAATACCTACAAGTGGGTGTGTGGCAGTGAACCTAAGCATGGATTAACTAAACGTTGCGTGTGATATGTGCAAGTGATCATGGATATAGACAAGTGTGAAAAGTGGAGGTGTGTGCTAGTGAAACCTAAGCATGGATATTCTAAATTGTGTGTGAAACACGTGGGTATAAGTGATCCTACGTACAAGTGAAAGTAGTGTGAGGTGTACATTGAGGGTATTTACAAGTGCGTGAAGTGAAAAGTGAGCGAAGAGTGATATAAGAAAGAGGTATATATATACAACAAGTAATAAAGGAAAAAAGGAATCTACACGTAGGTGCATATGCACACATGTGAAAAATGATAACACCCATGTAAGAATAGAGTCTAGCCCTCTTATGACAAGTAAGTCTATCCCCAGCGGAGTCGCCACTATTGCCATCCCATTCTCCTCCTTGGTATGTCGGCGCTCGCGTGCGCGGTGGAGTGAGAGAGAAGGTCTCTCGCCCTTCCTCGGGGTGATTTGGTCATCGTCAATTTGGGGTGATGTAAATAGATAGAGTTGTCAACCTATTTTGTACAAAATAGGTAAAAGAAATGTTGCCGCCTCGAGAAAATGGCAACACAGATATACTGATTCTTGCAAAAACAATTAGTTAAAGGATTCAGGGGATAAGTTACAGAATGGGAAGGTATTAAGCACCCATTCCTCCCTTTCGGTCTCTCATAGGCATATGTTATTATTCTCCATAATAACTCCGTGAAGTATGTGCGCATGTATATATAAATAGAGAACTGAATTTCCCGACTCGCATCATGAAGAAAGGCGGAATGAGGTCATCCATAGGAGAGTTCTAAAAATAATAATAAAAAATATAATGTGTGCATTTTTCAGGTAACCGATCATTTATAGAAAGACGACGATATAAATTGCAAAAAATGAGAGCATGAATCCCAAAATAATATATGAATAAGAATGGAAAAAGAGGACTGGAGTTTTGGGTTTTGACCCGAGACGTCTACATAGCCTAAAAAGGCATCAAAGTCCTTGTAGTTCATATGTAACATAAGGGTGGGGTTTATCCCATCAATCCAAACGGGGATTTTATTAGACGTGTGAATGTAGAAAAATGATGTTTTTCGTTTGAGTAAATGTGGTGGGAATCCCGTTTGGAATTTATAAGCAAACCCTTTTTTCTTGTTTTCATTTTTTTATAAAAAAATCAGTATATGCAATGCTACTAATAAAAAGTGGGATATTAATATGTGTGAATTAACAAAGATGAAATGCTAAAATAAGAATTGAAGAACCAATGCGAAATAAGATAATTTAAAGAGGGAGTGAAAGATTTGGACTTTCTTCGAAAGCTTTAAGATTGAGCTTAATTGTTGAAGGGATACTCTTGAAAGTGGATGGAGGTGGTAGGAGGAGAGTGAAGGAATTTTGCTAAATTGGGTGTGAAAGGGATGGAAATGGAATGTGGAGGAGAGGTTTCAATAGGGAAACCACGCTGACTTTGAAAGAATGTTACTCAGATCGCTGAGAGGGATGTTTTTAGGTGCCTTTTGAAGTGAGCTCATGATATCCTTATAAAGGGTGAAGGGGGTGCTGATTGACATTGTAATTGACCTACCTATTGATAGGCAACCCCAGACACATTACTGATAGGCAGAGAAATGGGTTTGCCATTCGACAATCTCATATAGATTTTTCAAAAAAATGGTCCTAAAATGCAATCTGTAAGTTTGAATCGTGCACGAGGCATACTGTTAGAAAGGGTATTCAGAGACCTTTAAGAATCCATGGAGACTCCCCCAAGTTTTCGAGTTGACTGTGGTCAAATGGAGCTTGAAAAATAACGACGATCGTTTGGACAAGAGATTCCCATAGGGAAACAGATTGTTCATTCGAACCGTAAGGCTGATTCATGCACGGAATGGACCGTTGGAAAGGGTATTCAAAGCCCTTTTGAAAATTCATTTAGTCTCATTCAGTTCAGAGAGTCAACCTTGGTCAAACAGGGCCCAAAAGTGCTCAGTAACGCTTCGAGGTAAAATGGGTCGTTCATCCGTATCGTAAGGCTAATTCATGCACAGGGCAGACCGTTCAAAAGTATTTTTAAAGACATTCAAAGATTCATTCAGTCTCATTTGATCTGAAGAGTTGATGGGAGTCAAATGGAGTTCGGGAGTGCTCGGTGGTCTCTAGTTTAGTTTTTGGCAGAAAATGGATTGTTTGTCCGAATTCTAAGGCCTATTCATAATAGGAGTGAACCGTTAAAAATGGGATTCAGAGGCTTTTGAATATTCATTTAGCTTTCACTCAAGTGTGGAGGTTGATTGGGGTCAAAATAGGGCTCGGGAGCACCCTGTGGCCTCTATATCGGTTTTCGATAGTAAAATGGACCATTTATCTGAACCATTAGGTCGATTTGTGCATGAGGTGGACCATTGGAAAGAGGATTCAGAGCCATTGGAAGATTCATTGAGCTTTCTCTCAGACGAGAAAGTTGACCAAAGTCAAACGGGGCTTGGGAGCGCTAGATGACCTCTATATCGGTACATGGAATATGACCTAGGGTTTTTGGAAAATAAGGGAGTGCTAGGGTCCTAAGGAGATTCTTAGAAGGGTACTAGATAAAGTTGTCTACAGAGCCCCTCGACGAGTGAGCTTGAACAAGTTAAATCCCTTGAATAAACACCACATGGATGTTTGGGAAAAGAGGCTAGTTCTGCAGACCAAAGGGATGAGGATGACTGGTTTAAAGGGCCAAGGTAGATTCTGAGGACCTAAAGTAGTGACGATCGATTCTGAAGCTGAGTTTAATTAAGGGCCTAAAGTTGAGGGGACCGGTTCTGAGGGGCGAGATCAATTCTAAGGACCTAAAGTGGAGGAGAATGATTCTACAGGTCGAGGTCAATTCTAAGGACCTAAAGTGGTGACGACCAATTTTTTGGCCCGAGGTCAATTCTGAGGACCTAAAGTGGTGACCACGGTGACTTTGAGAGAATGTTAATGAAGTCACTAAGAGGGATGTTTTTTAGCTGCCTTCCGAAGGGAGATTATGATCTCCTTATATAAGGTTAAGAGGGTGCCAATCATCATTGTACTTGACTTTCCTATCTGCAAGAAACCCCAGACATATTATCGATAGGCAAGGAGATGGGTTTGCCATTTCGCAATCTCATGTAGATGTTTCGGAAAAACGGTCATAAAACACAATAATTAAGTTCAAATCGCACACTGGATATACCGTTGAAAAGTTTATTCGAGCCCTTTAAGAATACATTGGTCTGATCCCGGGTTTGAGAGTTTATTATTATCAAATGGGGCTCGGAAGCTCCCGACGGTCTTTTGGACAAGAAATTCTCGCAGGAAATGTAAAGTCAATTCATGTATGGGATGGACCAAATGCAAGTATATCCCGAGACCTTCGAATATTAATTCAATCTCATTCAATTTGGGGAGTTGGCTTTGGTCAAATGGGGATCGAAAGCACCCGGTGACCCTTTGGAGCAAAATGGGTCATTCATCCTTACCGTAAGGCTTATTCGCGGACAGGGCTAACCATTGGAAAGGATTTTCAGAAACCTTTGAATATTCATTCAGTATCATTCGAGCTGAAGAGTTGATGGGAGTCAAACGAAGTCTGGGAACGTTCGGTGGTCTCCGGTTCAATTTTTTTTAAGGAAAATGGACCATTCGTTCGAACTGTAAGGCCGATTATTGCACGATTTAGACCATTGGAAAGGGGATTCATAGCCATTCGAAGATTCATTGATCTTCTGCTCAGACAAAAAATTAAATCGGAGTCAAATGGGGGCCGAGAACACCCGGTGGCCTCAAAATCGGTACTAGAAGTATGACCTAGGGTTTATGGTGAAGGAGAAAATGCTAGGGTCTTAAGGAGATTCTTACAAGGCTCCTAGAATGTGGTGTCTACACCTTTGATTATGTTAAATATTTAGAATAAAAATCACCATAAATCACTCTGAATCAACCCCAAACCAACCTTAAACCTAATTGAGACCAAACCATCCCGTCCCACCTTGATCCAGCCCAGGGCTGGCTTGATCTCATTCTATAGGCCCCTAAATTCTAGCCAAAAAATAGTTACGGGTTTTATTCCAATTTTCAAATTTATTCCAATTCAATTTGTTCCATAATGTTAAATAGATATTTAAGGACTTTAATGCAAGTTTAATCAGGGTCGAAAACATGTAATTAACAACATAGCCATTTCCAATGAAATAAAGCACAAGTGTACATAGAGCATAAAGACCAACACAGAAACCTTAATTTTTCTCACTTGATTAGATGACTTCAAGTACCCAATTGCAGTAGGGATTTAATATATATAACATTATCATAACATGTTTAAATACCTAACTCTATAATCTATATGCAACCCTACCCATTTCCCAGTAAGCATATGCAAAAGAATGATTTCAATCACTTGCTCATAGCTTAGGCTACAATTAGTTTTTGGCATATCCCACTACCAATTATTTTGAGCCGTCACGAAGAATCAATTTTCATCATCTCCATATTTAAGAAGATCTTCACAAAATAAAGGTATAAAATAATTTAGGATTTGAATTGATTTAGGTTTATATTTGGGAGTTATTTTATTAGTATCGAGGTTGTTTTGTAAACATTTTTCTGGAATTAAAATTTTTCAAAAAGCGTGAAAATCATTCTAATGAGATGCACCTCTCGTTCAAACGACATTGCAACCTCGTTCAATGTGGTTGTTATAAGGATTCTTCAATCGAACATGTAACGAAGGTTTACTAATAAGTACCCAAAAGTGTTTAAATAATACCCCGAATAAGAGATTTTTAATTGCTAATTCTTGGTAAAATGGGTCTTATATGCGTTCATGTCTATTTTGTAGGTCAAACACCACCTGCGGATTTAGAAGTTGTATTATGAGGCAGATGCGCATTAAAAGATGCTAAACCTAATCCCCGTACCTATTAACTAGTCCCCAAACTCAAACCTTAACCCATTCCCTAGCCTTGTGTGTATAGTTTGCAACCTTTATTTTATTTTTATTTTTATTAATTTTTTTAGATTTTTATACGAGTCGTTTTTAATTTTTAGGATTTATTTTAAATTTTTTTAGAGTCTTAGATATATTTTTAGGCTTTATTACCGTGTATGTAAATAATTTAGGAGTGCATTTTATTTTTATTTTTATTTTTATTTTTATTTTTATTTTTATTTTTATTTTTATTTTTGAGTTATTATTATTAATTTTTAGTTTTATTAATTTTATTTTGTTAGTTTTTTTTAGGTGTGTTATTTTAATTATGGATCACAAACTAACACACACACACAGCTCCTAACCTATATACTATTCATACCTTAACACATCCTTAACCCACACTTTTCTCCCATACACCTCACCTACACCCTATCACTCTCACACCCACCATCTTCAACCTCCAAACTTTCATTCTCTCTCCTCTCTCTTATCCTCCATTAACACCCCCATTAACCTCTCTTCTCTCTCTCCTACCTAAAACCACCATACCCCAACACCCAAACAAACCACCACTAAACCAAATTCAATCACTACTAACCCACTAGTCTGAGATCCATCTCCACCCTTAAACCTGCCTGAAAATCCCAAAAAACTGACGCCGGCCACCATTCCAAAATTCGGCCAGTTCATCTTCCGAACCCACCTACCTTAACTCGAGCCACTTCATCCAAACCCTGACCTACAACCACCTCAACCATGGAAAACCAACAAGACCAAACTCTTACCCTGTCGGAACCAACCCATACCCATTTTCCAACCTTATCCAATTTCTACTTGCTTTTAGCCATTACCCGGTTCAAACCTCAACCCCGGGGATCCATACCTTACCCGCTGCAGTCCCAAAATCAGCAACCACCAAACGACCCATCAAACCCATGACCCTATAACCCAATACCCGGACCTGTTACGAACCATCTCCCATACAACCCGATTTTAATCCAAACCCATATCTACCTAAATCCCATTCAACATAACCAAGACCCATTTCAACCCAAGACCAAAATCGTCCAAGCACCAAAAAAATCAAAATCCAAAATTAAAACCCACTTGCTTGTTTTAAACCTTTATTTCCTAAAAATACCCCTCACACTTATTCCCACTCTCTCATTTCCTCACCTTCCAGATGCATTTGTGTGCATTACTCACATTACCCCCTCTCTCACCTCATACACCACATGCACATTTAAACTCCCAAATTGCCCATATATCCATGTCCACGTTATAAAAAAAGAGACAAAACCCCAAGTAGAGAGGAGACTCAAGAAAAGACTAGAGGGAGAAAAACACCGTTGTAAATAGTATAATAGTGTCCTATTTTATTTCATTTCTTTTCTTTTATTTTATTAGAGATTGGTGAGAGATCAAAGTGTATTGAGAGATTCAATTGAGTGTATATATTAAATTATAAATGTTTTGAATCTCAATTTGGATGGATATTACTCAAGTTCAATGAAGATTTAGAGTTCAATTTTGCAAATCAAGGAGACGTGTTTGAAAATTTGTTCTCTTATCTCTACTATTTTATTTTAAAACCTTTGATTGATTGATTATTATATTTTATCTTAATGTTAGTGGTGGGGTGATTCCATTATTTAATTTTAATCCCACTTTAATTAGTTTATTTACTTTAAATGTTCATTTGATAATTAACTTTGCACTCTTACTTTTGATTTACGCCTCGAGAAAGGGTAAATGATTTTCGAGAGAAAATCAAAATTCTAGTCTTAGTTTCCATTTTAGAATCGAACTAGAGATAGTTTTTTTTTTAAATGTGAAATTATTTCTTTGAATTTCAACTCTAAGCTTATGATTTAAACTCATTTAGTAAATCGATCCTAGCGGGTGGTTTGTTAAATGATGTTTGGATCTACTTTTGAAGAGTTGTAGGAGTGTTAAATTTAATTTTTTTAAAAGGTTATTATTAAAATTACGTTTGCAATGAGGGTTTATTTGTAATTTTGATACTAACTTGGGAGGTTTAATTTGAATGAATTAATCAATAAGATTAACTAGAATATATGGTGTAATCATATTCCTTGTTAACTCTCACTTTGATTTCCTCATTCATCTCATATTTTACATTTTTATTTAGTTAGATTTCACTTATTTTTCATAACACTTTTTAGTTAGTCTTTAGATCTTTGATTTAGTTTAGTTTTATTTCACCCTTATCACAAAATTATTTTAATATTAAAAAAAAGCTAAAAAAAATAGAAAAAGTTAAAAGGTAAAAAAGAAATTAAATAAAAAATGAATTGCATTACTTTTCAATTGGTTCACTCCTTAGATTAGGATTGACATCCTTACTTACCTCTATGCAAGTTTTATATAGTTCTGTGTAGGTGATAAATGAATTGATTAGCTTGGTTTTGCAACAACGGCAAAAACAAACAAAAGTCAAAGTTATCACTTACTGTTTTATCACGTTTGAAGCTCATTCAAACGAGATTAGGTTATTGTTCGAAGAACCTTAGTGTCATTTAAATGAGAGTCTATTCTCGTTCAAATGAGGCTTTATTTTATTTAAACGAGACTAGCCTCCTCAAATTTTGTGCTGCCTTATAAATACCTATTTAGTGCAGAAAATTATTGAGACTTTTGCAAATTCGGTTTTTGCAAAAGTGCTGTAAAGAAACTCACTTTCAATAGGTAAAATAACTATTTTGATTCACCATCTTTACTCGCATTTATATATGTGAATCAATTTAAAACCCTAGATTTATATATCTGAGTTATACTTGTGGGGAGATTCTCTTCACTGCTGACCCATTGTGGTTCTAGAGGGGATCACTGCTGAAAGAAAGACCAAGGCTGGTTGGTGGATACCAAGGCTGAATCGACACGAGTGGACAACTCTGGATTGAGTTGTGTTATGTAGAAGTTTTGTAAGTTACGTTTTCTAAAAACTCTCTATATTGCTGATAAAAGGTTTTACCCGCAATGGGTTTTTCCTCAATTTGCCTTGATTGTGTTTGTATGCATGATTTTATCTGCTTTATCACCTAGTTGCTTGTTTAGGGTAATAAAGATAAAATTTGGACTGTTGTGTGTCGGACACTTAATTGTAAAATTTATCCATTAAGATCGTAAGGTCACTCTCAATTGGTATCGGAGTCTGTCGCACAAAATTACTATGTGCTCCTTTCTCTAAAACATTTTTCTCTCGATATCAATTTTTTTCTGAAAACTGTTGATCTTTCAAACATTTGATTTTATTGGAAAATTTATATAATTGAGTGCCCATCTTCGATGCTACTGATTATGCGTATTGGAAGGCTAGGACGACGTCTTTTTAAAGGCTATAGATGAACTTTCCTGGATTATCTATGAAAGAGGGTGGACACCTCCCACTGTCACAGTCGATAATGTCGTCGGCCCTAAACCCATCTCACAATGAAGAGAGGACGATTTTAAGTGGAGCAACTTTAACTCCCACGATTTGAGTGCCATCCCAGGAGCCGCCATCCCTGACGATTTCCATCATATTATGAAGTGCACTACGTCAAAAGAAGCTTGGGATACCCTCTAGCTGACTCACAAGGGTATCAATGTTGTAAAAGCTTCTAAGCTGCAAAATCTCACCACACAATTTGAAACAATAATAATGCTTGAATCTGAATCTTTCGACGAGTTTTATACATAACGTTTCGACATAGCTAACTCGAGTTTCAATTTAGGTGAGAGGATACTTGAGATGCGTGTAGTTAAGTAATTATTGAGATCACTTACCACTCGATTTATTTCTAAGGTTACGGTTCCTAATTCGCTAGGGATCCTAGATACTCTTAGTTTAGAAGAACTATTAGAAGATCTTCAGACGTATGAGATAGATATGTTCCGGAAAATAGTTAAGCCTAAGGATATGGGGGTAACACTTAAAGCCTAGTCCAAAAAGAGAGAGGAAGTGTCAAAAAAGAGAGAGGAAGCGTTATCCTATTCTAAATTTGATTACAATAGAGATGATTTGACCCTTTTTGCTAATAATTTTAAGAAATTTCTCAAACTTAAAAATAAAAATACTCCCAAAGATAAGCAAAGTTTTGAGAAAGATAAAAAATTTAAAACGGGCAACAAATATTTTGAAAAAGAAAAGAAATATTTACCAAATAAAGAAGAAAAGAGATGTTATGAGTGTGAGGGAAAAGTTCACAAAGCTCACGAGTGTATAAGGTTGAAACGCCAAGGGAAAGGCAAAGCTACCTTAAACGTCATGCTTAGTGACAGCAAGGTCAAGTCGTGAGTTTTGTAGAAGAATCACATTATGGATGTAACTTCACCGCATTCATGGCTAGTCATGTTAGTACATAGAGCGCACCTCACGATGACAAGGAAGTTGCTAAACATGAACACCTGGATAAAGAGTCTAGTCGTTCTGAGGAGAGTGAGGGTGAGAATACTTTGAGTGAGAGAGAGAGTGACCTTCGATGCACCTATGCCGAACTTTATATCGAGTCCTTTAAAATGAAGAAATAAAATAAAGGTTTAGCGATGAGAGTTTTAGCTCTAGAGAAAGAGTTACGTTAGGCAAGAGATAGTGAATCCTTAGTGATAGAAGATTTAGAAGAGAGAGTTTGTTTAGTTGAGAAAGATAACGGGGACTTGATGAACGAGTTGGGTAGTCTTATTAGAGATCTCCAAGAATTCATGGATACTCGTGAGAAACTTGAAGCCCTTGTATCCCAACTCGAGAAAGTACTCAAATGTGGCAGGGAGATCATGGTAACTATCGAGGACACATCGAAGAAGGTTGATAAGATGATCCTAGGCCCTGCTTTAGGAAACATCAAGAGGCAATGAATAGGCTATAATGGTGCATCCACTTCTCATATCGTACCCGAGCCGGTTCCCGAGTTTGTGATGGATACTTATAGCCCTCAACCGAATCCACCTAGGAGGCCTAATCCACCTAGAAGATTTCCACCTAGAAAAGAAAACCGATATAGACCCAAACCTATCTATATTTTCACCTATTAAAAAAGGAGATGTCACCTTCGAGAGTTTTGCTATAAATTAGGTAGGACTAGCACTACAAAAAAAATTTGTTTTTAAGACCCTATTTTTTTAGACAGGCAAAATATTTCTTTAAAACATACTTTTTTATACGGATATAATTATTCGTCTCAAAAACTATTATTTTTTGAGACAACTAATTATATTCGTCTAAAAAAGGTGACTTTTTGATACGGTTAATTATATACATCTTATAAAGTAAACCAAATGAGACGGTAAATACTTACGGTATCAAAAGATATACCAAATAAGATGGCTAAAAAAATTGGTTCCCACGACTAATTCTTTTCATCTCCTGCTCATCACTTTAACCTAACCTCCCACCTAAAAAATAAATAGAAACCCACTCAAATTTACCCAATTGCCAAAATACCCAAACCGGCATTCAACCCCCCTGGCTTCTTTTCCTCCACCGTCCCCTCCCCCCAGCGTTATTTTCCTCCGTCGTCACCCCCGACGTTCTTCCTCCTCCATTCTCCTACTCTCCGAACGTTTTCTCTCTCTTGTTGCTTTTCATCTCGTGGTAACTTTTCATCTTTGCTTTTTTGTTGAGGAAAACAACATATAAATTATTGTTATTTGTCTATTTTTTTATTATTTTTCTTCTTCAAAATATGCTACTGTAAATAGTCAGTTGGACAATGGTGACAATGGGTGATCAAAAATTATTCTTAAGACATAAATAATGATGCCATATACATAAACTATAAATAAATAACCATATGTATAATACTTATATAAAATGTAAATAAATAGTGGACGCTTATTTGTTGATTTTAATTTTTTTTAGCTTTCAATGTAACCTAATAAGCAGATGTATAATAGGCTATTTATTTTGTTTGATTTTATATAGCATTATGGTTCATATTGGCTCAATGATTCTATAATAGGCTTTTATTTAATTTTGGGATTATAAGTATTTAGTCTTACGTTTTTAATATATGTGTGTTTAATCTCATGTCATCATTTTTTTGTTGGTCCTATATTTTTACACTTGTCATTTTCTACAAAAAGAGACATGGGCTGTTAGGAGAGGTTACATGGAATTGGAGGGAAGTTTTGGACACTTATGGGACTGAAAGCAACTTAAAAACACATGGTATGGAAGACTAACAAAACTTAAAAAATGGGACTAAAACAAAAAAAAACATTTAATTTTTAAAGAAATCTTTAAATACATGAACCAATTATTCAAAGATCCTAAAAATTATTTTTCCCCCAAACCATTAATGTTTTATTTTTATGTATTTGAGATTTGTAGAAGGATTGATCAGGTTTTTGATGTAAAGTTGTGATTGGTAGATCTTTTTTTTTTTATGTATTTCTAAGAATAAAGTTAAATGATATTGGGTCTTATTACTACTGAGCTAAATGCAAGGATAACAATGCTGTAAAGTTCTACAACTACTTTAACAACAAGTATAGAAATTAAATTAACATGTTAAAGAAGTAGTGTGAATCTCATTCCTTCTTTAATTACATATATTTTCTCAGAAAAAGTTTGTGACACTAAAGGAGTACGAGAAACAAAAGAGGAAAAGAATAGAAGAAAATAGAGCAAAATTGAAGGAATTGGGAATACATGAATTGTATTCGTCTATTCAAAACAAAGATAAAAAAAAGTGGTTCAAAGAGTAAAAAAAAGCATTGGTGTTGATGATGAGTTTATGCCACGTGAAGAAGAAATGAGCATACGGATTCAAACGAAGATAAAAATGGGTATGTGCCATGTGAGTTTTTTAATGTGTAAATTTTTAGTATTATAGATGTTAATTAATTGATTGTGTGAATTCTTATTTGATACTTTCCATTATCATGCGTGCATTAGTACTTCAATATTTCAAATTTGAGTTGTTCGATTTAGTTAGCCATAATATTACTTCTATTAATGTGATGAATTATATTCTTATTTTTATAGCTTGTTCCCCCTTTATGTGATAATGTCTTTAGGAACTCATGTTTGCCATTATTAATATTTTTATCTTTTCATCATCTTGCAAAGACATTATTAATTTCTTTATCTTTATATTACGAAATATAAATTTACTGACATTTTTTTTAGGTTCGTAAATGGGAACAATGGATAAGAGTTGGATTGATTTACGCAATCGGTGTTCAAAAGAATATATTAATGGGATTGACAGGTTTCTTAACTATGCATATGCAAATAAAAACATCGAGACAACAAAATCTATTGCCCCTGTAAGAGACGCGCAAATCGAGTGTACCACACCCGACAAACTGTGAGAGATCACCTTGATATGCATGGTTTCAAAAGGACATATAAGTTTTGGATTTTTCAGGAGAAACTTTTGGTGGTGTAAGCAGCGATTAAAATACTCCGTAGGATGATATGTTAGTTGATGATATACCTATACTTGTTGAACTGAGCGCTCGAGATAACATGCTTATAATGGTTCAAGAGGGAACATGTATTCCCCACACATATAACAATATGCGTGAGGAGGAATGTAACACCGAAGATGTCTTTGAATCTGACAAAGATGTTCCAGAGTACTATCAACTTATGAAAAAGGCTAAATGCGACTTCTATGAAAATTGTCCGCCTGGAGTTACCGAATTGTCATGTGTTGTTGAATTATTACAAATGAAGCTACTTCATGGTTGGACAAATTGTTCTCTCATGGCTTTATTGAAATTTTTAGGGAGGGTGTTTCCGCATGCTATAATTCCTAAGTCTTACTACCAAGCCAACAAGCTAAAAAAAAACACTTGGGATTCAAGTACAAGATATGGGATGTATGCCCAAATAACTGTATGTTATTTCGTAATGAAACCAAGGGTCTTAAAAAATGTGGCATATGCGGATCTTCTCAATATAAAAATGAGGAATCAAGTATTAATGATGTCCATGGTCCGAAGGTATCCGTAAATAAAATGAGATGCTTCCCTTTGAAATCGAGATTGTAGAAATTATTTTGGTCATCCTATTCAACTCCTTTAATGAAATGGCATGCTGAGGAAATGATCGACGATGGTGTAATGAGACATCCCGCTGACTCTCCTGCTTGGAAAACTTTTAATAAGAAAAACCCTTCTTTTGCGAGGGAGATTCGCAATGTTAGACTTGCGTTAGCTGCAGATGGATTTAATTAGTTTCGTAATATGAGCATTAAGCACAGTGCATGGTCAATTATCCTCATTATTTACAACTTACCTTTGTAGTTGTGCATGAAGCAACCTAACTTGATTTTGTCTATTCTTATAGATGGACCAAAAGGACCCGGAGATAAGATCGATGTATTTTTACAACCATTGATTGATAAGTTGATTGAGCTATGGATTGAAGGTTTATGCACTTACGACGCGTCATGTAAGTTCTTTCAGTTGCATGTATCGTTGTTATGGACCATTAATGATTTTCCCGCTTATGCCATGTTATCGGGATAGAGCACAAAAGGTACATTTGATTGTCCTTGCTTTAATGAAGACCACCAGTCAATGTGATTAGATAATGGTAAGAAGTTCTATTATTCGGGTCATCGTCGATTCTTAGACTCGCGCCATAGGTTTCATAGGCAGAAGGCACCATTTAATGGGAGGGTAGAATTATGTCCAACCCCACTTAAAATTTTGGGCTTGAAAGTATTGCAACAGTTGAATGATCTTGACGTTGAATGTGAATATAAGATGGAAGATGTCTTTAGAAGGAGGGAAAGAGAGACGTTAGAAAAAAAATAAACAAGCAGTTCCAAAATGTAGATTTGGTTGGAAAAAGAAGAGCATATTTTTTGAACTGCCATACTGGAAGGATAATCTTATTCGCCATAATCTTGATGTCATGTATATTGAGAAAATCGCTTGCGATAATGTCCTGTTTACATTGTTGGGTACTAAAGGGAAGACAAAAGACAATTTATAGGATTGAAAAGATCCCAAAAATTTAAGTATTAGATCAGAGCTATATCCTCAACCACGAGGGTCAAATCTATAGTACCTTCCTCCAGCAGAGTACACGATGAGTAACAAAGAGAAGGAGATTTTTTTAAAAGTGTTGCAGAATGTTAAAGTTCCTGATGGCTACTCTTCGAACATTTCACAGTGCGTGAACATGCAAGAAATAAATATTTTGGGATTAAAGATCCATGATAATCATATTTTAATGCAACAATTACTTCCAATAGCAGCGCGAAGGGTATTACCCAATCATATTGTCAAAGCCTTTATTGAATTAAGCAATTGCTTTTTGATATTTTGTTCAAAAGATGTTACTGCATCTGCTTTGGAAAAGTTTAAAGATTGGATGGCCCTTACACTTTGTAGCCTTGAGAAGATGTTCCCTCTGAGTTTCTTTGACGTAATGGAACATGTAAAACGTGTGATACCGATTATATAAGTGCCCCATAGGAAAGATTGTGATTTACAAAAAAAAAAATATCGTACGATTTTGCGAAAAATAGGAATACGCGATAAATTAGCGTAACCTGCTCTGATACCAATTTGTAAAACGTGTGATACCGATTAAAACTAACTCGCAAGTTTCCAATCAAACAGTATTTAATTAGAGTCTATTTTAAACCAAATTAATCCAGCCCCTAAACAAGCATCGAAAGTGCGTGTGTCAACCCATAAATAAATATAAAGCATGCGACACAATAAATGTGCTGAGACACAGATTTCAGGAAAAAAAAAACCTTTCGGGTAAAACCTTTATTTCACTATCAATTAATAAATCGCAACTTACAATTACAAAGAGAAATCTATAATGGATCAATGCGTAGCCAACCCACATGTAACAACCCAAAGATTTGAGCGACTATTTTATACTATTTTTGCCTGACGGGCTAATTTTATAAAATAGGAATGTTGGAGTAAATATTATTTCCCGTGAGACTTAGGGATAATATTTGCTATGCTTTGTCTATTTACCGTTATGAGAAGGTAAATACTGTTATATTGTGTATTTTGCGTCGTTATATGTAAAACGACGGTTATGACCTATATTTAAATTTGGGTATAATTAATGAATTAAAATGGATTTGGAACACAAAAATAGTTCACACTTTCCAGAATGCCAAAATAGGGGGTGCGGTTGTTTTTAAAATAGTCGAGATAGTCGAAATAAGTGCCCAGTTGTAATTTTTGGGATTCGGGCATTTTTAAGGGGTTATGACTCAATTAAGTGGTTACGAGTCATTTTAGTGGTGTATTAGCATTTAGGAGTGGGGGTTTATATTTTTAGACCCTTATAAATCCCCCACCCCCTTTCTTTTTCTTCATTTGTGTGAGAGAAGCCAAAGGAGAGAGAGAGAGAGAGAGAAGAGAAAGTAGAGAGAAAGAGAGAAATGGAGGATTTGGGCCGGAATCCGTCGCTACCGGAGGTGTTCAGAGACTACGAACCTCGAGGCAAGTTTCTTACTTGCTAGATATTGATCTAATGTGATAAATTGCATGTGTAGTTAAGTTTTGGGAGGTTTAAACCATAAATGGGTTTTGGGTGATTTTGGGTGTTTAATCCTTAAATCTTAGTTTTGATTTGATTTGAGGATAAATTATTAGTTATAAATGGTGTAGGATTGATTTAGGTCGAATTGTTGTTGTTGATGTTGGGAGAAATCAAAGTTTTGGGGTTTTGGGATTTTAGGGTTCTTACACCCCGTAGCCCAAATTGGGCAAAATTCCAGGACCGAATCGATTCTGCCCTAAGGGCGAATCGATTCGGATAAGGAGAGGGTTACAGGTCTTGCAGACCGAATCGATTCGGATTTAAAGCGAATCGATTCGGCAATTGCAGAAGGTCAGTTTTTGCTCACCGAATCGATTCGGCTGTGTAGCGAATCGATTCGCAAGGGCGAATCAATTCGGCCCGAGGGGCGAATCGATTCGGTTCCCCTGTTTTTTTGGTGAGATTTTCTTATTTTGATTTTTTTTGCCTTTTTCTTTTAGGTCCAAGGTTTAGGAACCTTCCTTTGGGAAGTAATTAAGAATCCTAGAGGGTGGTTTTGGGTAGACTAATACCCTAGGATGATAAGGGGATATTTAGGCTTACCCGAGGGCTATGTTGCGTAGGTTGATATCCGAATGATTTAAGAGATTAACCTAGAGATGAAATTGGAAGTTAAAATATTAAGGTTGAGCTTTTGAGAGACACTCCATTATGGAGACTCACTTTGAGGGCTTATGAATTATATAAACTATTCGAGGCTATTTTGAGGTTAGTGGCACTTTGGGTCTTAGGTCATTAATAATATATGACTTAATAAGTATAAAATGCACCTTCTAAGATTTGGTGCTAAATGGATAAATGGATGATTTTTGGAAATGTAAAATGTGAGTTTTCAAAAATGGAAAAAGTAATGTTTTTCATAAATGTTAATTTATGGATACACACCTCTCTAAATCGCTATCATAAGGGAAGTTGCGCGCGTTGTGGTGAAGCCCCCTGGCTAATGATGCAGGGTGGATATAGTCCCTAGGCCATGTGAGCGTTTGTATATATATATATTTTATGCGCTGGTTAGGAGATTCCGAGTGTGGTCTTGACTATCCCGCAGGCACATGGTCGCTTCCTGACGTTTCGATAGGATCCCAGGTTGTCTTGGAGGCCCTGGAAGATGATAGCCATTTAGGGGCGCGCACAGTGGGGAAACCCGGACGGGCAGTCTTAGAATCGTTATATATATATATATGAATATAACTATTCTAAATCAAGTTGGACTTGATGTATGTTGAATGCCATATAGAGCATGAGTAAGTGCCATAACGAGCACGATGTAAGGCCATAAAGAGCCTATGATGATGATCATATTCCTGATAAGGAAGATATTTTTACAAAGTGAACAATTGTGATAAATGCCAATAGAGCGTGAAAAGTATGATTATATTTCCTATTAAGGAACAAATTCATGAAATGAATTAGTTTACGATGAAAGTAATTTGGTAAACATTTGATAAAGTGTTGTACCATTTATATGTGTACTCCTAAAGAAAGAATTAAGAATTGTGCCATTAGATGATGGATGGGTTTTATTTCTTTTCCTTTTGTGTAGCTGTAGATGTGATTTCCCACTCTTATGCACACACACACTTGTTGATTATTTCATGCTTAGGGTCTAATGTATCTCGATGATCAACCTTGCCTAAATAGTAGTGTATCGGGGGGGTTCCTTGTTTGGATTTCGCTTTGCGAGACACCCCACGCACGAATAAGGGCATAGTGTTGAGACTGGGGAGAAGTTAGCCTTCTGTTCTTTCTATAACCTGAGCATCATTTATATTGCGCTAGGTTACTGCTAGATTGAGAGGTGAGGAATATTATTGTTATCTGCGAGAGATTTACGCTCTTACCTGCCATGCATTTTAGTCACATGGTAATCATATCAAACCCGGCCCTGACCGGTTTCTATATTTCCTGGTTTCTTCATTTCTTTGCCGTTACAGGTGCGCTTCCGCATGGACATCTGTATTTACATATTCCATTCCAGTTGTCATGGAGCTACAGCATGTTGCGGATGTTGTAGGATACTTGTAGTAGACGCTCCTTTCTTCTGTACTCTAGTTATGTTCAGTATAGTTATTCGGGCGTGTTTTCCCAAGGTATTGCACTCATTTATAATATTGTAAATATTGATTGTAATACTTAGCATATCATTTGTATTGGTATGTGCACCGACAGCTTATTCGGTGATTATTTATTGTATTATCATACTTTATTCTTCGATTTTTGATACCCACCGTTTTTACAAATGGGATTGTCTAAGTGTTTCTCTTTTACTTTTAAAATTTTTGTATATGACAATCCGTTTTCTAAAATGATTGGTGGTTATCTCATACTATTATGTTAATCGACAGTGATGCTAAGAATGGACCATCTATGATTCCTGTGATTATTGGAGTATTGGGTTGGCCACCTATTATTTTAGTAGGCGGGTTGTCACAGATGGTATCAGAGCATTAGGTTCTAGAGTCCTTAGGAATCTGTGCGGATGTTTTACGTCTTCTGCGTTTCTCTCTATTTTGATGTAGAGCCTTAGGAATAAGGTCATTGAATTCTCTTGTGAGATTTCGTTCTCCTGCTACGGTATGAGAACCCCGAAGATCTTCTACGCGTTCGTGTGAGGCTTGTAAGCCGTTAGATGAAGGGCGTTGAGGAAGGCCGTTGTGAAGGCGTCATAGGATGGGATTACTATAAGCTGTAGGCTGTGGTCGGGAATAAGGACCGCTTTGAAGGCCTCTCCCTTTGCAGCATTATTTTATATTGTTGCCGTGACTACTAAGTACAGTGAAAATAGTTTTCCCAAGTACCGCTGCCGGTAGAGAGTGGTACTATGCTTGGGACTCCAAGCAATGTCAATTCGGAGTTGAGAGGTTCTTTATAAGGACCACGTGTTGAAGTTCGGTTGGATAGAGGAAGTGTAACCTCGTTTGGTGGAAGTATAAGGCCCGAGAGTTTGGCCTAGAGTTGGGTATAGGAGTGCCCAGGTGTGAGGATTTGAGGAAAAACCTTTCGCCCTTAGGAGTAAGGTTGAAGTGGCGGTAATGATAGTCGCCTCTTTATGGTGGGGCAGAATGTTTTGCCCATAGAGAGAGCCTCTCAGTGGAAATTCTAGGCTCGTAAGTAAGTGTTGGAAACACTTTTGGAGAAGTAGTGTTCATGAGACCCCACTGGTGGACATCCACCTGGGGAAAGCTCGTGGAGCTAAGGTCGGGGAGGCTGGCAGGATGTTCTCCTTGCTGAAGAAGTCTAGGGAACTATGCGATCTGATCTTCTCGATTGAAGATAACCTGCAAGAATAGGACTCCTAGTTGAGTCATTGATGGAAGTAGTTTGGTTCGGGTAAGACTAGAAAGTCGTGTCTTAGAACTATCGGTAGCAGCCAAGGAGGTTGGCTAGTATGTTGGTGGGACCTTCTAACTAGGGTGCAAGTAGTGCATTCCTTAGGTAAGATGGGAGTATATTGGTGTTAGCCCTAGATTCGGGTGCGTATATCGAGCTTGTGATAGTATCGGTATGTATTTCTATATATAGTAGTAAGTATATTTATATGGCTTCCATGATAGGGGAGTTCTGTATTTTCCTTCTCACTCGTTATGGGGCGAGTGGTGATATATGTGGTACGTGCTACTTGTATTATATCATATACGAGTAGAGATATTCTTAGATTGGTTGGGGTGATAGCAAGCGAATATATCGCGAGGCTATCCTAGTTCTAGTTCTAGGAGGAGGACTAGTTGTTCTATAATATCTCTCCTGGATACGGGTTGAGACTTTATAGAGGTGGTTTACGGTATGTAGATAGTTTCCTTTAATTTTTTTTTATTTTTTTTTATTCTGTTTGCTTGCTTGTTTGCTTTGCTTGTGTATGCTATTGCCTTATCTCCATGACTGGCTAGTTAAGGTGACTGTGTGGAGGGGTTCCTTGTTTGGATTTCGCTTCGGCGAGACGCTCCACGCATGAACCTTAACGATGTTGGGAGTGGAGAGATGTGCATTTTCTTTTCTGCTCTTTTTTCTTTCCTTTCTTTTCTGTTGGTTAAGAGCTGGGTTGGAAGGTTTAGCCAAGAATCACGTATATGAGTGATTAAGGGCTTAGTTCATGTGCGATATATGAGCACGATGATAGTTTTCCTCTGGATCGATGTGGGGAAGACTATGATGATGAAAGTCCGATAGGGACTTATGATTGTGCCTTAATGAGAAGGCCATTTGTTTAGAGATGTATGTGTCTCTTGGGGTAGAGTATTGGTGGCACCTTACTGAAAGTAAATGCCTCAGTCGATAGTTATGGTAGGACGTAGACGTTTATATGTAGTAGTAGAGTTTCGAATTAGGATTCCGTCGATCCCGATCATGTGTCTTCGACCGTTACTTCTCGACGACTGACAATGCGAGGTAGTAGTGTAATGGGAGGGTTCCTTGTTTGGATTTCGCTTCGGCGAGACGTCCCACGCATGAAACCGAGCTAATGTCGGAAGTCGGGAAAGGTCTTGGACACTAGGGATATTTAGTATTATACTTATACGACTAGGTTAGGATAGATAGATTGACCTTAGGATTCTTAGGATGCTAGGCCCTTAGGGCATGCGGCGTTAGTTTAGGAAGATGGTTGGGAGTTGACCACAATAAGTTGTGGGTTAACTCTAAGTAGGATTTGGTCCCTAGACGAGAAGTATGGGATTTCGAGCTCGTTAGAATGTTAGGCCATTAGTAGTGGGGCCTCTCGTAGTTAGAGGGTTACATGGGTAACCTACCTTTGGAGGAGTTGAAGTGTAAGCTGACTTTTCTCCTGCACTCGTGTTGTTATGATCGAGAGTGGATTTAACGAACGAGTCTTGGCCAGGAATAGGAGGTGCTAATATGGGAGCATGGACCTATTGTTCGTGTGTCTCACATTTTTACTACGTTTTATCCCACGCTTGATTTAAAGTTCATGGCGGCAGTATTTGCCTTAAAGACTTAGAGGCATTTCTCCTGGGCAGGAATTTGGAGTCTTTTCACGAATAGCAAGTTTGTGACCATGAAGGACTATCGTTAGGATATTTCCTTTCGCTAAGGCAATGCGAACGGGAGTAGCATAGGCGCCGAGTAGAGACCATCTTAGAGTTTATTCGTGGCATGGAATGCCAAGTGGAGTGATCTTCACCGAGACGAGACATTCGTGTCAGGGTACAGGTAAAGTCTCCAGGGAGAATGGGAACCGTTGGGATATAGGGTATATCCTACCACCCGTAAGTGGGAGAGTGGATCTGATTTAAAGGAGAGATCGGAGTAGTAGTTTTTATGGATCGAAATTTCCGTACAATAGTTCGGATCGTTCTCGATAAACGTTAGGCCGTGCATAGCCTTGTGTAGATGGCAATATGCCTTGTCTACTCGTTGGAATGGAAACAGCGAATAGTATATTCCTGGGACCGGGAGTGGTCCGGGAACCTTCCTTTAGATTGGGCTCAGTGAGCAAGTAGACCTTTGAGGGGTACGCCAACGCGAATAGAAGTTAGTAGTGTTGGGGTTAGCGATTGTAAGTTAGTGTAGTTATTCCCTAGTAGAGGTATAACGTGTTTCGGAAAGTAAGGCAATTAGTGCCGAGCTTGTGTGGGTATCTCCTCCCGTAGTAGAAGGGTAGGATCGATAGTTTCTGAGATCGATAGCGATGACCTTAGTCTGAGTCCTATGGGGACATTTCTATTCGGGGGTTTGCTAGTATGATAGCACGGTTTTTATTATAGTATACCCTTTATATGGTTATGGGTTACGCCTGAATTTTGAGGGCAAAATTCCCCTTTAAGGGGGGGAGTATGTAACAACCCAAAGATTTGAGCGACTATTTTATACTATTTTTGCCTGACGGGCTAATTTTATAAAATAGGAATGTTGGAGTAAATATTATTTCCCGTGAGACTTAGGGATAATATTTGCTATGCTTTGTCTATTTACCGTTATGAGAAGGTAAATAGTGTTATATTGTGTATTTTGCGTCGTTATATGTAAAACGGCGGTTATGACCTATATTTAAATTTGAGTATAATTAACGAATTAAAATGGATTTGGAACACAAAAATAGTTCACACTTTCCCGAATGCCAAAATAGGGGGTGCGGTTGTTTTTAGAATAGTCGAGATAGTCGAAATAAGTGCCCAGTTGTAATTTTTGGGATTCGGGCATTTTTAAGGGGTTATGACTCAATTAAGTGGTTACGAGTCATTTTAGTGGTGTATTAGCATTTAGGAGTGGGGGTTTATATTTTTAGACCCTTATAAATCCCCCACCCCCTTTCTTTTTCTTCATTTGTGTGAGAGAAGCCAAAGGAGAGAGAGAGAGAGAGAAGAGAAAGTAGAGAGAAAGAGAGAAATGGAGGATTTGGGCCGGAATCCGTCGCTACCGGAGGTGTTCAGAGACTACGAACCTCGAGGCAAGTTTCTTACTTGCTAGATATTGATCTAATGTGATAAATTGCATGTGTAGTTAAGTTTTGGGAGGTTTAAACCATAAATGGGTTTTGGGTGATTTTGGGTGTTTAATCCTTAAATCTTAGTTTTGATTTGATTTGAGGATAAATTATTAGTTATAAATGGTGTAGGATTGATTTAGGTCGAATTGTTGTTGTTGATGTTGGGAGAAATCAAAGTTTTGGGGTTTTGGGATTTTAGGGTTCTTACACCCCGTAGCCCAAATTGGGCAAAATTCCAGGACCGAATCGATTCGGCCCTAAGGGCGAATCGATTCGGATAAGGAGAGGGTTACAGGTCTTGCAGACCGAATCGATTCGGATTTAAAGCGAATCGATTCGGCAATTGCAGAAGGTCAGTTTTTTCTCACCGAATCGATTCGGCTGTGTAGCGAATCGATTCGCAAGGGCGAATCGATTCGGCCCGAGGGGCGAATCGATTCGGTTCCCCTGTTTTTTTGGTGAGATTTTCTTATTTTGATTTTTTTTTGCCTTTTTCTTTTAGGTCCAAGGTTTAGGAACCTTCCTTTGGGAAGTAATTAAGAATCCTAGAGGGTGGTTTTGGGTAGACTAATACCCTAGGATGATAATGGGATATTTAGGCTTACCCGAGGGCTATGTTGCGTAGGTTGATATACGAATGATTTAGGAGATTAACCTAGAGATGAAATTGGAAGTTAAAATATTAAGGTTGAGCTTTTGAGAGACACTCCATTATGGAGACTCACTTTGAGGGCTTATGAATTATATAAACTATTCGAGGCTATTTTGAGGTTAGTGGCACTTTGGGTCTTAGGTCATTAATAATATATGACTTAATAAGTATAAAATGCACCTTATAAGATTTGGTGCTAAATGGCTAAATGGATGATTTTTGGAAATGTAAAATGTGAGTTTTCAAAAATGGAAAAAGTAATGTTTTTCATAAATGTTAATTTATGGATACACACCTCTCTAAATCGCTATCATAAGGGAAGTTGCGCGCGTTGTGGTGAAGCCCCCTGGCTAATGATGCAGGGTGGATATAGTCCCTAGGCCATGTGAGCGTTTGTATATATATATATTTTCTGCGCTGGTTAGGAGATTCCGGGTGTGGTCTTGACTATCCCGCAGGCACATGGTCGCTTCCCGACGTTTCGATAGGATCCCAGGTTGTCTTGGAGGCCCTGGAAGATGATAACCATTTAGGGGCGCGCACAGTGGGGAAACCCGGACGGGCGGTCTTAGAATCGTTATATATATATATATATATGAATATAACTATTCTAAATCAAGTTGGACTTGATGTATGTTGAATGCCATATAGAGCATGAGTAAGTGCCATAAAGAGAACGATGTAAGGCCATAAAGAGCCTATGATGATGATCATATTCCTGATAAGGAAGATATTTTTACAAAGTGAACAATTGTGATAAATGCCAATAGAGCATGAAAAGTATGATTATATTTCCTATTAAGGAACAAATTCATGAAATGAATTAGTTTACGATGAAAGTAATTTGGTAAACATTTGATAAAGTGTTGTACCATTTATATGTGTACTCCTAAAGAAAGAATTAAGAATTGTGCCATTAGATGATGGATGGGTTTTATTTCTTTTCCTTTTGTGTAGCTGTAGATGTGATTTCCCACTCTTATGCACACACACACTTGTTGATTATTTCGTGCTTAGGGTCTAATGTATCTCGATGATCAACCTTGCCTAAATAGTAGTGTATCGGGGGGGTTCCTTGTTTGGATTTCGCTTTGCGAGACACCCCACGCACGAATAAGGGCATAGTGTTGAGACTGGGGAGAAGTTAGCCTTCTGTTCTTTATATAACCTGAGCATCATTTATATTGCGCTAGGTTACTGCTAGATTGAGAGGTGAGGAATATTATTGTTATCTGCGAGAGATTTACGCTCTTACCTGCCATGCATTTTAGTCACATGGTAATCATATCAAACCCGGCCCTGACCGGTTTCTATATTTCCTGGTTTCTGCATTTCTTTGCCGTTGCAGGTGCGCTTCCGCATGGACATCTGTATTTACATATTCCATTCCAGTTGTCATGGAGCTACAGCATGTTGCGGATGTTGTAGGATACTTGTAGTAGACGCTCCTTTCTTCTGTACTCTAGTTATGTTCAGTATAGTTATTCGGGCGTGTTTGCCCAAGGTATTGCACTCATTTATAATATTGTAAATATTGATTGTAATACTTAGCATATCATTTGTATTGGTCTGTGCACCGACAGCTTATTCGGTGATTATTTATTGTATTATCATACTTTATTCTTCGATTTTTGATACCCATCGTTTTTACAAATGGGATTGTCTAAGTGTTTCTCTTTTACTTTTAAAATTTTTGTATATGACAATCCGTTTTCTAAAATGATTGGTGGTTATCTCATACTATTATGTTAATCGACAGTGATGCTAAGAATGGACCATCTATGATTCCTGTGATTATTGGAGTATTGGGCTGGCCACCTATTATTTTAGTAGGCGGGTTGTCACACCACAAAGACTCACAGTCTTGAACTCAGCAAGAGAATACACGCAGCACCCTCCAAGGACTCGCAGCCCAATCTTCAGCAAAGAATCTTCACGCAGTAAGATCCTCAATGACACGCAGCCATACAGTGTAGAGGCGCACTCCATAAAAGATGAACAAAAGCAAAGTGTTCTTGAAAACCAAAACAATTCACTAAAGCATATGGGAGTTTTGTGAATTGAAAACCAAAAAGGGATTAAACCCTAAAAGAAGAAGCCTAAAACAATTCTGCTTTTGCAATTTTTCTGTTCGTCAAAACGTTGTGACTTTTTAAACAAAACGAAACCAGAGAATGAGATTTTATAGAAAATCGCACCACCTCGAAAACAGAGCTCGTTCGAACGAGATCATCATGTCGCTCGAACGAAGGATAACTTTCGTTCGAACGAGATCGCGCGACATGCTATCTCACGCGAACGACATGCTATGTCGCTCGAAAGACTGCTTCAACACTTGGAAAAAATACTCATTCTCAAATTTTGACGAAAAAGTCCTCTCCAACACTTAGAAAATATTTTGTAAAAATATTCCAAACGCTCTAAGTGAAAAGTTAAGGTATTAAAACATAACCTTACCAAAGTAAACTTCGTGGAGTCTTGAATGATGAAGAACTTAATTAATTCGGATCCGTCTTTGATTTAGATTGCTCTTCAAATGTTCTTCGACGGTGTAGTGGTATAAGACATAATAAATTGATAATGGACCTATAAAAATATGTCCTTACAAATCTCCCCCTATGTCTATGCCGGTACATACATAAAAAATCCGAATTATCAAAAACTAAAATGCCTATAGAAATCTACCCTCCCATGAATAAATTTGCAAGAGCTAAAAACTATTCTTCAAACATCTTCGTCAAATCTCAAAGCTTTTCTCATCAGGGTGTGCAACATCATGATCTTCAATCTTTGTACCTACACACATGAGATAAAGCAAAATACATTTGTGATGCATCGAGTTTGAAATGATATTAGAATAAAGAATTAATAAATCAAATATCCCCCATAATGAAAAAACTCCCCCATAACATGATACCGATTATATAAGTGCTCCATAGGAAAGATTGCGATTTTTCAAAAAAAAAAAATCAATATCACACGATTTTGCGAAAAATAAGAATATTCGATATATTAGCGTAACCTTCTCTGATACCGATTTGTGAAACGTGTGATATCGATTAAAACAAACTCGCAAGTTTCCAATCAAACCTTATTTAATTAGAGTCTATTTTAAACCAAATTAATCCAGCCCCTAAACAAGCATCTAAAGTGCATGTGTCAACCCATAAATAAATATAAAGCATGCGACACAATAAATATGATGAGACAGAGATTTCAGGAAAAAACCCCTTTTGGGTAAAACTTTTATTTCACTATGAATTAATAAATCCCAACTTACAAATACATAGATAAATCTGCAATGGATCAACGCACAGCCAACCCACAAAGACTCGCAGTCTTGAACTCAGCAAGAGAATACACGCAACACCCTCCAAGGACTCGCAGCCCAATCTTCAGTAAAGAATCTTCAAGCGAAAAGATCCTCAATGACACGCAGCCATACGGTGTAGAGACGCACTCCACGAAAGTTTAAAGAAAAGCAAATTGTTCTTGAAAACCAAAACAATTCACTAAAGCATATGGGAGTTTTGTGAATTGAAAACCAAAAAGGGATTAAAACCTAAAAGAAGAAGCCTAAAACAATTCCGCTTTCGCAGTTTTTCTGTTCGTCAAAACTCTATGACTTCTTAAACAAAACAAAACCAGAGAAAGAGATTTTATAGAAAATCATGCTGCCTCAAAAATAGAGCTCGTTCGAACGAGATCAGCATGTCGCTCGAATGAAGGACAACTGTCGTTCGAACGAGATCGCTCGACATGCTATGTCGCTCGAACGACTGTTGCGAAAAAATTATTATTTGAATGTCCACTTCAACACTTAGAAAAAATACTCATTCTCAAATTTTGACGAAAAAGTCCGCTCCAACACTTAGAAAAAATACTCATTCTCAAATTTTGACGAATAAGTCTGCTCCAACACTTAGAAAATATTTTGTAAAAATATCCCAAAAGCTCTAAGTGAAAAGTTAAGGTATTAAAAACATAATATTACCAAAGTAAACTTCGCAGAGTCTTGAATGATGAAGAACTTGATTAATTCAGATCCATCTTTGATGTAGATTGCTCTTTGAATGTTCTTCGATGGTGTAGCGGTATAAGACATAATAAATTGATAAAGGACCTATGAAAATATGTCCTTATAGAACACTTACCTATACATTTGTCGGACGAACTCTTAATTGCTAGTTGTGTCCTTTACCATTGGATGTATCTAATTGAAATATATCTCCACACTTTAAAAGGCTATGTTGGTAATCGGGCTCATCCTGGAATGCATGAATTTTATTTCCCAATATATGGATGTGGAAACTAAGGATAACCGACCGGCTAGAAATGATGATTGGTGGCATATAAATGGTCGTGTAATTGGGAAAAAAGTTCAATTTGAACTTGATTCTGTAATGTATATGCAAGCTCATCGGTATGTTCTTACCAACACCGAGGCTGTGACGCCATTTGTTAAGTAATTTTTATTATAAGTATTTGGTGTTTTTGAAAGCCATTTTTAATTTTTTTGTGGAATTGACATATGGCTATTAGTTTACTTGTAGAAAACATCTCGCATAACTTTTATCAAAGCATACTCAAGATTCACAAAAGCATCGTGTTAATCGTCTTCAAAACGATGAGTTCCATAAATATTTTAAGGATTATGTAAGCGAAAATATCATAACTAATAGTTGAATTGTGAATAAGTACTATACTTTTATATTGACAATTACTTTAATATACTATAGGCTAATAAATTGGCATGTGACGGTGTGGAAGTATCCAACGAAATCAATTTTTTGTCGTTAGGTCCTTTTAAGGATGCGGTCAGATTCAACACTTATATTATTAGAGGTTTTAGATTTCGAATAAAGAGACTTGATAAGGGAAAGAAAACTCAAAATAGAGGAGTTGTTATAAAAGGCGAACAAATGAGTTATTCTAACCGAAATGATGAAAATCCATTTGTGGGTGATATTATATACTATGTGGGGGGGGGGGGGAGTATCAGACATTATTGAAGTTCAGTATCTTAATGGCATGAAGTTTGTGCTTTTTTTCATTTTTTTTGCATGAAGTTTGTGTTATTCAAGTGTGATTTGGGTTGAAAATCATATGGGTACAAAAGTTGGCAGGTTTAACTATACGCTAGTGAATTTCAAGCATTTGAAATATAAGGATGATCAAGAGTGTAACGAACCATTCAAACTCGCATCCCAAGAAAATCCCAAGAAGAACAAGTATTTTACGTGAAGGATCCTATCGATACATATTAGCACGTTGTTGTTCCCATGACACCAAGACATCAGTTT
The DNA here is from genome assembly GCA_949130495.1 of Sambucus nigra. Lineage (NCBI taxonomy): Eukaryota > Viridiplantae > Streptophyta > Magnoliopsida > Dipsacales > Adoxaceae > Sambucus > Sambucus nigra. The sequence continues at coordinate 547,727,598 of OX422215.1, forward strand.
GATAAGTACACAATAGTTCAAGAGGCAAAAGAAGAATTATTGTTGAATGGAGATGAGCCATTTGTCATGAAAAATTTGAATGAAGAGCAAAACTTATGGTGGGTGAGGGATGTAGATGGATTAATAGTTGACACTAATGCGATTCAAGCTAATGACCATGAAGATGCAAATGCAGATGAAGACGAAGATGAAATTTAGAGGAGCAATGCTTGAGGGAGATATAGTCCTAAACTAGTTATTTTTGTTTTTGAACTTGGATCATTTGTAGTTTGGTTTTGTATTGATAGTAATGGGCATTATATCCAAAACTAGTCACCATTATATATTTTATCATTAGCCATTTTTCTGTTTTTTAAAAAAAAACTCCTCTATGTATGCTCGAAATAATTGCTTAGGTATGTGAGGTAGCATGAATTATATAGTCTTGTCACCATCTCAAACCTCATATGAATGAACCTACTATTTGATATGCATATGTTGCCTTATTTTGTTTGTAGATTCATTTGTTTACCCCTTTATTATATTTTTAATGTTTGAGTATTGTTATAAAATCTCAACTCATATTGGCTTGTATTGAATTCAATCCATGTTTTCCTTTTTATGATAGATTTTTTTGGTTCACTAACTATATAGATTTTCTACTGCTAACTGGTCTCATACTCCACCAGGCGGGTCAAATCTACTGCTATAGCAATTTTCACTTGTTATCAACTAAAAAAATGGACAAATGGTTCATTCAAAACCCTTCCCTCTTACATAATTTCATCCTTCAGGCTCACACTTGAATTCTTCATTTTGTTATCTAATAGCTCTTATCTGCTAATTGATATGCATATGTTGCCTTATTTTGTTTGTAGATTCATTTGTTTTCCCCTTTATTATATTTTTAATTTTGGAGTACTGTTATAAGAGCTCAAATCCTATTGGTTTGTATTGAATATAATACAAACTGGTCTGATACACTGCCAACTGGTCTAATACACCTGCTTTGCACCTGATTTGATCTGACCTTCCCATATAGTTCATATCATAGTAATATATATAGTCACGAGGGTTAGAGGTTAAGCTAAAGGAATAATTTTTTCTCAATAACTCTCTTAATGGCTTATGTCACTTGGTGCAGATTCATGGCTTTAAACTTCGTTTCCCATAAATGAAAATAACGATGTTGGATTGAATACTAACACCCGATTTATATGTATTAAATGAGAAGATGATGCATTAGTTACAACAAGATTTACATTGTTCTCTTTTACTTTGGCTAACGTCGACAAAGGGAAAGGTAAGTTTATAAGTTTATTACTTGAGATTATAAGACTTGTGTGTCAATTGGTTCATGTCAATGTCTTAATTACTCTAATGTTTTTATACAATAGCTTTACATGAAAGAATACCCCACATTATATTAACTATCAAGTGGGTAATATAGAACATGGTTATATGTATGGATAATTTGATTTAACAGTCTCCTTAGGTATAGAAAATTAAGTTAACTGTGCCATTCACTGAGGAGATCATTAGTGAAAAGCCTATATGTATAGGTGGTCGATTTGGTAGGTTTGAACATATGGAAAAGCAGATGAAGAAATGGCAGATGACTATGCCATTAATTGTTGTTATTGTCTTGGTTGTGGTTGTTGTTCTTACTGCCTTTTTCATGTAAAACCATCTCCAACAATAACCATAACTAAGACAATAACAATAGGCCAGGGACCGATACGTTCATCTCCAAGCAACATCTCCCTACTACCAAGACTATCGATACCCAATCTGTCCTTAAAGGGTGTAATTTCACTTTCCATTCATTTCTTCATCTGCCTTCCTCTGTTTTTCAAACCTACCCACAATAGTGAAACCATTGGAAAACTACCTATTTTGTATCTTCATATCTAAGACTGTTTGGTATATAACACATGTAAAATACCTGTTTGGATATGAAGATTCTTTGGTATAGAACACATGCAAACTATATGCATCAAATGTGGGCTATACATTACATTCCTAATTTAAAAGCTATTGATCAAGTTTCTCAATACTAAGCTACTAAACTATTCCGTCAAAAAGGAATCTAAAAACTAGAGACTAATTGAACAGCTAAAAACTAGCCACAAACAGTTAAGTAGAGGCTGGTAAAACAGTAACAAAATAAAGAAAAAAAACTAGAGACTAATTGAACAACAACAGAACAAGACCAAGTTAAAAAATCCACTGTAGAAGCAGAAAAAAACTCCATTGCATAAACAACTAACATTGGATTTTACATTTTTTGATGTGAAATATATCTTAAACAAAATCATTTTTACTCGTATATCATTGTACTATTGCATATAATATAATTTCGCACAATGGCTTTAAAAGAATATTTTGCTGGTTACGTAAACTTCACACAAATGTCTCTAATCAAATGTAGTCGCTGTAGCCAAAAAGCATCTCAATCTTCCTTAATTAGGCCAAAATCTCATTCATGTCATCTGAATATCACACTTTATTCCAATGCCATGCCTTCTTGGCTTTTCTTAGATACTTCTTGCGGAGTTTCATTGCCCCAGTGCAAGCTTTCCGGGCATCTAGATTTCCTGTTATGTTGATGATACGAGAAATCGTCCACTTGTCATTCTCGTACCAGCAAATCAAGAGTAAAGTGTATACTAAATAGACAAAATAAGTAAATAGGCATGAAAACAAGATATAGAGTGGTTCAGCCACTAAAATAGGCCTACGTCCACTGTGTTGCTCCATTCTCATTATATGCGTTGCATTGTACAATATAATTGTGCCTAAAGAGGCGTACAAGTATGAGAATAAAGGAGAGTACATGGCAGTATTGAGGATTCCGATATGCCGGAGAGGTGGCAACGATGTAGACGAATAACCCCCAAGCTATATATTGAGGTTGTGTAGAGGGGATCTGTATTGTAGAACCTTCCCCAGGCGTGTTGACTCCATCCCTCATTTCGAGATGTGATCCTCTATTTATAGGAGATATGGTCACATTCTCTGAGCACGTGACGTACATAAAATCTGGAGTTGCCATAGCGGAGAGGGATGCGGCCTGTAAGGTGAGCAATGTGAGAGTCGCATCCTGCAAAAGGATAGAGATAAATGATGTCGCACCCTGTACTGGGTAGGTCCGCGTCGTTTTCTTGATGAGCAAGTGGTATGTGCCACATCCTGCATTTAGTATGGCCACACCCCGTGTTGATCAGGGTCGTACCCTATGCTGAGAAGGGCCGCGGCATATAAGCATGTGCAGTGCATAGTATAATCCGCGACGGGGTGCTATAGTTGTACTATCAATAAGCCCCCAAGTCGTAGTTCCAAGAGATTGCGATTGGGGTTGTGGCTTAGTTCACTCTCCTCAGGTGACGCGATACTTCCAAGGCGACGATTCATCTTTCGCGCCCTCTTATATAAATTGTTTAGGCCGTGGACTTCATTACATATTCCAAATCCTTGAGAGCATATCGAGAAAGAGTTCCTACATGCCAGTCTTCTTGCATTTTTCGGCGATCTTCCAAGGCTATGTGTGGTGGTGCTAAGGCGATTTAACGTTGATCATCGTCGATCTTCTTTATTTCCAGGTAATTTTTCAGCCACTCCTTTTTAAATAGCTTTTGTAGTTCGTAATTCTTCTTTAAATAGACGGACACATGAATTTCTGCATTTCTGATCTTCGTATTTATTTTTCTGGTTTTGTTTGAATAATCTTCTAATTTCCAAGTATTGAATACATATGCATGGTAAATAATTGTAATTGTTGCTAGAATACTTTGAATCGACCTTCATAATACGAAACACATCCTTAATCTTCCACTGCTTAGACCATATAAACTGCGTTTGTGTCGAATCATATTGAAATCATATAATTGTTCTTGTTGTTCTTGAATAAACTATTTGTATTCTAGGTCTTTGATATTTAAACGAATAAACATTATATACTTAACTGTTTGAGTGAATGGCCGCGGCATAATGAAGTACCCATTCAGTATTCTAAGGCAGCACTTAATCCTTCAAATATTCCTTGATTTTATCCCTAGCCACGACCTGTGGTGAGCGATGGTTGCGGCTCCTTAAGTTCTTAGATTTAGACTTCGCAACGTTTTAGCCCATAGCTGTCGTTGAGTGAGTAGCCGCGGTACTGTAAAACCAATCCAATCAATGTGCCACGATGATGTTTGTCTCTTGGGGCTCAAACCCCACACTTGCCTATTTGGCCTCAATATTTCCTATTCATCCTGATATTCCATTGAATCTGTCGTGGCCTCTAAGAGGCCTCTATACCATACTGGCTACGATACCTAACTACGACTTATGCTTTTCAGGTACTGCTGCAGCCATATGAGCTTTGACCGAGATGAGTTTTTGAGAGGCTTTTGGGCAAAGCATTTTGGATCCTCTCCTCCTGAACTCCCTTCCGTGCCTCCTCTAAAATCAATAGGGCCTTGCCAGCTGAAGAATTGCCCCAACTGCATAGTATTAGACTCAGACTCCACGGACTCTGCTTCTAGGAAGGATTCTGAGACCACTCGGTGGAAGAGGAAGCCAACTCTAGTAACCGACCAATGGATGTGGAAGGTGATGTCGTGGAAATGGGTGATGTTGATGTTAGGGATGAACCAGCTGGTCCATCTAGGAGGGCTGAGAGACCCCTAGTTGCGCTTGATATCCGCAACATCATGACCCAAGGCTGGGTTGACTAGGTAGCTAAGGCCTTCGAGTTTCCAGAAAACTTGATGTGCTCAGCACCTGCCACGAACCAAAGATTGTGCACGACACTTGCTGACAATGGGGTATATTTTCCACTTCATGCTCTTGTTTATGGGTTATGGCTACCAGTTCCCATTCCCATCAGATGAATTTTTCAAACCATGAAACTAGCACCAGCCCAGTTAGATCCCAATGGCTGGAGGGGCATCCTTGTCGCGGTCGTTCTTTGGGAGAATCAATTCAAGAAATACATTACTCATGTGGAGTTTTTTCACTTCTACCGCCCAAAGGAAAACTTTATGAAGTTCGCTGGGTACTACTACTTCTCCGTCCACGGCAGGGACGAGACCCTTTACTCTGGGAGGTCGACCAGTGTAAAGAACTGGAAGGGTAAATATTTCTACATCTCCAGAGAAGGATGGGAGATACACCCTTAGGAGAACGAGAGGGAGAAGTCATTTTGAATTCCACGGCAATGGGGTTGTCCCTCCAAACTAGGTAATTGTATTATAGCCGCGTCCCTTCTATATAATTGCACATTATCTATACTAACCCCTGAAATGTTTTTTGCAGTTCTCGACAACTTGCAATTGAGCAAGCGGCAAGAGAAGAGAATTTTTACGAGGCCGCGACCGTTCATGTCGAGAATAAAAAATTCAGCACACTTGTTACTTCGGCCTCTGTATTTGAAGCAGGCTACTTCCAAAATAAATCTATAACCAAAGATATGGCCACGGAAGGTAATAACTCAATCAACATTCTTACTCTGCGATAACTTATATTTAAAAATTCAAATATTTACTGTTGTTTTTCCTCTTTCAGGTGAGAAGGTTGATAGGGAACTCTTGGCTACCCAACTCGCAGAAATGGATGGGGATGCAACTGTTCTCAATAACTCTGTAAGGCATAGGAAAAGAAAGAGGCCTAGGACCAAAACTCTAGCCGCGGTCCCTTCCGGCGACCCAAATCCTCCTACCGTGACCCAAAATCAGGTCGCAAAAAAAACTACCAATGCTGCCCCCCAACCATAAGATGAGTTTGATGATGATGTAAGCACCAGTTTGGCCGCGGAAGGTCTGATGTCAATGTCAGACATCCCTATGCATTCAGATTCTCCGCCGTCTCCACCTGTTATAGCAGTTTATGCAAACTTGGCACCTCCTCAGTGTCGCGCCTGAGCTGGTCCTGATGGTCGACCGCGACCACAGTTAAGACAGCCTGACCCTGAGTTCTCATGGGATACTACCGCGAAGGCTGTGCGAAGGATGAAAAGGGCCCTTGACGCCGCGGATCTTGAGAGGTTGGTGGAAGAACATCATGACGACTTGGAGGACTGCGGCCTCCATAGTCTTTTGAGGGTAAGTACAACTGCTCTCTTAGTTTTAATTTTTCATTCGTTATCCTGATTCTAACTTCTTCTTTTCAGGACGCGAATGTCATGGTAGCCCAAAAGAGTAAGTATGAGGCCCTCTACAAACTAAAGTAGGCAGCAAAGATGGTACACGCCGCTAATTTAGAGAATGCATGAAATTCCTCCTTTGAAGCTGGGAAGCAGTCTGCAGCCACGGCTCTTCAGGCAGCTCAGATGAACTTGTGAGATGCAATAAAAGCCATTTCTTGAGCTTACATTAATAACTTTGTCTGGTCCCTGAGCTTCCAATAATAACTTTGAACTCATATCCTTGAGAACACTCGTGATTAGGAAAATAAATATGAGTATGGGAGCTTTAGAGTTTTTGGCCCCATTTCTCATGTTTTCCCTTTCATACTTTCAACATTGGCGTATTGATTTTGCTTTTCCTTTTGAACCCTCAGACTTTTCACAAGATGCATCAGACTCCTCATATACAGAGAACAAGTCAGAGTCATACTCTAGAGCCCACATCATTTCCTATAGGTACAATGATTCACCAAAAGAGGATTCTCGTCGAAATAATGCCATAAGCATTCGAATAGAAAATAGATAGTCCCATCCACTTAAGGTCTTCAACTACTAAACCAGTTTAGGATGGATAACTTGAGTAATTTAAGACAAATTGCTAAATTGAGCCTCCAACCCAATGGACTTTTCGGTGCATCTGAAATTTCTTCGCAATCTGCGCATCAAACGTTCAAAACACCAAAATGCATCTGCTTCATCTTCAAAAAGAATAATAATGGGATAGAAAATATCACTCATTCCTTGCTAGTACCCAACATCTGTGTTGATGCAAAAAATAGAGTAGGCTAATTAATTGATCACAGATTAATATAAGTAAAAGAGACAAAAAAAATTTAAAGTGGTTCAGCTTAAGGGAAGAGCCTACATCCACTGTTGTGTATTTCTTTGGGCTTATTCAATTACATTTTTTCTCGTGTCCCTTGGATGTAAGGTTTACAATGTATTTATATCCCCTACGGGGTGTACAAGTCCTGGAATATCAAAGGATGGAATGTCATCCTATCGTAGACATTTACATATGTACAATCATTTATGTATACAACTGTTGGCGTTTTCCTATCATTGCTGGTCGGTCTTCCTGGTGTTGGTTAGCATCCCTCAGTAGGTCGGCATTTCGTCCTTGATGACTAGGATTAATCTTCCACTGTGAAACACATGTCAGTATCTGAACGGTCCACGTATATGGATAATTTTTGGTATCAACAGAAGCCCCCAATATTTCAGACTTAAAGTTTTTATAAGAGTATGGAACATTTAGCTCTTAAAGTCTATTGGGCAACAATTTTAGGCTTGGTCGGTTGCCGACTTCCCATACTTGTAAAAATCATAGTTTAATTATAAAAATATAATGCGCGTGACATTTTTGAAATTATCCATAGCTTTAACAAATCATTTTTGGGCAAATCCGTCTTTTCAGCCTTTAACCACCACCAGTTCAATCGACGCTACCTTTTAATCATTATTTTTCCAGTTTTCGAGATAACCTATAAAGAGCGGGAAAAGCCACGATCTTTTCTTACCTCAAAATTTTTGAGTGTTTTTGTCTACAACGTCTTGAAGCTTTCTTTTTCTATTTGAGCGATCGTTTTCTGTCTTTTAGTTATTGTTGAATCCTTAATCTCTGTAAGAACTCTTTCTCTTCTCTTCAATTCTTCATCATGGTTTACTCTACTGATTCTCTTAATGAATTCAGAAATGAATTTAAAATTCCCTCTTGGGTTATTTTGGAATACGCTACTTTATCTGCTGATTTTTTCGTACTTGCTGAGGGTCACTGGTTTCCCTCTATCTTTATAGCTGAGTGTGGGTTTACCTTTCCTCCAAACCCATTTTTCCTTGAGTTTTGTCAATATTTTGACATTGTCCCAGCTAGGGTATCCCCCAATACTTAGAGGGTTGTAAATGGAGTGTATAGGTTGAATCAAATCTATGGAACCCATCTAAGGATTCCAGAAATAATGTTTTGTTATAAGTGGGTGACTAGTGACACCACTTTTTATTTAAAGACTAGGGTTGTAAACAAAGCGTTAGTAGTCAATCTTCTAGATTCCAATAGGGTTATTTTGATCATGGAGTTGTTGTAAAAAATTGGCAATACGCCCCTTTGACTGGAAATGTTGAGTACCAGGGGCCTAGATGCCCTACTTTTGGAAATAGGATAGGTTATCCCTCATTCCTTGTACATACTTATTTAAATGTAATACTAATTGTTGCTCTATAAATTTTGATTGCAGTTGATCAGAAGAGAAGGTGCTCAAAGGAGAGTGAAGTGAGCCTCAGGGAGTTGAAATTCATTTATGGACTTCATCAGAGGATTGGCGATGAACACATTAGGTCTGCATCATATTTGTGGTAGTACAAGAACACAGTTTCCTCCTTTGTTGCTCGTCCCTTAATAGCCACTCCTTCCCCTGTAATTGACCTTGAGCAGGAACCTCTTTCTACCTCCTCGGCTACTGCATCTGGCAGTGGTGATCTTGCTACCCATTCCTCTTCTTCCTTGGATTCAAATTTACCTATTGCCTCTGCTATGGGGAAAAAGAAGTTTTCCAACATTTTTGGAGACATATCTACCAATTACCCTTCTAAACAGGCTGATGAGGGGGTGAAAAATAAAGATAAAACTGGGAAAAAAAACCCATCCAACAAAGTTGAAGAGTGACCTTTGAAAAAAAGAAGGAAAGGTCTCCCTTTTAAGTTAGAAGACGGTTCTTCTGCCCTTCCTGACCAGCATGAGTTAGTTGATATATCTTCGTCTACCTCTCTAGTGGTCCTTGGCCCAAGATTGGCAAGACAACTAATAAAGCCTGGGATTTTACCAGACCATAGGGGTGCTATAGCTACACTACCTCGTTCTAAAAGCTCTGACAGGGATTCTCAAAGCCTTGCTCTGGTATATTTTTTTACCTTCTTTATTTTTTGATCTGTTTATTTATTCTTCATAATACTGACGTTCCTTATTATTTTTGTACAGTTCCTTATTGACTTTACTCAAACTTCTCGGCATCTGGTTACCAAGTTACAGAAAGACTTGGATGCTGAGAAAGTCAAGACCGCCCAGCTACAGACAGATTTGGGTGTTGATAAAGTGAGAAGGATTAAGGTTAGGGAGGCTGCCTTTAACAAAGGCTGGGATAAGGCCATTGGAGCAACTTCTTCGTAAATTGAGTTTGCAAAGAAGAAATGCTTTAAAGATGGCTGGTCAGCTGCTCTGGTGGAGGTCGGCACTCCAAAAGACTCCGAGTTATTCTTGCGACATGATTCTGGCCCCCCTCCAAACCTGGACGAGTAAGTTAATGATGATGGGTGGTTCCAGTGAATCCCTTATATTGATGGAGTCTACCGATCAACACCAGAATATTTATTCTTCTACTCATTCCGCAGTTAATCCTCCTCCTCCTTCTTCTCCCTCTTCTACTCCAGCTGATCCTGAGGCAGATAAGAAGAAAGTGTAGAATCGAGTAATTTTTTATTTTCCTTCTTCAGTAGTTGTACTTTTTCTTTTTGAAGATGTAGCTATACTTTCCCCTTTTATTATTGATAAGAGAAATGTTTCTGTTCCTTTGCTTGTGTTTTTCTATGCTCTATACCTTGTTAATTGATGACTTTCTTCTTTTTAATAGTTTATGGATAAATTGGAATACTTCTCATCGGTTGACTTCGAGATACTCCAGAGGTGTAAAAATCTTTTCAAAGTTGGTCACTTATCTCTGAATGATGCCGACCTACTGAAGTTGCTCGAGGAAGGGATATTTGAGCAAGACAAAGAGGCCTATGTTCATTTGAAGTGTCTTTTTGATCGGGTGGTGGATAATAACATTGCCTACTACGAAATGATTAAAGAGCTACAGGGGACCATAAAAAGACTAAGGCACATTTTCATGAGGATTATGAGAAGAAGTTTCAGTCCATGAGTGAAGGTTGGGGATTTGAGAAAAAGTTGGATAAATTTGCCTCCCACTTTCGAAGGTAAGAATTCATGCTTAATCGTGAAGTGGAGGAAGCAATGTCCATTGCCAAGCTTATGAAGGAAGAGAACAACAATTTGAGAGATTAACTTGATCCCTTGAAGTCATCCACTGATGTTTTTGCTACTACAGATGAGGGTCACTCTTTTTCGGAGGCTGAGAATGCAAGGTTGAGTGAGGAATTGGAGGACCTAAAGAAATTAAAACCTGCTTCTTCATCTTCTCGAGCTAGAGTCAAACCTAGATGAGGTAGTATAGAGGAAATTAGGACCCAATAGACCCTTACCAATCAAGCTGCATAACTAAAATCCAAATATCAAGCCATTGCTGAGATGTCCCATAAGCTACACGCCTTGTCCGGGCAACTATCCACTCAATCTTCTCAGTTACAAGATAAGGACGGAGTGTTGAAGAAATTGCATTACCAGTTTGACAGATTGACCATTTAATTCCACAGACAACCAAGGAAAGTCTGGATGGAAGGGTACAATGAAGTCCTGGGGCATCTTGATGACAGACTTCAACAAGCTAAGAATGAGAGCTATAAATGGGGTTGGATGAATGCTTTCACAGTGATGAAGGTGGATAAAAAAAACAACTGTGGGACTGGTATGACCAAGGATTTCTTGATCTTGACAATTCCCCTTTTAAATTAGATGTCAACTGGATTCCTATCTTAAGTATTCCTCAATGCTTAATTTCAAAGTACCTGGGAGATTATGAGCTTCATGATGAATTATAGATCGTCCGACCTCCTCACCTTCTTGATTGTCCCAACAACAATACCAGAATGCTTTATGATTTTAACTTCATTAAGTCTTCTTGTACTTTTCCTAGTAGGATAAAAATATTGTTTTATCCTTATGTTTGTGGACCAATTTTCCTAAGGACTTAGCATCCTCTTGACTTGTACTTTGTGTATCAGTGATCCAGTTTGTGTCCTTTGCCAGTAACTTACTGCTTATGCTGAGCAACTCTCGTATTCTTGTGTTCTGCCGAGCATCTTTCAGGGTAATGTTTGTTGAGCCGAGCAACAATTTGAAGAACTGTTAACTTTGTCAAATTAGATATAATAGTGCATAGAACTAGTACTTCCAAAAAAAATCAACAACAAAAATTGAAAGAACTGATGATTTTATTAATACTGAAAGTTGATTTCAAACTGCTAACAACATCATTAATAATATTTTCTGAGATGCTCTGTATGCCGTGGGTTTTTGAATTCTTAGCCTTCCAAGGTTTCAATTCGATAAGTTCCAGGTCGAATCACTGCTGAAATACGGTATGGCCCATGCCAAGTACCTTCAAGCTTGTTATTTTTCCGCAGCACTTTCTTCATCACATAATCTTCTTCCTTTAAGTTGGTCGGTTTCATCCTTTTATTGTAAAAATAGGTTATTCTCTGTTGGTAGGATGCATTGCTCAGTGCATCATCTTCTCTTACTTCTTCCAGTATATCTAGATCCAACCTTCTCATTAGGTCACTTATAGGAGAGTTAAAATTTAAAACTCTATGGGATGGTAAGCAAAACTCGACAGGAATGACGGCTTAAGTCCAAAATGCTAACATATATGGGGATTCTCCAGTTGTTGTTCTTGGAGTTGTTCGGGATGCCCACAAGACATAATGTAGCTCATTTATCCAGTTTCCATTCGCATCATCAAGCCTTTTCTTCAACTCGTTAAGAAAATTTTTGTTCGTGACTTCAGTTTGGCCATTACTTTAAGGATGTCCTAGAGCTGAATGCAATTTTTGAATATTGGACAGAGCACAGTAAGTTGCGAATTCATCATTGTCAAACTGTGTTCCATGGTCGGTAATGAAAGCATAGGGTAACCCATACCTACAGATGATGCTTTTCCATATGAACTGATAGACTTTTTCACAAGGCATGTCTATCAAGGGCTTTGCCTCAACCCGTTCTATAAAATAATCCACTGCGACAACCAAGTACTTAAATCTTCGTTGGGTGGTTGGTAGTGGTCTAACCAACTCTATACCCCAAATGGCAAATGTCCATGGTGAAGTGATTGGAGTGAGAGCAGCCTGTGGAGTTTTTCGAATGGTGGAGAATCTTTAACATTTATCACACTTCTTGGCAAAGGTTGCACAGTCTATTCACATTGTTGGCTAGTAATATCCTTGCACACTGATTCTTTATAGAAGTGTTCTCCCTGTTACGTGAGGTCCACATGATCCTTCATGCACCTCTTTAATTAGGTCTCAAACCTCTGATGGATGTACACAGTGTTGCAAATTGACTGTTAGTCCTCTCCTGTACAAAACACCTTTATCTAGTACATTTTGAGCTACTTTATACTTCAACTTCTTTACTTCCACCACATCTGTTCGTAGAGTTCCTTCTTCAATGTATGCTCTGATGATCTTAATTTATGCTCCTATTGGCCAAAATCTTAATAGGGATAGTTCGTCGGAGTTCAATCCAAGTATCTGAGGCTAACCGAGCAAGGGCATCAGCTCGGGCATCTTTTAACCGTGGGATTTTATTCATCTGAGTAGCTGGTAATTTTGCAATGACTTCCATCGCCTTGGATAAATACGTAGTTGTTAATTCTCCATTAGCTCCATATAAACCCAATACTTGTTTCATCACCAGTTGAGAGTCATTGTGTGCTATAAATTACTCGACATTCAATGATTGGGCTATACTTAGGCCCACAATAAGGGCTTTGTACTCTACTTCATTGTTTAAATCCTGTAATTGAAAACTTAGGCCATACTCAATATCAATACCATAGGGAGTGTTAAGTAATATACCTTCTCCCCTACTGGTTGCCAAACGCTTGGTCTGTTAAATTCCCATAGTATAATATTTTTTATCTTGCTTCTTCATACTTCCTGGTGATCTCCTGGGTTCGGGAAGAGGAATCTGATAGGTCGATAACTGCTACTTTTGAATAAGGTTCTTCGGGATCTTTCTTGTTAACATCACTTCTTCTTGATTCTTGTTCGGCCTGTTCACTTTGTTACTCGAGGACCTTAGAGTAATTAAACTCCTCTATGAAATCTGCCACTGCTTGGCCTTCTAAAGAAGACCTTGGTTCATATATGATATCATACTCCCCTAATTCCACAGCCCAGTACATTAATCTATCAGATTTCTTCGGCTTATGCAAAGCCTTCCTTAGAGGCATATCAGTGTAAACTACGATTATATGGGGCTTGGAAATAAGGTTTTATACGTCTTGATGCTTCCATCAGTGATAATGCCAATTTCTCCAAACAAAGGTATTTGATTTTTGCTCCTCGAAAAGTCTTACTTATATAGTATATGGGTCTTTGAACTCCATTCTCTTCTCGAATAAATGCAGAACTTACATCCGATTAAAAAATAGCTAAGTACAGGTATAATTTTTCACCTGTGATTGGTCGGGAGAGAAATAAAGGTGACCCCAAATACTTTTTCAATCCCATAAAATCTTTTTTACATTCTTCGTTCAATTCAAAACTCTTTTTGAGTACTTTGAAGAATGGCAGGCACCTATCTGTAGCTCGGGACACGAATCTGTTCAGTGTTATTACTCGTCCAGTCAGCCTTTGCACCTCCTTCTTGCAAGTTGGGAATTGCATTTCAATTAATGCATTGATCTTATTTAGATTTGCTTCAATTCCCCTATGATTTACTATATACCCGAGGAACATTCCTTCTTGCACTCCAAAAATGCACTTGGCCGGATTCAGCCTCATCTAGTGCTTTTCAAGTTGATCAAAAGTCTGGCTGAGGTCGACAATGTGATCAGATGACTTTTTGCTCTTTGTAAGAATATCATCCACATAGACTTCCATATTCTTGCCTATTTTCTCCTCAAACACCTTATTAACAAACCTTTGATATGTAGCACCTGCATTTCTCAAACCAAAAGGCATAACATTATAACAGTATGTTCCTTGGGGAATGATGAAAGAAGTGCTTTCCCTGTCTTTAGGTTTCATTTTTATCTGGTTACAACCAGAATCAACATCCATAAAGTTGAGTAGTTCATATCCTGATGTAGCATCCACGAGTTGATCTATTCAGGGAAAAGGAAAGTGATCCTTTGGGCATGCTTTATTTAAATCTGTGAAATCTACACACATTATCCACTTATTTTTTTTCTTTTTATCATAACTACATTGGCCAACCAATCTGGATATTTCACTTCATTAATAAAAGCTTCCTTTTGAAGCTTTTTGACTTTTTCTTGTATGGCTTGGTTCTTCTCGGGGCTAAACACTCTTCATCTTTGCTTTACTGGTTTAACTTTTTTGTTTATGTTGAGCTCATGGCAAAGAAAATTAGGATTTATCCAAGGTATATCTTCATGACTCGGGGCAAACACGTGCTTTATCTGTCTAAGGAAGCTTACGAGTTCCTGTTTAAGAAGAGGATCCAGCGTTGTCCCTATCTGAGTGATGCGCTCCAGTTTTTCATCGTTTAACACAGTGCTTTCAGTTTCTTCCACAATCTATCCCTTAACCATCTTTGTTTCCTCCCTTGGTTCTAAGGTTTCAACCTCAGATTCTTCATCAATCTCAGGAGTATCCACTTGGTAGGTAATGGTTTTCTTCTTTACTTCTTCCAAGTCTTCTTGCTCGGAAGAAGAGTAGTAACACTCCCGAGATACATTCTGATCACCTTTCACAATTCCCACACCAAAGTTAGTAGGGAATTTTAAACACTGATGAACAGTGGATGGTACTACCTCAAAATTCTTTAGCCCTACTCTTCCCATGATTATATTGTAAGTTGAATGGATGTTTTTTTCCATTATAAAGAAACAGATCTTCTCTGTTCGTCTAGTTGGTCATGTGCCTATCATCACCTCCATCTTAATGGTTCCCAAAGGAAAGACTTTCTCACATGTAAAGCCTATTAGTGGTCGATGATAAGGCTCTAATTGGCTGAGTTTAAAATCCAAGTTATTGAGAGAAGGATAAAATATGATATCTGCCGACCTACCATTATCTACTAGTACTCTAGAGATAATGATACAATACCCCTAAGAGATCATTTTTAGAGAAACCAATTACCAGTTCATCTTTATTAACCTTCCTTGGACGATCTTCCTCGACAAGGTTAATCCTTTGTATGTACAAGCAAGCTTGTGCCTCATTGAGGTAAGATTTTTTCTCTGCTATATGATCTCCTCCTCCTGCATCTCCACTTGTAATCATTTGGTAATCAAAAGAATCAAAATTGATACAGAATACCTCGCGTTCTGGTTGTTGGGATTTTTCGGCGAGATCGGGATCATCATCTTAGTCATCTTCATGAGTTATTTTCTTCTCCTCTATGGGTTTGCAAGGAGATTTTGATCTACGCCGAATTCCTTCGTTGTTCTGCCGATCAATATACTAATTTAGCTTTCCTAGTCGGGTGAGAGTTTTAATCTCATTTGAAAGAGCTATGCAATGCTCTGTCAAATGACTAGGATCCCTGTGGAATTTTTAGTACTTATTCTTATCCCTCTTGGTCAGGGGACTTCTCACCTTATCAGGCCAACGCACATCTTTATTATGCTTGATGTCTTCCAAAACATGGTGAATCGCCACGGTTAATGGAGTGTAATCGTTGTACTTCTTGAGTTGCTCCAAAACTCCTTTTTATTTTGATTCCCTATGTTCTTGGGGGTCTTTATGATCTTTCTTATCATTTTTGCCATCAACTTTTGTGCTCAAGCTACACTTGGCCGCCATAGCTTCCTCAACATTTATGATCTTTACTGCTTTAGCCATCAATTTTGCCATTGTCTTCGAATGGTCTTTGGTAAGAGTATAATACAGTTTTTCGAGGAGCAGTCCACTCATAAGGGCAATTATTGCAGTCTTTTCCTCATAATCCAGAACTTCTAGTTTTTCTTTATTAAAACAAGTGATGTAATCTCTGGTGCTCTCTCCTTCTCTGTCTCACACTAAGCAAGTGGCCAGCCTTTTCACAGGCTTTGATTCAAAGAAAAAGTTATTAATTAATAGCTCAGCCAGTTGGCTAAAGCTATAAATTTGTCCCCGAGGAAGACTATTATACTAGATTTGGGTAGATCCAGTAATGGTTCCAGAAAATGCTTTACACCTCATTTCATCAGGGATGGCATAAATGTCAGCAGTCGCCTGATATTGTTCTATGTGGAGAACTGGGTCAGTTTTTCCATCATATATGGGTGTTACTACTGGAACCTTGAACTTTGCTGGAGTAGGGAAATCCACAATTACCTGCACAAATGGAGACCATTTTACAAAACTTCTTTACAGTGGGTTTTTTGCCTTCGCCATTTCTCCTAATCTGTCTTCCAATCTCTGTATGGAGCTTTTTCATGCATCATTGGTAACACCGAATTTATGCGTTGTAACGTTGTTATTTGTTGAGCTTTCTTCCTGAAGCAGTTGGTTGGTCCAAGCAGCAGTTTGTCGGGCGTTTGATCTAGACTGAGTTGTGCTTTCCCTTTGATCAGAAGTTCACCGGGTGTTACCTGACATTGCCCTAGAAACATTTATGTTCCCCAGGTCCCAAACGATAGAAGGGAGAAACATGAATTAATATCACTAAGGAACTTGTCCTCTTTAGATAATAAGATTATGTGTGGAAATATTATGATGTCCTAATTAATGAATTTGACCTTGGATGGTAGGAGACATCTCTTGTTGTCATTGAGTGGTTGCGTCGACCACCTCTTGGCGGGGTTGGGTTCATATTTCCCTTAGCAGATAGAGCAGGTGCCCCGGCTTGAAGAGTTTGTGCAAGTTGCCTGATAGTATCTTACATAGACTCTTAGCCTCTTGCAAGACTGACCAGAATCCTAGTTAAATCATTTGCAGATGGAGGAGTAGAAGGGGCAGGCAGAATACCTTCGTTCCTGAGACTTGATTCAGGAATATCAGCCATTTAGATGTTTGATTGAGTGAGATCGATTAGAAATACCATTCCCACATACGACGCCAATCTGTTGATGCAAAAAACTAGACTAGGCTAATTAATTGATCACAGATAAATATAAGTAAAAGAGACAAAAGATTTTTAAAGTGGTTCCGCTTAAGGGAAGATCCTATGTCCACTGTTGTGTATTGCTTTGGGATTGTTCAATTGCCTCTTTTCTTGTGCCCCTTGGATACAGGGTTTAAAATGTATTTATAGCCCCCCCCCCCCCCCCCCCAGGGGGTGTACAAGTGCTGGAATATCAAAGCATGAAATGTCTTCATATCATAGACATTTACATCTGTGTAGTCTTTTATGTATACAACTGTTGGCATTTTCTTGTCATTGTTGGTCAGTCTTCCAATTATTGGTCAGCATCCTTCAGTAGGTCGATATTTCGTACTTGCCGACTAGGATTAATCTTCCACTGTTCATCACGTGTCAGTATCCAAACGGTCCACGTACATGGATAATTTTTGGTATCAACAATCTGTATCAAACCACGCATAGACAACTACTATATCCCAAAGTTTAGCCAAATTTTCTTTTTTCTTAAAAAACACTAGTGTCCTATCATTTCGAGCTACGTCGATACATATTTGATGTAGTGTAAGCTTCCATTGGATTACTTTCTTATCTTTAGGATCATATCTAGTTGACTCATCAGAACTGTCCAAGGCATCATTTTCTTGAGCAAGTAGTGATTGAAGTTGCCTGCTAGGATTCACTTATACTTAGGTGTTATGTCCAATGCATCATAACAACTAATTAGAAATTCCCATTCTTCTCCTCTAATAGATGGATGGACCCCACCCCACCCCCCTCCACACACACGCGATGGATTAGACTAAGTGTCTTGCATATATGAAGACAACCTTCTGAAGTAAATGTTGCATCCCATTTTTGTACGTTCTGAAGTAATTGAAAGCCAACTAGTCACATACACTACTAAAAATCAATCAGGCATGACCTTGGTGATACTACTTCATTGTATAATTGCTCTACTGCATTGTATATCATATATAACCTTGGTGCTACTACTGCACTGTATGTTATATATAATTGCTCTTTGCTGGGTTGTTGGACAACTATATATATATGACGATCAATCCTTTAATTTTATTTTTTCATGTTTGATTAGTTTTATAACTGATATTAACAGTGATATATAACTGAAATAGTACTTCTTGCTACGATAAATGCAAATATACAGATCCATGATGTTGAAGTGTCATCATCATCGTTTGACTATGTCCGATCTCATAGCCAAGGAAAGACAACTTGAGAAGCAACCACTCGCAGCTCCAGTGGGAAATGATTTAGAGAGGACACACCACATTAGTTCCGTTCAACATAACATAAGGGACAATGGAACTAGAGAGATGCAACCCCCAAAGATTGAATTAACATCTCAATCACAAAATACACGCCCCAACTCAAGAGCTCAGGTTTATTTATTTCAAATACCTACAAATCATCTTTTCCCAAATATTGAGCAGATTAATAATTTAGTTTGAAATGTCAATCCTCCATCTAATGAGATGGATTTAGATGGTGAGGATCTCACAGGTATGCTATGTTATACAATGTTTGTATATCTCCATTTGTATTACTTTTATGTTTATATTCATATTGAACAAGATGTATAAACATTAATTATCAAATATTTGTTCAGGCACAATGACTACCCCATACTAGTAAAAAAAGGGTTATAAAGGGTGCAAGGCCTTGGCTCGAATGGAATGATAACAAAAAGAAGATATTGGAATGGAATGAACTTTGTCATCCAGTTTGTAAGATTGAAAGTAAATTGATGTCACATTTAGGTTATTATGCAAGGTGTGGAAATTTATTTCCATTAACAATGTTGGATTGGAGTGAGGTGGACAAGGAAACACTTAACAGTATTTGGAAGGAAGTGAAGGTAACTTATTGGTTTGATTTATTTATTTGTTCCGTTGTACATTAGCTGTCAAGTTTTAACAAATTTATTCGTTTTGTTCTTAGAATAACACAAATGCACCAAAAGGTTTTAAACCAGTCTGCTTTGCAAGGATGGGACTTGCGTGGAAGCAATGGAAGCATCGAGTGACGGTGAATCACTATAAAAATTTTCAAACATATGAAGAGCGATTGAGTTATACTCCTGAATGAGCCGAAAAAGATCAGTAGCCTGAATTAGTAAAATACTGGGGTCTAAAGAAGATTAAGGTATAAATATCACATCTTATTAAGAGTTTTATACCTACATTCTTCGTCACTAGTATCATAATTTTTATTTTTATTTCTTCAAATATTTGGGATATTGCGGATCAAAACACTAAGAACCATGAAGTTGAATGTGCTTACTCAAGGAGATGACAAAATCCACATGCTAAAATAGACAAGGAGGTTGGAATTTTTATTATTATAAATATTTCTGATTTTAATCTAATAGTATTAATATATATACATTCTTTTTTCAAAGGATAGAACAGGGGTAACCCGTCGACAATATTAGCATGTGGAAAGACACTGGAGCTCCAAATAATAAACCTTTAATGTTGAAGATGGATCATTTGATAGAGCGATATGTATAAACATTAATTCATAAGTGATGCTTGAAAGATTTATTTAATATTTTTTTTAAATTGTGTTCTTGAAAATTATTTTAAGTTCATTAATTATAATATTAATTCAATTCGCAGAAATTGCTTGAAAGATGACTAAATGAGCTACCAGAAGAGAAACAAAATGACCCAGAAGTGCGGAATAAGATTTTTACTGATGTAGTAGGATATGGAGGTCATGAGTATGCTTTACTAAAGGGAGAAAGTATTAGTACAACATCGACAAAAGTGTGTTCATCTCAGTTATTATTGGAAGAAATTAACCAGTTAAAGAAAGAAGCTGAAGATCGAGAGACTCGACATCGACAAGAGCTCGAAGAGTTAGATATTCGCAACCAACAAGCTTTATTATAGATGAAGAATGATATGTGAAGTGAAATTCAAAGTTTGTTCCAAGTATTACCCCTCATCACGTTTCTACTACCTCGACGATTCAATCTGACTAGGTAATACAATATAATTCATACATATAATTACTTATATATAATGGGAAAATATCTGGTTTAAAGTTAAATTTTCAATGGTGGTGGTGAGAATTTATTATGGTGATGGTTAAAATTTTCTGTTGGTTGGTGTATATCATTCTTAGAATCAATTTTAATGTTTAAAATAGGTTGACTACATGTGGTTTTCATGAATAAACAAAGGAGACTCTGCCGATTTTTTTTAAATATAATAGTAGTTAGATATTTATATTGTTTATGATGAGAATATACTATATTAATTCATTTTGCACATTGTATTGTTGATGAGGGGTATTAATTCTGACATAATTGACACTATTTTTTTTTCAGGTGACAATTTTTGTAGAACATGCAAATGTTAATCACTGGTTTTGGAGGTCGTATGCTTCAGTGTTGCAGAATTACTTTGATAAAAATATTTCGTGTTTGGAGTACTAATAAATTAATGTATTTTTGTTGTCAAGTCAAATAATTGAACTTAGTGTTATAATTCTTATTTTGACGAATATTTGGAGAAGGTTGTAAGAACTCTATTTATTGGTGAATGAAATGATTCGTTGTGTTGGTTGAAAATCATCTTATGTATTACATTTTATGATTATTCGTTGTTTGTGTTCTTTTAAATGTAATGCAATTCTATATTAAACTTTAGCAGCAGATTATATTCTCCACAAAATATTGGTGCAAAAATTTTAAGATTCCTTCACCTCTTTTGGGATGGTTAAAACTGTCCCAAAAATATATTAAAGACGGTTATGTTTTCGTCTCAAAAAGCTCTTCTAAAATGGTAACCTTTTGAGACAGATTAATTCTCGGCTCAAAAACAATAGTTTGTGACAGCTCTTGTGTCGTCTCAAAAGGGTCATATAAAATGAGGACCTTTTGAGACGTATTTGTTCCTGTCTCAAAAAATTGTTTTAAGACGACTATGGCGTCACAAAAAGTATTTATAAACCCCTCTCAAAAAGACCCCCTAGCCGTCCCAAATAGCATCACAAAAAGTATTTGAGACGGATATATGATCTTTTGGGACTGTAAGGCCACCGTCTCAAAAGATACTTTTTTTGTATTTTAGTCATACACATACTCCCATACACCACTTTAGATACTTTTCTCGTCTTTGGGAGCAAGTTGAATTTCTAGTCGCGACTTCCCATAATTTAATGGCAGAATTTCAATGGCTATATTTCGCATTTGAGAACGCTTCTAAAATTCCGACTAGAGTCAATAATGACAAGGGAAAACAAAAGGTTACCACTACTTCGGTACCTAAGTGAGATGAGAAATCCCTTTTTGTTCATATTTCCCTCAAGGCTCAAAATACTTCCCAATGGTATTTTAGTAGTGGGTGTTTTAGGCACATGACATGTGAAGTCTCATTTTTTACCAACTTTGAGGATCGCAAGGACTTTAAAGTCACCTTTGGATATGGGAGTAGATCTAGAATTTTTGGACATGGAAGTGTTGGTATATCTAGATTTACTAAGCTAAATGATGTGTTGTACGTGAAGGGTTTGAAAGCGAACTTGATTCGCATAAGCCAATTGTGAGATGCAAACTTTGAGGTAAAGTTTGACCGGTCCAAATGCAATGTTTATGATTAATCCGGTAAACTTTTACCACAAATGTGAGGACAAAAGATAATTATTATGGGGTTGAGCCTAAGTCCCCATTTGTGTCAAACAGTGCCAACGACTAGGCCACGTGAACTTTAGAAATCTTGAGAGGTTAGTTAAAAAAGACCTAGTTCGTAGCTTACCATCACTTGGGAAACTAACTTCATCGGTTTATGGACCTTGCCAACAAGGTAAACAAATTCACAGTCCCCATCGAAAGTTGAATACCATCATTACCACCCGTGTTTTGGAGTTGATTCACAGAATCTTATGGATCCTACTCGCATGGAGAGCTTAGGTGGTGATGGTCGATGACTTTTTTAAATACTCGATTGTAGGATTCCTTCGAGAAAAGTTCGATGCGGTTGAGTTACATACAACCAAGTGTCATATCCTTTAAAACTAACACAGTGTCACTATTAATCGTATGCATAGTGACAATGACACTGAATTTAAAGAAGAAAAAGTGGATAGTTATTACGATGAAGTGGGCATAAAGGATAAGTTTTTGGTCGTTCGTACTCCTTAGCAAAATAAAATTCTTGAGAGGAAGAATCTGGTGATACAAGAGATGGCTAGATCCCTGTGACACCCCGAATAACTAATTACCGGGTGATCAGTCATTTATTAAATTAAATCAGAATATCGAATTGGTTCACAATATGTATCACTATCGGAAACTTTTATTAAAATACTAACCACTTAATATTTAAAAAGGCTGATGTCAAAATTTTATCTTTTAATTAATGTAAAACCAAATTAACGAATAATTAACATTCACCATCCAAACCAAACTCATATGAAAGGAAAATGACTGAAATAATAAATGCAACTTGAGTAAACACTTCCAATCTAAGTATCAAGTACAATAATCCAACCGAAGTAATTCAACAACTGAACTGACTAAATAAATAAATAAATCCATAAATCTCTGACTATCTAATAGAAAAGGGAAACATGCCCTAAAAGAAGTAAATAGCTCGGAATGAAGAAATGGTAAATATGGAGGCATCTACTATTGAGGTCCTGTAACTTCCACAACAACTACATCACGTCAAATGAATGGAACTCCTTTGCATGGAGTCCCTGTGGTCAGGCACCTAAAATAATTTGACAAAAGAGAAGAGATTTGTAAGAAACGGGTCATAGCCCGAGTGTAAAACATTTAAAAATTTTAGCAAGTATTTAAATATTGCAGTAGAGTAAATAGTATGCGCATGTTAGCTTTTCGAACACTCACTTGAGGTTCTCACCTCTCATCTAATGTGCACGCCTAACGCACCTTGAAACCCATTCTAATTATTTTATCACCTAACTAGACTGTAGCCAAAATACTTCTAATCACTACCCGTAATACCATCCCGCATTTTCCATATAATACTATATTAAATGTTTCACGCCTATTATCTTAATTTGGGAAGTATTTATAAATCACGTTAAGTGCTAGCTTACCCAAGTTATTCCGATATTTTTATTATTATATATCTTATCCACATACTTTCACAGAACAATTATCACTACAGGTATATATATATATACATGACTATATATTATATATATTAAAAAGTCACCTCTAGACTCAGCTATTGTACCCTCATACTCTGCTATCCAATCATCGTACATCTCGCATTGCATAAGGAAAATCGGCCCGAAATCTCCCATGAATCAAAAAGTACAAATCACACATATTGGAGGCGAACATGGTTCCAAGACTATGGGTTATGCACATACCTATGCACCTATATGACTGTCATCGCTATCGTTCTCAGATAACTCATACCTAGGTTCTATGCTATGAGGTACCAGTCAAATATCCCCCCGAAGGATCCTCAAAATAGGATTGTCCCCTTCCACAACCTTTCGTTATAGCAAGTATGGTAGGTATCTCATACACATAATAAATATCATTATAGGCATTCACGCAACCTATCAAATTCATTAGGTATACCCAAAACCCGAATATTTAACTTATACGTAGTATGTCTCTCATTACTACTTACATAACACATATTAGATTAAGAATACTCTCTCGCTCGTAACTTAGAGATAACTCTCTGCTCCAATTGTCATAAACTATCATACCCATTTTATTACCCATTAATTTTGTTCTAAATCCCAATTATACTGCTAAGCATCACTTCAAATAAACTTGCTACCCAGATTTGAAACTGAAGAAAAATTTCCTAAGACTGGACCTATCATTTGAACCAAAATCTATCTCATTTGAACGAGATAACATGTCGTTAGAATGACATATCGCGTGACAGGGGTTCTCGTTCGAACTAGGCTCAATCTCGTTTGAAAGAGATTGAGCAGTTTCGTCCCCAACCCGCACCTACTACATTTTTCATCCATAAACGGTCCTAAAACCTCTATAAATCAGCCCCAAACTCCTTCCGTTAAATTCCAACTCATTTTCCCACATAGAAGGATGAATTCTAACATCTTAAACACATTAATTCATGACTAATTAATCCTCAAACCAAAAATCACCAAATTTCAGATTCATAAAACCATAGTTCATAAGATTTCCAATTAACCCTATTTAATCCCAGTTTTACTCAGAAATTATCAACATAAATTCGTAGTTAATCTTCAAATTAGATGGACCATTCAACTCGATATCAATTTAACCCTAATATATCTTTTATTCATGAATTCTTCATCAAATCACATGTAATTTAAGGGGGTTTCATTACCTACACTAATCATGAACACATTTAATGCTAAAAGAACAAGATTTAAACACTTGCCTTATTAAAGACGGTCTGATCCTTCGGTTTTGTTAGTATGGTTGCGACCCCCATTCTCCGATCTACACGATGGTGGTCATGGTGGTGGAAAAGGGGCACTTGTGATGGCTCTTCCTTAGATTTTTCTTCCTCTTTCTCTAATTTTGGTCTCTCTCCATGTCAAACTTTTTTCTCATGGAAGATAACCTAATTTGACCCACATAGGAGATCTTTTATTTCTCTAATTTTCGTCCTTTAATTGACTCCAAAAATACAATTTACCAAAATACCCTTCTGGGGTGCCAATTCGGCCTAAAACTGCTCTGAAATCCAAACTAAGCCCTCGAGTAGACTTTTTTTTACTATTTTTACCCTTTCGGACTCAACGGCGCACTCAAAACAACCATGTGAGCTACTTATAAATATTTTACTTTTTATTCCATTAATTTAATCCCGACACGACTGACACGCGCGTTCGGACTTAATTTCTATAACTATTGTATTTTTCACTCACGATAACTTTAATATATTTTCACAATTACATATTACTAATATTCAACATAATTATCACCTATAGATACTAACTCATGTCATGCTAGTAATTATTTAATTTAAATCCGAATTAATATTAAATAAATTATCTCCGTCTAAATTAATTAATTTTAATCCCATAATTAAAATAAAATCTTTCAAAAATACGGGGTATTACATACTTCCCCCCTAATAATGGAATTTCGTCCCGAAATTCAGATACATCTGGTACTAAGGCTGAGGATCTTACAACACTATATCCTCCAGTTCTCAAAACCATTTCAAAGTAAGGCTCGATCACTATAGTCCCAGCTTCATAGCAAGCTTATTTAACTCTCTTGATACTGACATTCTTCATTAGTTATAGGGTCACACCTCAATAACGTCAGCTCACATTGTGCTCCTACCTACAAAATTTTAATAAGACGAGCTCATACATCATTGGCCCTATTATCTTAAAATTATTGGAATGCCATACATCACTACGTGCCGACTTTTCGTATTCATATACAAACAAAACTCCCATCCTGAGAGAAACCATATGAACATCTGACCACTCTTGTCAGTCCTTCAAATCTCGATTCCTGGAAACATAACTCTTACGATAGTCAAAAGCCTCCCAAGACAGTTTGTGGTTATTCCACTTTAGTCATCGAACAATCCAAAATTTATTATTATCCGCTCACCTTTAATCAACCAGAGGGGCAATGGTTAAGGTTTTTCCACGCAAAACCTTAATAATCACCTTGTTCATAGCAGAGAGGTACGAGTGTTTACACACAACTCTACCATTAGGTAATATCTTCTCCCAATTACCGTACTATACATCACTTACTAACTATATCAGTTGTGGAAATGAAATAATCACAGTGATTCCAAAATTACATTCATGCAGCTTCACTAGTTGTCAATCACCTTCCGCCTACTTCTCGGGCTATAGGTAATATGACTGGCTCAAAGCAAAATGTCATCCCCACTACTTCCTGAAATCCCATATTAGAGGTGGGGTTTAAGGATCTCATCATGGTTAACAACAATACTGGCCAGGACTACGAATATGCGCAATCCTTCCTTTGAAAGAAAAATTGGGATACACTATCTAACTCACCCCAAAGGAATAACAATTACGTCCTTTTTGGTCAACTTGTTCCACACATTCGAAGGAAATCTTAATCTTATCTTGAGGTTGGAAACCCATCAATGAAATTTACCAGCTTGACTACCCACTTCCATTACTAGATCGTTGTCTTGATACAAAGTTTTTTGGTTGATCATCTTGCTCCAACCAATTTCTATTTATGAGTGGTGCACATGGAGACTACTCATTAGGTCCCGCTCAACACCGACTTTCACTTATAGCATCTCACATTAGGCGGTATTTAATACTCCCCTTATTCCCTCGGGGTATACCAAAAGTTCTGACCCGTGCACTTTTCGCCACGATGTTCACTTCTGGACTCGTTATACCTTATTGACATCATCATTCTATTTATGCGCAAGTCACTCTCAGCATTATATTGAGTAGGACATCTCTCCAAATTTCCATAATAGTTAAGTTTTCCTCTTCTCAAGAGATATCGCTTTTTAAATGGCTTTTCACAGCCTTTCAACCATACTTGGGTATGCTACTCTATTCGCACACATATATATGGATTATCGTACTTCTCATATGATGATAAATCCACTTTACCACTTCCACTTCGTTATGTCAGACCCACAGGCATATATTTCACATATCCATTCCCACGTCCCTTTAATTCGGACGATTCTTACATCAGCTAACCAGGGCACCCTCACACCCTGTAAATCGCTCATACTGGCATAAACATCGCATACGCTTCACATATAACACCCAATTATTTATTTCCTCTACATTCACAATGTGGTTATAACACTTGGGTATCCTCTATCACCCCAGATATCAAAATTTTTTAATTCTCCTTAAAATCGTTCCACCCTTCAACTCGTGTTGATAAATAAAATTTTCAATGTTTCCTCATTGTACAACCGGATGCACTGGCCTTATATTTTAATATAACTTCCCACTTACAGTTAGAACTACATACTTATATAATGATCGAGGTACCAGACTCATAGACTAATGACCTAACATCTTCCTACTTCCAACCTGACGCTAATTTTCAAGCGTGGGATGTCTCACAAAGCGAAATAGAAACAAGGAACCCAACCCCCCGATACACTACTACCTAGAAATATTGGTCATCAAAATTCCTTAGGCCCTCAGTCCATACCATGTACCCCTAAATTTCCGTCTCTTGACATAAAATCTATATCTCCTCCCACAATTACATTTACACAAGGAACTCCCCCCCTCAAATGCACTATCACTCAACATTAATGGTAATCAATTTCCATAAACCTCGAACACAATCGGGACTCTAAAATTCTTATCCTCAGACATACAAATGTAACTCTCAACTCCCACATTTCTAAAGGAGTGATATAACGATGTGTTCTTCCTATCACCAAGCCCTAAGTGCTAAACATGACAACAAGCTAAATCTCTCCACTCGACAGGAAGCCTAATACACCTTGAATTATATCAATAAAGTTCCTAAACACCGGGGTGAAACATTTTGAGACAACTATACTCTCTGAAATCCCTATAATAAGATAATATAGATGCGAGCTCGACCCTCTCGCAAGTGAGGCATCCCCAAGCAACCCTGATAGCCTTGCAATAACTGCCCACTATCATTCTAACCATTACTATAAAGCCTTATCCAGGATAATGTCACACTTGTATAACACGTCACTAAAATGAGTAATCTCAATAAAATATATACCACTATCAATACACTCGCTCGCCCGCGGTGACACCAGATATAACCCCGATATACCGGGGAAAACATACACACGATAATAATGTTATAGATACACGCACTAAACTCATCTCCCACGCAAATCTAGCATAAATCAAAGTACCGTGGCTCATTTGAGTCACATAAAACATACCTCCTCCTCCGAGGATAAAATTCATATTTTCTACCTTACCAATCACCCTGGCTGCTCAAAGGGTTCCCGGACATTACACGCTTACCCAAACCAAAACAAAAACTATTAACCATTACCCTCGCTAGGCACCATACTCTTGTTTCTTTAGTCGCTCCGGGGAAAATTAATTCATGTGGTCCTAATCTCCATAAAAATACTTCAATGTATAATCCACTTATTCCCGGACATAATGACCATATTAAGGTTGCCCTTTTCTCAGACTCTGGTAGTCTCAACTCTGATGGCTACCCTCGTTGTTCCCTTAGTTCCACTGGTCCTAAGGAATACATTGTTGGCCTCAACGGCCCTGACTAAATTCATTATCACTTGGTAAGAATTATGCTATCCGAACCATTTAAATGGGTCCCCTGATAGGTTTCCCCATTATGGTGCTTCACTAACACCGTTTCACCTCGTCTTACCCTCCGACTAAAATTTTCAATTATTTTGGCTCCCCACACAAAGAAGTGTTAACATCTCTATTGACCAAATGCGACATTGTCACCATCTGCATCGACCGTCCAAGAAAAATTCCCCTTAAGTGTTGGCAACTCATCTTAAGAGTCAATTTCCCACTTAAAATCCTCTTCTCTATAGTACCTACTGCATTCGGTACCAAATTCACTAATTAATTAAATTCATTTTTCATAAATGGACATCTGCTCGGCCCTCCTGTGATGAGTTCAGAACAACATTCACATCTTATCCTGAACATCTGGTGAAGAAACTTGAGGTCAAACCATACCTAAGATCCTTCCATTGACATAACATTCCACTTCTAAATGTGGTGGTTGACTCTCACCATTATAACTTTGCTTCTACGAGCCAAGACAAATTTTACCCCAAATTTTCACTTCCAATTAACCACTCTCTGCCATATGCCCAAGCCTTTGGATATTTAACTTTCGTTGGCTAACACACACAATCTCCGTATTTCTAGAATTCCACTCATAGTCCTCTTCAAAGGCTCGTTTGACTCTGTCTTATTCCAACCACGCTGGGTGAGTTAAATTTGGCACCACTTGCTACTATAGCGGTACTTGAAAACCCTAATAGTTTTTACTATCCTAACTTCCCGTGCCATAATAGGGGTGACCTCGACCATGGTAATCATCCTAGAAAATACTCTACAACCTCAATTGAGCTCTTCCTCCTTCTGTCCTCCCAACGGCCCTCGTATGTCATACTTCATTGTTTGGCACACGAACATACCCGAACACAAATAAGATTCACTAGTGTATACGTTATAACAGGAGAACGAAATATTGCCATAGGAATTAACAATCCTAAACATAGGGCTTTATATCAAATAAAAGGAAATGCCAAAAGCATAATAAGCCGCACAGATCCTAAGGACTCAAGAACTTGATGATCTGATACCACCTGTGATACCCCGACTAACTAATTATCGGGTGATCAGTCCTTTATTAAATTAAATCAGAATATCCAATTGGTTCAGAATATGCATCACTGTCGAAAACGTTTATTAAAATACTAACCACTTAATATTTAAAAAGGCTGATGTCAGAATTTTATCTTTTAATTAATGGAAAACCAAATTAACGAATAATTAACATTCACCATCCAAACCAAACTCATATGAAAGGAAAATGATTGAAATAATAAATGCAACTTGAGTAAACACTTCCAGTCTAACTATCAAGTACAATAATCCAACCGAAATAATCCAATAACTAAACTGACTAAATAAATAAATCCATATATCTCTGACTATCTAATATAAAGGGGAAACATGCCCTAAAAGAAGTAAATAGCTCGGAATGAAGAAATGGTAAATATGGAGGCGTCTACAATCGAGGTTCTGTAACTTCCACAGCAGTTACAGCACGTCAAATGAATGAAACTGCAATGCTTGGTGTCCCTGTGGCTGGGCACCTAAAATAATTGGACAAAGAGAAGAGATTTACAAGAGACGGGTCATAGCCCGGGTGTAAAACATTTAAATTTTTAAGCAAGTATTTAAATATTTCAGTAAAGTAATTAGTATGCGCATGTTAGGTTTTTTAACACTCACTTGAGATTCTCACCTCTCAACTAATGTGCACGCCTAACATACCTCTAAACCCATTCTAATTATTTTATCACCTAACTATATTGTATCCAAAATCCGTCTAATCACTACCCGCAATACCAACCCGCATTTTTCACACAATACCATATTAAATGTTTTCACGCCTGTTATCTCAATTTGGGAAGTATTTATAAATCACGTTAAGCTCTAGCTTACCTAAGTTATTCAGAGACTTTTATCATTATATATCTTATCCACATACTTTCACACAACAAGTATCACAATATATATATATTAAAAAGGCACCTCTAGACTCAACTACGGTGCCCTCATACTCTGATATCCAGTCCTGGTACATCTCTCACTGCATAAGGACAATCGGCTCGGAATCTCCCATGAACCAAAAAGTACAAATCACACATATTGGAGGCGAACATGGTTCCAAGCCTATGGGTTACGCACATACCTACGCACCCATATGATGTCATCACTATCGTTCTCAGATAGCCCATACCTAGGTTCCATGCTCTGAGGCACCAGTCAAATATCCCCCTGAAGGCTCCTCAAGATAGGATTGTCTCCTTTCACAACCTTTCGTGATAGCAAGTATGGTAGGTATGCCATATACAGAACAAATATCATTATATGCATTCACGCAACCTATCAAGTTCATTAGGTATACCCACAACCCAAATATTTAACTTATACGTAGTATGTCTCTCATTACTACTTACATCACATATACTATATTACGAATACTCTCTCGCTCGTAAATTAGAGATAACTCTCCGCCCTAATTGTCATAAAATATCATACCCATTTTATTACCCAGTAATTTTGTTCAAACCTGAATCCCACTTTTACTGATAAGCATCACTTCAAATAAACCTACTACCTAGATTTGAAACAAAAGAAAAATTTCCCAGGACAGGACGTGTTGTTTGAACCAGAAGCTATCTTATTTGAATGAGATAAAATGTCGTTAGAATGACATATCGCGTGACAGGGGTTC
Source organism: Sambucus nigra (assembly GCA_949130495.1). Classification (NCBI taxonomy): domain Eukaryota; kingdom Viridiplantae; phylum Streptophyta; class Magnoliopsida; order Dipsacales; family Adoxaceae; genus Sambucus; species Sambucus nigra. The sequence goes on from OX422215.1 coordinate 547,758,636, forward strand.
TCGTTCGAACCAGGCTAAATCTCGTTTGAACGAGATTGAGTAGTTTTATCCCCAACCGGCACCAGCTACGTTTTTCATCCATAAACATTCCTAAAACCTCTATAAATCAGTCCCGAACTCCTTCCATTAAATTCCAACTCATTTTCCCACATAGAAGGATGATTTCTAACATCTTAAACACATCAATTCATGATTAATTAATCCACAAATAAAAAAATCCCAAATTTCAGATTCATAAAACCCTAGTTCATAAGATTTCCAATTAACCTAATTTAATCCCAGATTTGATCCGCAATTATCAACATAAATTCGCAGTTAATCTTCAAATTACATGGACCATTCAACTCGGCATCAATTTAACCCTAATATATCTTTTAATCATGAATTCTTCATCAAATCACATTCAATTTAAGGGGGTTTCATTACCTACACTAATCATGAACACATTTAATGCTGAAAGAGCAAGATTTAAACACTTGCCTTATGAAAGACGATTTGATCCTTTGGTGTTATTGGTATAGCTGCGACCCTCGTTATCCGATCTATGCGATGGTGGTCACGGTGGTGGAAAGGATGCACTAGTGGTGGCTCTTCCTTAGATTTTTCTTCCTTTTCTCTCTCTTTCTGGTCTCTCTCTCTATGTCTAACTTTTTTCTCACGACAGATAACCTAATCTAACCCACATAGGAGATCTTTTATTTCTCTAATTTCCGTCCATTAATTTACTCCAAAAATACAATTTTGGGTTGTCGGTTTAGCCTAAAACTGCTCTGAAACCCAAACTACGCCCCCGGATAGACTTTTCTGACTATTTCGACCCTTCTAGACTCAACAGCACATCCGAAACGACCATATGAGTGACTTATAAATATTTTATTTTTTATTCCATTAATTTAGCCCCGACACGACTGACACGCGTGTCCTGACTTAATTTCTATAACTGTCGTATTTTTTACTCACGATAACTTTAATATATTTTCACAATTATATATTACTTTACTCGCTAAGTAATATTCAACATAATTATCACCAATAAACATAATTATCACCAATAAATACTAACATTTGTCACGCTAGTAATTATTTAATTTAAATTCAGATTAATCATTAATAAATTCTCTCCATTTAAATTAATTAATCCTAATTCCATAATTAAAATAAAATCTTTCAAAAATATAGGGTATTACACCATGCTTCATAGAAGAAATGTGCCTAGACATTTTTAGGACGAGGCACTGAGTACCACATGCCATACGGTTAATAGGGTATATCTTCATCTGCACACACTTCACACGCCATATGAGTTGTGGACAGGAAAGAAGCCCAAACAATCATATTTTTTTTATCTTTGGGATTACATTCTACATCTTGTGAGATAGAGAGCCCTTAGGAAAGTTCGACTACCAAAGTGATGAGGGGATATTTTTAGGATATTCATCAACGAGTAGGACTTACTGGGTTTATAATCTGGATAGCTCTATGGTTATGGAGTCAATAAACGTCATGATTAGAGATGACGAGCCATATGCATTTGTTACACCTAGCCTGCAGTGTTAGGATGATGCACCCTCTGGTGATGATCCCATCCTTCCTCATGCTACCATAGTGGACCCCGTTCTTACTTTAGGGGAGGCACCATCTTAGGTTCGAAAGAGTCATGACCCTTCGTCTATACTTGGTGATCCTACACTATGTGTCAAGACTCGTGCTCAACTAAAAAATGTTGTTAGTTATATGTGCTACACATCCCTAGTCGAGCCCAAGAACGTAAAATAAGAACTCAAGGATGAGCATTGGATATCGGCCATGCAACAAGAGCTGCTTTAGTATAGAAAGAACGATGTCTAGGAGTTGGTCCCCCGACCTAGTGATACTAACGTGATAGGTACCGAGTGGATTTTTAAGAATAAGATGGCTAAAAATGGTACCATATTTCACAATAAGGCTAGGTTGGTTGGTTAAGGCTACACATAGATCGAGGGTGTAGACTTTGAGGAGACATTCTCTACTGTTGCTAGGCTTGAGTCCGTCCATTTACTACTTGTCGTGACATATAATTTGCATTTCAAACTATATCATATGGATGTTAAGAGTTCCTTTCTGAATGCCATTCTACAGGAGGAGGTTTACGTGGAACAGTCGAAAGGGTTTGAAGACCCTAAGAACCTAGTATTCATATACTATCTTAGGAAATCCATGTATGGTTTGAAGTAAGCACCCTATTCTTGGTACGAGAGGCTTACTTCTTATCTTTTAGCTTACAGCTTCAAGGGAGGGGGAATAGATAATATGTTGTTTGTGAGGAGAGAGAAGGGTGTTATTTTGGTTGCCCAGGTCTATGTGGATGACATAGTCTTTGTATCTTCATGCTCTCACAATTCTCACACTTTCTAGGAAGAGATGAAGAGTGAGTTTGAGATGAGCATGGTAGGTGAGCTTACATTCTTCCTAGGTCTCCAGGTTCGTCAACTTGAGGACGGGATATTCATATCCCAATCCAATTATGCAAGAGACATTGTGAAGAAATTCATTTTAGACTCCGCTAAGCACGCACATACCCCTATGAGTTCATCGATAAAGCTCAGAAAAGAGGCTTTAGGCGATGACGCATAACATACTTTATATCGCAGCATGATATGTAGTCTTATTTACCTTACCGCTAGTCGACCCGATATTGCCTTTAATATTAGAGTTCGTGCGTGATACCAGGTGTTCCCGAAAGAGTCACGCTTTCACGTTCTTAAATGTATTATGAAATACGTGAGTGGGGATATATCATACGGTATGTAGTATATCTTTGATGTTGATAATCGTTTGTCTGCCTATTCGGATGTCGATTGGGTCGACAATATTGATGGGTGTAGGAGCACTCCGGTGGTTTTTTATTTATTTTGGGAGCGTTATTTTTTCGTGGATGAGCAAGAATCAAAACTCCATCGCTTTTTCCATAGCGGAGGTTGAGTATATAGCCTCCGAGAGTTTTTGCATGCAACTCTTGTGGATGAAGAAAATATTGTAGGGTTACGACATTTCACAGGGCACGATGACTATTTCATGTGATAATACAAGTGCCATTCACATTTCACGTAATCCAGTCCAGCTTTCGTGTACAAAGCACATTAGGATACACGAGCATTTTATTTAAGACTTAGTGGAGGAGAAAGTCGTGTCCTTGAGCTTTGCGAGCACCGATCGTGATTTAGCCAATATTTTCATGAAATCTTTATATGCACTTCGATTTGAGGATCTAAGGAAGTCTTTAGGTATTTGCACCATTAACTGAGATTGGATATATCATATAGTATATGATGCTTTTCATGCTTATTAATATTTATTCCTATAACTAGATTGTACTACCATTATATTTATCTTTTTCCATTTTGATATATTTTTCGAAAAATTTCAAAAGTTTTTATTTTTCTTGAAAATTTTTGGAAAAATACAAAAAGATTTCCGATTTCTTTTCTAAAAAGGTGAAAAGCCAAAAAGATTTTATTTTTAATAAAAAATTTGAAAAATCCAAACTGATTTTCGAATTTTTTTACACCATATGTGGATGAACATTAAAGATGTCCAAGTCACCCATTGATTAGATATCCTCGTGGTTATTTTGTAGTGTATGGAGGCGTGACATCATTTCATTTTGTGCTTAATAATGTGTGGAGTCATTAATATGTGATATGATGACTACTTGCTACATGTTTGACTCTTTGTCACCTTTAATGCACACGAGCACCGACTTATTTGAACATTTTAATTACCTTCCATGTGCCGGTTATAGTGTTTTTATCTCAATCCTACTTTTAAAATGAACTAAATGCGATAAAACAAGAGAATGAGATTAGTGCTTGTAAGAACCATTGCTCGGATTGAAAAAATTAAAAATCATATCTCCGATAAATCTGTTAGATTTAAAGCAATGGAACCAGGCTACGAAAGATAGGTTGTCTTTGCGTGATTTGCAAAAGAAAATAGCCTAAAAGAATATAGGCACATAAAAAGAAAAAATATAAAGTTCCAGGACAATTTCAAAGAACATTGAGGCTTCGCTACATATGAACATTGATTTCCTCACAATAATAGACTTGAGAGAAAAAAATCAATATGTGAGTTTTGAGGGAGTTTAGTCGAAGATCAATGGGTTTGTACGTCCTAAAAAATTCTCGTAAAAGCATTATATAGCTTTGGGTGTTATCGGTATGAAAATCATTCACGACCTTGATCAGTTGAATAGGTTGCGTCGATTTCACTTGAGTTAGCCATTTTTACACCTCAGGTAGACTTTGAGATCTTGCGTTAGTAGTGTCTCATTCCTATATTGATTTTCATATAGAATGTGTTCACACCCTTACATTCCGTTTCCATGATTCGATTATTTTTGTGTTTCTCCATGGTGTGTTGTTTTTGTAAATTTTTGTTTTACTTGAAAAATAAAAAATAGTTTTTAAAGTCTTTTGAGATTATCATTACATGATTGTTCATTCATATCCTTTTTTGATGATATCTTTCTATGATTGGTGATGTTCCCTCCATATTTCATGATTAGTTTTTACTCCTTGTCTATTTTGAACAAAATAAAAGGGGGAGAATAAATTACGGGGGAGTTTGATTTATGGGGGAGCTTTTTATATCTTTATGATTTTATTTGATATATTTCAAACTCGATGCATCACGGTGTATTTTCTTTGTTTCATCTATGTAGGTATTTGTAATATCATATTTGATTACACTCGATGAAAATAAAGTGCCTAAGAGAAGACAATGAAGGAGTGAAGATTTGAAGACTTTGTTTTGAAGACAACTTTATCTTTGTACCTATCCATTTTAGGGTTTGGGAGGGTATTATGATATTGTATTCGTAATAGGGAATTATTTTATAATTTGAATTTGGATTTTATGTTTGTACAGGAATAGCAAAAAGGGAGAGATATGTAAGAGCATGATTTCAATCACTTGTTCATAGCTTAGGCTACATTTAATTTTTAGCATATCCCACTACTGATTATCTTGAGCTATCATGAAGAACTGATTTTCATTATCTCCATATTTAAGAATATCTTCACAAAACAAAGGAATAAAATAATTTAGGATTTAAATTTATTTACGTTTATATTTGGGAGTTATTTTTTTATTAATATCGAGGCTGTTTTCTAAACATTTTTTTGGAATTAAAAGTTTTCAAAAAGCGTTCAAATCGTTCTAAAGAGATGCACATCTCCTTCAAATGACAGTGCAACCTCATTTAATGTGGTTGTTAGAAGGATTCTTCAATCAAACATGTAAAGAGGGCTTACTATTTTTTCACGTTTCAAGCTCGTTCAAATGAGAGTAGGTTGTCGTTCAAACGACCTCAGTGTCGTTCAAATGAAATATATTCTCATTCAAACGAGGCTTTATTTTAGTTCAAACAAGACTAGTCGCCCCGAATATTGTGCCACCTTATAAATACCTGTTTCATGGAGAAAATTATTGAGACTTTTGCAAATTCGATTTCTGCAAAACTGCTGCAAAAGTACTCACTTTCTTTCCGTAAAAGATCTATTTTGATTCACCATATTCACTCCCATTTATATATGTGAATCAGTTTAAAACCCTAGATTTCTTTATCTTAGTTATACTTGTTGGGAGATTCTCTTCACTGATGACCCATTGTGGTTCTCGAGGGGAACACTGCTGAAAGGAAGACCAAGGTTGATCGGTGAATACTGATTAGGCATAAATTCTTCACATTTATCCCCTTAATTTCGATATTTTTATGATCCTGTGTATTGTAATTGACTTGGTTTTGTCTCATATTTATGCTACTAACCCTTTTTGGCAAGTATTTCATATTTGTGTATCTCTTATGTGTTTTACAGGTATATCATGCAAGAAAGTGCGAGAGAGAACTCAAAATAGTGAAAGAAACCAAGAAATAGGAAATTGAAGGGTATTTTCATAATTTTATTGCCTTACTAGAGATTGAAATTACATGAATATTGGAAAAAACGGCACCTCATTCCAAGTAATGGTGAAGAAGCTATGCCTCTTTGAAGATGAGAAGAATCAAAGAGGAAAAACTAAGGAAGGCAGAAAGGGAAACCAGTCCAATTCTGAAGGGAACCGGTCCGCTATTTAATCACGCTCCAGAATTGTGACTAATGTTAGTCACGCCTTTACACCGTTACAAATTTTCGAAAATGAAAATTTTATTTTGGCCCTATTTTTTAGCCTAAAGAGTTTTATGTTTTTAGGACTCTTCTAAATGATCCAAGACTTTTATATACTCATATTATGACTCTTTTAAGAGAGATTTCATTCATGTAAAAACTCCTAATCAAAGGGGAACATCTAGGAGAATAATTTACAAGTTTTGCACCTTTAATTGAAGAGTTTTTCCGTTTTTTCTTCAAGATTTGATTTTTTCTTTCATGCTTGTGTTCTTCAACCTTGCTAACCTTAAATTCCAGCACTTTTATTATTATTTCCTTATTTTTTTCATTCTTGTTAATGGATTTTTGCATAGTTAATACCACCATGTCTAGCTAGTTCAAGGGTTGGGATCATATTTTCGCCATTAATGGGTGTTGAGCTTTGAAAGTTAGGTTTTGGGTAGAAATACAATTAATTGAAACCTCGTGTTTTAAAGTTGGAATATTATGCGTTTAACTTTTTTTGTCATGCAACTTTAGTGTTTATAGCGATATTATTGTTAAATTAAATTTCTCCATGTTTGATGTTTATAATCAATTGAATATGTCCGGTTAATTATTTTTGAACCAAAATCCTTTATACGCATTATTTATCCTATGGCGGGGATGTGATCCTAATCCCGTTTTCTTATTCTTTGTTTAAGTTTTAATTAGTTTTAGTTAACTTCTTTATTTTTCTTTTTTCTCTTTCTCACCCCATCATTATCTTTTACACTTTTATTTCTGAAGTAATAAATCAATTAAGATCTATCAAACATTTCATGTGGATTCGAAACCCAGACTAGACGCTATACTCCGTAAGAGTGTAGTCAAAGTTTAGTTTTTTTGTATTGCGATCAGAAGCCGATAACAACGATTAGCGTATTTATACAGACGCTCGATTTTTTGCCTCGATCAAATAGCTAGGTTGGACCGCCACATGTGGATGAATCTGGACTGAGTTATATTCTATAGAAGTTTTTGTAAGTTATGTCTTCTAAAAACTCTTTATAGTGTTGATAAAAGGTTTTACTCGCAATGGGGTTCATTAATTTGCCTTGATTGTTTGCATGCATGACTTTGTCCACTTTATCACCTAGTTGCTTGTTTAGGGTAATAAAGATAAATTTTGGACTTTTGTATGTTGGACACTTAATTATAAAATTATCCATTAAGCTCGCAAAAGTACTCTCAGCATATAAATGTGTAAAAACCCCAAATTAGTCCAATTCAATCAGTATTCTGATTTCAAGAGGGTATCATCTAAGCATTTGAAATTCTGACTTTTAGATATATAATTTCAGAATATCAATTTGTTATAAGTATGAATTCAAGTTCAAATATAGATTTAACATGAAAAATAGTTCAATTACAATTCCATTCATCAACGAGTATAATTTCCCCAATTTTGAGATTTAAACTACAATTTCAACTCTACAAGTTAAATTGATTAAACTAGGTTAATTTATCTTTTATAAATTAAATATTAAAATTATAGAGATTCAATGGGGAAGAGTAGGACAAAAGTTCTTGCCTTAGACATTAGATGAAAATCCCAATTTTAGATGAATTATTGAAGATGGTGACTTTGTGTTGTTGATTTTATTTCTTATCTTAATTCCTTTTTCAATTACTCTTCTAGATTTTTGTCCAAGTTGGCCTCTTTTAGTTTCCCTCTCAATTTTCCTCTTTCTGTATCAAGTTGGTATTTTAGGTTTAGGTTTAGCTTTAGGGCTTAGTGATATGATAACTAGGGTTAGGCTAAATTAGGGTTAGGCTAAACTTACCTTTTTATATGCTTAATCTCGAATTTTGTATTAACCCTAATTTTAAGTGGGCCTATGGACCCTCAAACCCAACTCTAATATGTTCAAACTCTCCCTAATAGGTTACCCCATCAATGGTGAACTCTCCTGCATTTTTTCTTATCTCATATGGGCCCTTAAATAAGCCTTAGAACCCAATTTAAATCCAAATAATATTTTTAGTCCAAACTAATTTTGTTATTATTATCACTAACCAACAACACATAAAATCATAAGAAATACACATAAACAATACAAGGTTTAACATATTCAAGTTATTATTTATTTTATTATTTTATTTATCAAGTCTTTATCAAGTCCAAATAATAAAATTACCATGTTAAAACAATTTTATTTATTTTCCCTAATTCCCATAATTGTCTCTCAACATATGAAGATAAAATTGAAAAAGTGATAATACCACAATTTAAGGAAGAAGAAATCGAAGCAAATAATTAGAAAAAAGGGAGTCAACAAGTCTGAAATTAATGGTTCAATCAAAATGATATGGATTAAGGTTAGTATAATTTATATTTTCCGCCATAGAATTATTATTTTTTTGATATTACCATTCAGTGTTCTTTTTGAGTGAGGAAACATGTATCAACGATATTTTTATTGTGCACTAATGACAAAAATTACAACATTAGTAATAATTTTTTTTAAAGTTAAAATAAAAGATAAAAAAAAGAATGATAAAAGTGTGTTTAGTATAAGACCTTACGATTAAGTAATTACACTTGAGTGTAGTTTTTTTTTTCCTAAACAATTTTGAAAAGACAATGACTATCGTTTATTAACCATTTGGAAAAAATATAAAATATACTTAGAGTATCACATAACAATGCTTCATTATGATATAAACATGACATGACACCATCACAACACAATAAATAGACACCGTCGTGTCCTCCATATCATATCTCTAAAAGTACCATATATCCTCTCACATAGTGTGATCATATAACTTTGTTTTAAGCTTGCTAAAGACATTGAAACTCCCCTTTAGAGTGATCTTTAAAAATAATTTAGCTTTGGTAAATACATTTTTATAAAATAATTTTAGTTCCCATAGTCACTTCAATCCAACACCATAATGTCACTATTAAATTTTTTTTTTGTTAAGTTTACATCTCAAGTTTGTTAAAAATTACATCGAAAGTTTTAAAACACTAAAATGTACAATCGAGATTTTGTGTAATTCGTACTCTTTCTTTTATAAAAAGATTAGTTGCCTTTTTTAGTAATATATCCAACTCACATATAATTCAAATAAAATAACATCTGATTGAATTTTATTAGCCATCTTCCATTTTAACTCCACACGAATTTTTTTGAAATCTCTCCATTAATCTCTTTTTAGATGGACTCAATGTCCTCTATAAAGCTAGAATAAAACTTATGCCTTGAAAGATCCAACATCTCTATATATTTATACACCTTTACATCAAAATATTGTCCCTTTACTATATTACTTCACATTATATAGGGTTAAATTTTATCTTCAACATTCTCCCAGTGTATTGGGAGGGATAAATGTAACCATATATGATAGTCACAATTATAAATGGTGGAATCTCTTCTTCATTATTTTTTTTGACATTGTTTGCTCGTCCTTGTATAAAATCATTCTCTGAATCAATGGCCTTTGAGGTGTCCTACTTGGACGAAGTACTCCATGTGTTTTTTCAACAACTTTCAAGTCTTTGTATTATGGCTATATCCCTTTTACTTTGTGAAACACAATTTCTAGTCCCTCTTCTTTGGGTTTCCTCCTATCTTGAAAGGTCACTTGAATAATGGTTTATTTGTTATATAATACATAATTTTATAAATTATCTCTTTGGAGATCTTATTTTTTCATGATGGGGATCCTCCTGTCAAAGTGTTATCCTCCCTATTAGACTCGTCCTTCTTGGCCCATCTTTTAGCAAGGGCTGAAACCACCTCATTATATTGTCATTTCTTTGAATATCCATTTATTGCTGGTTTGGTGGACTAGTCAATTTGATCGTCAACAAATAAGATCTCATCCACCACTTGGCTTACTTATCATTACGCACCATAAGGTCATCCTTGGAAGAAGTTAGTTTCTTCATTAATTACTGGTATGGAGCATCGATCATAACAAGACCAAACTTGAACGAAAAGATATTTAGCTTATCATTATAATGTCAATCTTGTTCAAAGTTTCCTAATATCTCTTAGTGTATACCCTAAGAGTTTTCCCCCGCCATTTTTAAAAGGTAGACAATATATGACTTCTTTGATGTCCTTGTTGCTAGTGATGACCTGGGCAGTGAACTATTAAACCAACATGATGAACATACTAATCGACCTATGGGCTAGCTTCTTAAGCTACTTCAGGATTATCTTTACTAGGTTTTAGGGAAAAAGCCAAAATATTAGCATATTATAAGTATTCCATAAATCCATAAAATGTGGCTTGAAGAGTTAAATTTTCCATTGTAGGTGGTTATCTTGAGGATTAAGAATATTTTAGGTGGATCTGTGTCCTGAGTGTGTTGGATGAATAGAGATACTCATTCTAAGGGCCAAATCCCTCTTCCCAAAGTAATAAGGAGCTCGAATATTGCATGTTGTGCGGAAGCGTGTCAACAAATGATATTAAATGTGACCCCAAATAATAATATGTCATACACACAATAAAAGTATAATGAATAGAAAGACACACAGAGAGGAAGATATAATATTTAAGTGGTTCACCAATTTAGCTACGTCCATTAATAACTCAGATAAATTAATAAATGGATTATAAAATAGGACTATCACAAATACACTCCAAATGAAAAATACAATTTATATTTTTATATACAAATATATAGCCCAATAAGATCTTTACTCTCAACTCGATTTTTAGTGTTTGGTGTGTCTAAAAATGGATGAAAGGATTTCATTTTATAGGGAAGATCGGGGGAGATCTATTGTAGTAAATTGGAGACAATTTGGGGAATATGGGCCAAAATCCACCGAAAGAAAAATTCTTTTTCTCCATCACCCACCGAAAGTAACTAATGCTTTCTCACTTTTCAACAATCTCCACCTTAGCAAAAATTTTATAGGTCACCCTGTCAAACTTTTGTTAACCAAATTTTGACAATTCCATATTGGTGAGATATGCAATGCTCCACCTAAAAACGTAACCACATATTATCCAAAATGATCCAAGTAGCTTCAAATGCGCTCGTAAGCGTCATACAAACTAATATGTTCAAATCCAAAGTATATTAATCAAGTTCAAATAGTGCTCAAACTTGATCCTAGTTACAACCTTCGTCATCATATTCACGGGATTACCCGCGGTTCCAATATTTTTAAGGAGAATAGCCCCTTCATCCAAAAAATTTCGAAAAAATGGAAACAAACGTTGATGTGATTTGTCCATGAATGATGAACCTGGTGCTTTTCTAAGTGTATGACACTCTGACTATCACAAAAGACATCCATGTGATCCTAAATAATTTCCAAGTCTGCAATCAAACTATGAAGCCAAATAACTTCTTTAACGGCGTCTATATTTGTCATGTACTCTGCCCCTGTAGTAGATAAAAAAACTGTAGACTATAGCATAGACCTCCAACACAACAGTCCTCCAGCAAGTGTAAACACATAGCCAGTGCTGGATCGATGTTTTTTTTAACCAAATTCTGACAATTCCATCTTGGTGAGATATGCAATGCTCCACCCAAAAACGTAACCACATATTATCCAGAATGATCCAAGTAGCTCCAAATGCGCTCATAAGCTCCATACAACCTGAGATGTCCAAATCCAAAGTATATTAATCAAGTTCAAATAGTGCTCAAACTTGATCCTAGTTACAACCTTCATCATCATATTCATGGGATTACCAGCGATTCCAATATTTTTAAGGAGAATAGTCCCTTCATCCAAAATTACTCGAACAAACTGAAAATTCTAAACCCATATATTCAACCATATGATGACGAGCACATAAATCCTTCTCAAACTTTAAACCAACATCTACACTACTATGGATGGATTGTAAGATCCATTTCAGATCTTGCTAGTCCTTTTTTCTAAAAAATGCATGTACCTGCTCACCATACTAATAGCTTGTGAAATATCGGGCTTTTTTACACACCGTTGCATACATCAAACTTTCCACTCCATTAGCATAAGGAACACGACCCATCTCTGAATGTTCCTTATATATTTGTGGATATTTCATAACACTTGCCTTAAAGTACGGGGCCAACGGAATACTTATAGCGTTGGTTTTAGAATCCATACTAAAACATTGTAATACCATCTTCAAATACTACTTTTGTGACAAATAAACAATACATCTGAAACAATCTCTGCTAATCATTATGCCAAGTATTATCCTTATCTCGCCTAGATCCTTCATCTCAATTTCACGACTTAACTGAATTTTAAGTTTTTCGATCTCCACCTTGCTCTTAGAAGAAATCAACATATCATTAACATATAAGAGCAAATAAATAAAGTATCCATCACTAAGTTTATGAAAATATACACAATGAACACAGTGGCTTGCAAGCCCAATTTTCTTTACCAGCAACCTTGTACCCTTCTGAATGAGTCATATAAATTTTTTCCTCTAAATCTCCATGTAAGAATGCAGTTTTCATATCAAGTTGTGTTGACTCGAGATCAAACTGTGTAACCAATGCTAGCAATATATTAATGGAAGAGTGGTTCATAACCGGGGGAAATACCTCATTATAATCGATCCCTTCCTTCTATGCATAGCCTTTTTTCACCAACCTGACCTTGAATCTTACACTCTCTTTCTTTGAGGAGCATTCTTTCTTAGAGTATACCCACTTGCACTCAATGGATTTCTTCTCTTTTATAAGTTGGACTAACTCCCAAGTCTGGTTCTTATAAAGAGACTGCATCTCCTCGTCCATTGCCTTCTTCTAATCTACACTTTCTGAGCTTTTTTTGGCTTCTCAGTAAGTAGACGGGATGTCATCCTCAACCATGGGTAATGCATATGCCACTATGTCAACAGTAAGCCATCCAGATTTTTTTTTATCTTTCTAGTCTACAAACTGTAATAGAATACGGTTACCGAGTAATCTCGTGGGTAGGAGCCTTCACCTCATCTGTACTTATCTCATCATCTTTTGAATTTGTGACAAGTTTGTATGGAATAATTAGAGCCCCAATCTCCACCTGCTACAAGACCTTTTTAGTTTTGTTCTCCTTAGGATAACTTTTTAACATTGAAGATTCATAGAATGTGACGTCCCTGCAATTTATAATATTTTTCATCTCAGGTCACTAAAGTTTATACCCCTTTAATCCATTACTAAAGCCTAAGAATATGGTTTTCTTGGCTCTAGGATCCAACTTTCTTTCCCTTATATGAAAGTATGCAAGGGAGTCAAAAATACGTAAAGAATTATAATAGTAGTAGATTTTCTCGACCATACCTCCATGGACATTTTTCCCTCATTCGCAGTTGCAGGTAACTTATTAATGAGGTGTCATGCATATGTAACATCTTCAGCCCCCAAAATGCCTTGCCCAAACTAGCATTGGACAACATGCATCACACCCTTTCCAGCAAAGTATGATTCATACGTTTGACCACCCCATTTTTTTGTGGTGTGTCTCTGACTATAGAGTGTCGCACGATCCCCTCGTCCTGGTATACTTGTAACAATGGGCTTGACTTGTATTCACCGTCATTTTTTAACATTAATCTTCTAATTTTTCTGCTAGTATGGGTCTCTATCATCTTCTTCCACTTCAAGAAATTTTTTAAGACTTCCTCCTTATGTCGTATGGTGTACACCCAAACTTGCTTGGAGAAGCCATCCACAACGGACATATGGAAATTTGACAGGTTCCCAAACATCCATGTGAACATAATCAAGAGTCCCCTTTATACAATGTACTGATGTGCCAAACTTGACTCTTGTATGCTTGTCCAGAACATAATGTTCATAAAATACAAGCTTGCAGGTCTTGAAACCTTTCAATAGACCGTGCTTTACTAATCCCTACAAAGCCCTCTCTCCTTCATGTAGCAAGCGCACATGCCATAATCTGGTAGCATCAAATGCAGCCTCCTCTAAACATTATGAGACGGGGACTGCACCCGTAATTATATTTCCAAGGAAAAAATACAAGTTACTCTTCTTTGTACCCTTCATCACAACTAGGGCTCCATATGAGACCTTCAATCCATCTCCTTTTAACGTGATCTCATAACCCTTAGCTGCCAAAGCACCAAGTGAGATAAGATTTTTCTTTAGGTCCGGTCCATACCGAGTGTCTTGTAGCACTCTGACTATTCCACTATAAAGCTTCAATCGAATTTTTCCTATCCCTTTTGTTTGACAAAGATGATTATAGCCCATCAAAACAACTCCACTTTCTACCTTCTTAAAGCTAGATACAATCACTCACTGTTGGGACACATATGATAGGAACAACCTGAATTCAAAATCCATTTCGGGAACTAGATCCAGATGGTAAAATATACAAAGCAAATTTAGAATCTTGATCGTTATTGGCCACAACGTTTGCAGCGGGGGTTCTTCGTGTCCTTCTTTAACTTAAGATGATCTTTCTTCCAATACCTTTTTTGATGACAAAAGGCACATTCATCTTTGATAGGAATTATCTTACTTGAGTTGATGATCCACCTCTCGATTTAGATCAAGATCTTCCATAGCTCCATAATTTCTTTCATTTTCTCTACTATGAACTGTCAACGCTTAAGATGTTGAGTCTTTATATACCTCCTTTTTTTTTCCAAAAATAAAATATATTATTCAGAAGGTTCTCCAGTGGCAGAACAAGATTAACAACATCGAATTTTAAACTCCCTAACAAGCTCAAGATCCATACTAGATTTACAATCTGTGAAGGAGAAAGCTAAAAAGGAATCTCTAATGCCATTACGAATATTAGAAATTAAAACTTCAGTCTTCATTATCTGGTCATCATAAATATCTCTATTACGACCTTTCCAGATCTCCCAAGTAATAAGAATTGGAATAATGATGAGAAGATAAGAAAGAATAGCATTTCCTTTTACTTTAATCCACCATGACATAAGTTCACCTCTGATTGAGATGGAAGAAGTTCTGATACCTATAATACCTTTTAAATGAGTCCAAATTGATGAAGCTATATCACCTGTGAAGAAAAGGTGGTCAATTGATTCTTGAATAGGCCTAGTGCAACGGTGGAATTTGGAAACAATAGGAATTTTGATTTTGGAAATTATATCATCAGTAGGAACAATTTGATGGAGTAACTTCCACATAAAAATAGAAACTTTACTAGGAAGTCTCTTATTCCATATTGTTTTGAAAGAGAATTGGGGGCAACTTTTATGTCTAGCAACGTTCCAAGCTGATTTGAGAGAGAAGGTGACATTGGGGTTGGTCATCCATTTGAGATCCCCATCAACATTGATCCACTTCATTAAGGTATTAGAGATGTCAACATATTTTATTTCCTCCTTTCTGTACAATAGTGTGGTAATGAGATGTTCATACGAATCAAGTAGAGAATTTAGCATTAATAGTGCTCCCTCATCATCAATTTCAACATCCAAGTTTTGCAAATCAGTATAATATTGTTAAAATTGTCTGAATGCTCAAACATAGAAATACCTTCTATGTACTGAAACCGATAGAGTTTCTTCTTCAAATAAAGCTGATTTTCCACGCTCTTCATTTTGTACTTGTCCTCCAATTATTTTCATAATTTCTGTGCCGAGGTCTCATGCATATAAGGATAGTTTTTATCCTTCCTGAGATAAAGACAAATATGATCATAAGTCTTGCAGTTAATTTTGTTATAGTCATCCTCCTTCATGTCTTCTGACATATCTCCAAGAGCAATTTTCAACTCTTGTTGGACTAAGAATCTATAACTTCACATTCCCACATGTTGAAGTTTCTTTTCCTATCAAATTTTTCTACGTCAAATTTTGCGGTTGTCATTTTTCAAACAATCATAGGCATAAAAAATGCAGACAAAAAATTCCAAATTTAGAAAGATTTTCAGGGTGTGAATAGTACCAGATGAATAGTACTATACACATGGTCATTTCTCCACTAAAAAAATATTCAAATGCCTAGATTGGAGTATCTTGGCTCCGATATCAATTTGTTGTGCAAAAGAGTGTTAACAAATGATATCGATCGTGACCCCAAATAATAATATGGCACACACACACAATAAAAGTGTAATGAGTATGAAGACACATACACACAAAGACATAATATTTAAGTAGTTCATTAATTTGGCTACGTCCACTAATAACGCAAACTAATTAACAAGTGGATTAGAAAATAGGACTCTCACAAATACACTTTAAATAAAAAATATAATTTGTATTTTTATGTGTATATCCAAATAAGCTCTCTACACTTAACTCTATTGCTGGTGTTTGGTATGTCAAAAAATGGATGAAAAGATTTCATTTTATAGAGAAGATTGGGGGGAGATATATCGTAGTAAATTGGAGACAAATTGGGAATATGGACCAAAATCCACCAAAAGCAAAATGCTTTCTTCCTATCACCCAACTGATGCTTTCTCATTGCGTGTGTTCGATCTTCATTAAACTCCTTTTTTTATGAAGTCTTTAAGGCATTCTCAGCCTGAAATTTGGATCTTTTATTGAGGTTGATATCGGGGTGCGTCACGCCGACAGAGTTGAAATTTCTCTTAGTTAATTAACTTCATAGTCAAGACGAAGGGGTAATGGTTGTCTTTCAGGGTGTTGACTATGACTATTATCATAAGGAATCCTAGATCCAGAAATTTGACCATTATTAGAAGGCGGGATTGTCCCAGAGGGCTGAATAGCCTATGACAACAAACTGGCGTATGGGTGTTGGACCCACCAACTCAACTGTCTTCTTAAATGGTTATTCTTATCGGCATAATGTTGGAACTTTCCATCTTGTTATTGAAGGCATTTTTTACATATTGATTAAGTGAGACATGACATTCCTATGCAAAGCTTCTTCTATAGGTGTTTTGTGACAACGATTATGGTATCTATGACTGGAAACATGAACTCATCATCCCCCAGACTTGCCATTTATAGGGGAAGAGGGAGTCTAATTAGAGATTAATCTTTTCTTTCAATTATAATCTTAAGTTTGATCATGTGATCTCTATGGGGTTAAAATGACTAACATGCACTCATGGTATAGAATCTGGCAATCTTCAGGCGGGGCCATGGGGGATCAAAGTATCTCCCACAAACAGTGTCAGATTTTAGGAGATTTAAATTTATTATTTTAGAACAATCCATTTGGCCCTTAGTGTTACGCAATAACTTTAAGAGAAAACAAAGATGTATGTGCTTCGACAAGTCTTCATTTCCTACATTTAGGGCGGGGGGGGGGGGGGGGGGGGAGGGGGGGTGAGAATTGGGTGTTAAGATGTTAGCTAAGAGTCAAGCCCTTAAATATAAGTGTTTCGTGTGTGCCCTCCTCATAATTAGGGGGATTATTTATTAAAGAGAGATCCTTGTGGATTTAGAGTACAACATAGTGCAATACCTCTTTATTTCGTATGATCCACCTGATTTCAGTGATTCCTCTTGTTGTAGTTGGATTACACAAGGAATGTAATTTATGGAATGCTTATCCCCACCCCAAGGATCTGATTGATGGTAATCCTGGGATTTTACATGTTATGGGTTTGATCAGTCTTGATGGTCCCAAGTCGGTCATATGCTAGTGAAGGGTTGGGTTGGCTACTGACCTAACCTAATGGTGCTCTTGGAATTGTATCGCTACGTGTCCTACTCAATAGGCTTGACCAATCCATTCTCCTTAACACAATAATTGAACTTTCCTTTTAGTGTACAAAATGGTTATCTCGTAAAATCCCGTACATAGATCATCATATAGTACAAGTAAAAGAATATAAGATATGTCCCATGTGACTTTCTTTCCATTAATTAAAAAGGAGGCAGATTTGAGGACACGTGCCATATTCTCATTGGTTTTAGATGGGATGTATTTATGCGATGAGAGATACAAAACATCAAAAATTTCTCTTGTTGGGGATAAAATCCTACTCAGATAATTTCCAAGCAAACAGAGTCTAACAGTAAATAATATTCACACAATTACACAATGCAAGAAGGTATACGTGGTTCGACAATGTGCCTACGTCCACATGGTGTTTCTCTTCCTCTTTTTATTAATTAGTTCACAATAATAATAAAATTATATGCCCCTTTTTCCATGGGTTAGAGTTACATTTATAAAGAATAAAAAGAGGACGAGTAATATGACTCTAGGATTTCTGGATGTAGTTGCGATGTGATTGAACAAATCCAAGCTCGAGATCCTTTCTAATTGGATTCTCGTTCGTTCTTATCTTCAAGCCGTGATCCTTTATCTGAGTTGTGGGTCAGGTGTCAATTATCCCGATTTAGTCAAATAATCCAGATTATCCCCTCACATCTTTCCCTAGAGAATTTAAAATGGTATATCTTACTTGCATTTTATTTTTCATAGGAGCATAGATACACCCATTTATATTATCTCTCTCCAATATTTACAGGGTAGTTTCACAAAATTACATCACCCATAATTGTCTTTTTAACGTTTAAAGTAAAAACTGAATGAGAGATAAAGACAACCATTGAAGGAAGAAAAAAAGTTAGCAGATAATTTGGAAAGTAGGAATAAACAAAGGTCTAAAATTAATACTTCAACTCAAATGCCATAGATTACGGTTCGTATAATTTATATTTTATGCTATACCGGATACTAATATCACCCCAACGAGCGTCTATCGTTACACTCAAGCTCCTTCACGCAAGGAGGCTATTGCTAATGCAAGAATGGTTTTAAGATAGTAGTGAGGATGTGAAGACTCTCCTCGCGGGCTTTTCTTCTCCTGACCTAACCACTTAATCTCGCCATGATGCCAAGGCTTATCTTGCTCGTTCATTATAAAGGGGTTTATTGCAATTATAAGAATGAATTCTTGTTTTGTTACCATTACCATCCAAAGATCTTGTGTGAGAAAGCATGTACCAAAAATATTTTTGTTGTGTGTTAATGTAAAAACATACATGAGTAACAATGACTTATTTTAAAGTTACTTTAGCTTAAAAAAGCAAAATAATAATATTTTAGAAGCATCGTTAATACAAACCCTTACAATTATGGTAGTTACACTTGATCGTAGTTTTTATATCCCCCAAAAGATTATGAAAAGACAACAACACCATTTACGAAAATATATAAAATATATGTGAAGCATCACGTATTAATGCCTCATTACGATAAAAAGATGACATGCAAACAACACAACACAATATGGTAACTCCACGACCTTCATATCACATCACCAAGAGTACAATATTTCCTCTCACGTCGTAGTATGATCATCATATTAGGGTTTTATCTTGCTAAAGACACTCAAACTACCATTTAGGTTGATTTAAAATACTGACACCTAACAAAGCCAGCGATCTTTCTTTACAATGTAATTTTTATCGTAAACATCTTTTAAAAATAATTCTAAGCCCTATCATGACTTTAATCCAATATCATGTTTTATTTTTCTTCGAATTCTTTTTATAGCCTCACTATTAGACAATTTTTTGTTAATTATATATCTTATGTTAGTTTAAAAACTTCACTATATAAAAAAAATAAAAAAAGAGTAACCCTAATTAAGAATTTACCTCTATCTAGTTAAAAAAAATAAAAAATCCCCACTACCAAATGCCCCACGCGCATGAAATTCAAATTAAACGAGATAGTTTTGACTTCTACTGGCCACCTTCCGTTTATGCTACACTGGGCAGATTGTGAAATCTCGTCATTACTCACTTTCTATATAGAACGTAACGTCCTATATGGAACTACCTGCCAACTCCCTCTTCCTTTTACTCTACTGCCTCATCTTAGCTAGGGTTAGGGTTTATCTTTGTGTGTGAGAAAGAAGTTTGATGATGGCCACCACCAGTCCCAGCTGCACCGTTTGCTTAGAAGTGGTTGCTGACAATCGAGGAAGATCCACTGCAAGGCTTCAATGTGGCCACCACTTCCATCTGGGTATGCATGCATCTTTTCTTTTCTCAGCTTTTCTATATATATGCGTGTGAGATTTTATGTACATCTTATGTTGGATTTGCATGTAAAGGTTGAATGTTCTGATTACATGCAGCTAACGGTCATTGATTGATTTGGAGGCTTCTTTTTTTTATATTTTGAATGTTTTGCTGTTTTGGGGTTTGTGTAAAATTCTTCTTAAGAACACCCTAATATTAATCACGAACACATTAATATGATTAAACTTTAGCATACAATTGTTCTTAATAAAAGGATCTTGGATCTTCATGTTTTCACAAAATACGTCTAAACGATATAAAATAAGACTTACATTGATCCAATGCATTGATCAATCTTGATTAATTGCTCTATCAATCTCCCTTCTTGAAAAAATTACACTCAAAATAGAATCTCGGAATTTCTCTCCCACCTCAGAAATAGTGTGTTATGAGATGACTCTAGATGGTGTAGAGGGCTCTATTTATAAGAGGAAGAGGGCCGGAATCCTAGTGGAGGTGGGATTCTTTCAAGTGTCCCACTAATGCCACTAACCATCATGTGACTAACGGATAAGGTTTACCCAAATCTTTTAATATCTTTATTTATCACATTCCTAATTAATTATCTGATATTTATCAAGACCACAATTATGGGAAATTCGGAATTTAATAAAATTGAAATTAAATAATTAATTTCGTTACTTGACATTAATTTCCAACAGTCTCCCACTTGGTCTTAATAATTCGCATAATTAGATTAGGTATCATAAGGTGCACAATCATTGATAAATTTATTTTGTTGAATCAAATGATTCACGGATGCGAGTCATGGCGGTTCCATACTATTCAAGAGCATGGTTCCTTCCATGTACCACAACACCAATGCTTCATTCAACTGAGCCTTTAATATTGGGTATCTTAATGGCCTCATAATGTCCTTTTGAATAAGGACTATTTCTGTCAACAACAATTCATAATTATATGCATGCATTCACAAAGGACAGAAATAATTGAAATCAGAAACACTTTTATTGAATTCAAGTAATAGTGTCAAACAACTAAGCCAAATAGCAATCATAATTTTACTAATCAAGATCCATCTCTTTGACACGTTCCATAAGGTCTTTTGGAGATGGTCCTTTCGTAATAGGATCTGCTATGTTATCACTCGTACTAATGTGATCAATTGACACTTTTTGTTTCTGAATTTCTTCTTTAACTCATAGGTATTTCATTCAACATGCTTAGTTACTTTAGGAATACCTAACATTTCTTCATAAAGAAGATTGCAGCGACATTATCATAATATTTCAGCGACTTGATAATAGTGTCGACAACTCCAAGTCCCGAAATGAAGTCGCGCTGCCAAAATACATAAGTTGTAGCATCAAGCATGCTACAAACTCAGTTTTCACAATAGTTAATGGATGGTTTGTGTTGCACTCCTTCATTATATTGGTTGATAAACCAAAACAAACATACTTAAGCAAGAGTGAACTTCGTACCATCCTCACAACTAGTAAATCTGAGTCACAATAATTGTTCATATTTAAATGAACACATACATCATAAGTGTGAGCATATAGTCCTTTAAGTATCTCATTACTTCATACACAACTTTTAAACCCATAAAATTATTTTTATTCTCTACTTTCTAAATCCGTGCTTGTATATAGAGAAAATATATAAACTTACTCCCACTGATCTTAAGGTGTATACAAATATACAACGATTCAAAAAATAATGATATTATTTCTTAAAATACATCATGTGGGAAACTTATGTTTATATAATGATCTCCTAAACATATACGCATGATTTATAAGACTTCAAAAAGTAATTTTCACATCCACTTCATGTAACTCTCAATCATAATGAGCTACTAATGTCATGGGAATTTCATGTCCTTACATATAATTGAGAAGGTTCATTTATAACCTTTTCTTCATTAATAGTGAAATATTTTACTACAATTTAGCTTTATCTCGTTAAACTACCGTTAGTGTCGCGTTTGGTCTTGATGTCCCCCTTATACCCGACTTTAGTGCATCAATTATGTAATTCAACGAGATTTCAACCTTAGTTGTAGTCCATTAGTTTCACTTCTTATGACTTTTGAAAATAAAATCAAGTCATTATTTATCCCTACGCCAAATTCATGTTCATGCAGATACACCACATAATCATCGAGGATAGTAGACCTTTTAGGATCTTCTTAATACTATTCCTTATGATTTTATCTACATTTATCTCACGGTGACAATACTATCATTTAGTGGTTGATCATTTATTTGTTCTTTGTTGTTTAGACAATCTAACAACTAAAAGAACAAGGATTCAAGAAGGTTATCGATAATGGGATAAGTGCCCTACCTTCCTTTATAACCTCAAGAAGGTTATCGGTAATGGGATAAGTACCCTACCTTCCTTTATAACCATATTTCATGATTTTCTACTACCACTAATTTCACATTTCATAATGAATTTGACTTTAATGCAATAAATACGTGTCAATGACAATTATATGATCTATGTTGGTCCACTTAAGGGAAGTTTCTCATAATCTCCCACTTGGGTCACATTGGTCATCCTTATATTAGACATCATAATACCTTAAGAGCACAACTCGACTATCAAAATTTGTAAGAGACATTACAAAAATCTTGTCCACGAAAATTATGAAAAAGAGTCTAGCTTTAATTTGGTACAAGATTTAAAGAGTTTCAAAAAAACGATACGATTATGAAGCAGGATCAAACAAATCTTTAAAGAACTATGTCCAAACTTTATTTTGTACAAAACATCAAAACTAAAATCATAACCCTTGAAAAAAAATATATATTAAAAGATTCTTTAGAACATATCCCCCACGATCAAGTCTAGACAAACATTTTCCAAAAGAAATTGAGGGTTTATGAAAACAAATGGTCATTTGATTCCCCAAGAACAAAAGAAAAGAATCTTATTAGCATTTCTAGTTTGTTTTGTAAGAAATCCTTGCATCAAAAGTAAATACTTTATATAACACAGTAAGTATAACTTGAAAACTCTACTGAGATGAAAAACTCATTTCAAATCATAAAAGATACATATTATCTTTATCATTATTAGTCCGAGTGTGCAACATGTAAACAAACTTAATTTGTTTAACCAAATTAAATATGAAATTTTTAGAGAAATAAAATGGGATACAATAATATGTGATAATATAATGAGATAAATTGTTCACTTCATTAATGCTTTGATTTAACAACACACACATCGATTACATGATAAATTGAGTGCATAACCGTGAGTTTTTGTCAGTAGTAACCGTGAAATATCGATTATATGATGCTTGTAGATTACTTTATTAGGTATAATGTTATTTCACTATATTGTACACGACATTTGTGCACAACTTATTTTCACATACTATAATAATGTATGTGATCTATGATGTTCATTCAATCACTCAAAATTGATTCCCTGTAAGGAATAACCTTGCTTGAAGAAATAAACTCAATATACCCCATTAATATCCTTACAATTATAAGCATCATGAGTTACTACTACCATCATCTTTACATTTAATATTCATTGCCATTCTAGTTGGGTCACTGTAGTGACTACCAAACATTTCATAATATGAATATTACATTACGTAAAGACTTACATACACAAGTCAATAAATTTTTCACTTATTTTCATTAAATATCGCATGATCAATAAGCTAAATTATTCATGTTTATGGTTTTCATAAACTTAATTGGTGATATGATAGTGAAAGAAACTATGGCATCTGTGTTTGACGACCATTATTACCTTCCCAAAATATATATCACCACTAACATTTTGTTCAATTATTGTAATCACAATAAATGAATAAACAATAATATGTATGCAACATCATAAAGCATCATCATCCCAGCATTCAATATCATACATGGACCCGTAGGCAACCAAAATATGCATGATATTAACGCATTAGTACAATATTTATATCTTCTGGTATGGAGCACTTTAATGAACACAAAACCTTATATTATATAAATATTAGAGATACGCATACATTTTCAAAATCCCCGTAATACATGAATAATTATATTATTGTCTATTCGCTAACTTGAAATTCACGAAAAATTAGACATAATGTGAAAATCAAATAGACAAAGAGTTTACATGAGATATTACACAATAATAGTAAATGGAAGACATAAATCATTTACTTTCGCTTCATCACTTATGTATGAGTAACAAATCAGAAATATTGACCAAAATCATTCATGGTCATACTAATGCACAATACGGTTATAATCACAATTATCATACTAGTGGAATATGTAAATATGACTTTTTAACATTGATGTCAATTATTTAACATTTGCAAAAATTCCAATGTTTATTTGATTCAAATTTTAGCATGTGCTGCGCTTCAATTTAACCTTATAACAAACATTAGGATAATCTGAAATGACTACAAGTATAGTATTTTCACATGTAATCTTAGCCTGTATTTGGCATTTGATTAAACTGAATGAATACCTACTTATGAGTCTCAAAATTTGCAAGTCATACATTCAAATATGCATACATGCAACGAAATCATAAATCTAGTATCCGCACATATGAGTTGTAGCCTGTGTTTGGCATTTAATTCAACTTAATGGGAGTACTAGCATTAGAATAAACAATAATTCTGATTTTCAACCACATGAATCGTTGGCCTGTGTTCGGCACGAGACTCATTAAAACACGAATATCATAATATTCAACAATATGAATCATTGGCATGTGTTTGGCACGAGACTCATCAAAATATGAATATTAACAATAACGTAAGTCTAATATCCTACCATATGAGATATGTTGGCCTGTGTTTGGCACGAATATTCAACTAAAATAGGATCATTAGAGCAATGTTTTATCATAATTCTAGATAAAACATACATGAAATATGGAAAAACTTAAATCTATCAAAAAAAAATAAGTTAGCATCATGGAACTGTAGGAAATTACTCCAAAATCTCAAATATTCGACGGAATTCAAAAATATTTTTTTCTAGAAGTCAGAAACATTATTTATGCAAAATCAATGCCCCCCAAAATATTATACTCAAAACTTAATGTATAATTAATGGTCCAAATATAAATGCATACACAATAATCTAATATTTACAATTATAGATTAAGACACTTTTATGTCTTCCCCATCCAACATCATATAAATATTATTGTCGAAACATCAATTCATAATTACATTAGGACCTTTGGGCTATCAATTATAGATTACGCACAATAACCTAATATATCGAAATGCTATTGTCAAACATATAATCATACATCTAATATTCAAAATTTTATATTGAACCCTTTCATCAATACCAAATAATACATAAGATGAATATTAGAACAACCATGAACATTAAAAGCAACCCCTGTGATGGAAAAATACATAATATTTGGAAAAATCGTAATTTTTGCCAAAAATAGAAAATTTTAGTTAGCACCACAGAGATGTATATAATTACTCCAGGATCTCAAAACAATTTGCGGAATTCAAAAATTAATTTTCTGGAGTGAGATATTGACGTCAACATTATTACCAAAAACGGCAAAAATACAATTTTAAGGGTCTTAACGACGTCAAAACGCAAAAGTAAGGTGGTGCCCATTGTTTACAATGGGTTTTGTTTATTTCGACGTTTCCAGTCGACCATGTCAGTTTCGTAAAATTCCGAGCAAGTTTTGACCTTTCATTCTGACCAGTGAGTATTGGCGACAGAAGAAAAACGTCACAGAAAATTTCAGACACACTTTAAGAGCAGATTTAATGACAGAAATAAGACGTCGCAGAAGGTCTCAGGCACAAAAGCAATTTAATGACATAAATAAAAATGTCGCAGAAGGTCTCAGGCACAAAAGCAATTTAATGACATAAATAAAAATGTCGCAGAAAGTCTCAGGCACATATTTCATTATAGACGAACATTAATAAGGAAAATCATGAGATCTTAAACTTTAGCTCTGATACCACATGTAAAATTATTGTTAAGAACAGCCTAATATTAATCACGAACACATTAATATGATTAAACTTTAGCATACAATTGTTCTTAATAAAAGGATCTTGGATCTTCATGTTTTCACAAAATACGTCTAAACGATATAAAATAAGACTTACCTTGATCCAATGCATTGATCAATCTTGATTAATTGCTCCATCAATCTCCCTTCTTGAAAAAATTACACTCAAAATAGAATCTCGGAATTTCTCTCCCACCTCAGAAATAGTGTGTTATGAGATGACTCTAGATGGTGTAGAGGTCTCTATTTATAAGAGGAAGAGGGCCGGAATCCTAGTGGAGGTGGGACTCTTTCAAGTCTTCCACTAATGTCACTAACCATCATGTGACTAACGGATAAGGTTTACCCAAATCCTTTAATATCTTTATTTATCACATTCCTAATTAATTATCTGATATTTATCAAGACCACAATTATGGAAAATTCGGAATTTAATAAAATTGAAATTAAATAATTAATTTCGTTACTTGACATTAATTTCCAACAGTTTGTGCTTGCTTTTATCCTGAATAGAATTGAAGTATATGATCAATTGAAGAAAGGAAGATCTACAAATGAATATGAATGTGGTTTGGGTTATGACTCAAAATCTTTGGGTTCTTTTTATTTAATTCAAATGTTTGATGAAACGACTGTTTAATTCAAAGACAGTCATATCATAGATGTTTAGGTATTCATATCTAAAGCTATTTATTTATAGGTCATAACCAGGAAACAATGTTGATTTTTTTGGCAGTTCTTTAGATATGATTTTTCCCCATACGAAATCATGTCTATATCTTGGTGAGTTGCTGAGGTTTGTTTACGTGGAATGCACGTAGAGCACACCTAACCCTATATGCACCATCTTTGTTTTTCAAAAGAATTTGTCACATGGTCCCTTGAATTTTTATTTGGTAAAAGAATATAGTACGTTTATTATGCAAATAAACATGTTCACCATTTAATTTTATTTCAGAACAAATTGTATTCAAAATATTATCTGTAGCATAGTTATCAAGCTTCTTAATAGAATATTCAGATGCACATTGGTACACAAAAGGCACATATCTCTCTCTCAATATAATATATTTATAAATATATTAATGCCTTCTCCTAATTCCACTCCAAGATCATTCCATTGACTGCTGACTCTTATTTGGATAATAACACAAGTTGCCTATGTTGTAATATGCAGTTTACAACTGCTTGTATTTTGAACATTAATGGTACACTTCCTTGTTTTTACTTTTCTTGTCCTTTAATCATTTTTAATTGAAATTATCCAGACTGCATCGGTTCGGAATTCAATATGAAAGGAGTCATGCAGTGCCCCAACTGCCGTGCCACCGAAGATGGTAACTGGTTGTATGCTCTTGGAGGAGAAGTTGAGGAAAACGATAGCGATGATGAAGAAAATGAGAACATTATTCAGATGGTAAATATAAGAACTTATACTTTATTTTTTGAGTTGTTTTTCTTTGGTGTTCTTGTTGTTTGCACAATTCGAATTAACTTAACAAATTAGGCACAACTACTTGAGATCGTTATTCATTGGTTATCTGTAGTCTAGTCTATCATATGACGATTGATTTAATTCAGATAAAACATTGTGTGTTCTACTCTTTACTTTTTTAGTTGGAGGTTTTACTAAAAAATGGCATATTAAGTAGGGGTGTGCATGGGTCGGTTTGGTTCGGTTTTGGACCGTAATTCAGGCCGAACCGATCGGTTCGGTTTTGGAAAAAATCAGACCGAAACCGAATCGACGATGAAAAAAACCGTCGGTTTCGGTTCACATCGGTTTCGGTTCGGTTCGGTTTCGGTTCGGTTTTAACCGATTTTCAGTTTTGGTCGGTTTTTTGTAGGTCGATTTTCGGTTTTGGTCGGTTTTGGAGGTTGGTTAATGGTGTTTGGATATACAAATAAAAGATATTTAAGGGTTTTTTAATATATAATATTGATGTCGGTTCGGTTTGAATCGGTTTTTTCTTTGTCTAAACCGACAACCGAATCGATATTGTCGGTTTTTTAAATCCTTAAACCGCAAACCGAACCGGGCTAAAAAAACCGCCGGTTTCGGTTCGATTCGGGCCGGTTCGGTTCGGTTTTCGGTTCGATCGATTTTTTTGCACACCCCTAATATTAAGTTAAATAGGCAATTCAAGAATTTGTATTTGGAATGGATAAGAGATAAATATGCGAATTACAAAGCACCAATTTACAGCCACTTAAATCTAATTTCTCAAGCACTTAATCAGAATATTTTATTATTCTTTTAGTGCTAGTACATTAAATTTTCTCTGTCATTATTTCGTGTGTGTTTATGTGAATATATATGCTACTTTTCCCTATATAGCTATTAATAGACCAATTGGGCAGTCTCATCTCCAAGCATGACTTGCCATGAACTAGAATAAGTTGATACGGTCTTGGGATGAATGTACACACTCTTCAAACCACTTTCATTTTCTAAGAAGCTAGTTCCACTCGACTTGTTTATACCCCATTGTTTGAGCTTAATAGACTAACTAAAGTACGTTAAAACGTTCATAAATCGATTATGTCCTAGAAATTATTGTACTTCACAAACCACAATTATTGATTGACTGACAACATCTCAATCCTTAACTGCCAAAGGGTTATAAAATATTAGGCATCTTGCGTGGCAGAACAACTACAACTAGTACTAGACTAATGATTTTTGCGCACCATGTGTACAATATCAGACCCAAATTGAAATCACTTACAAATTGAAATCACTTGCAATATCAGACCCAAGTTGCCTGATAGGTATGCACAGGGCCGGTCCTGAGA
This sequence comes from Sambucus nigra, assembly GCA_949130495.1. Lineage (NCBI taxonomy): Eukaryota > Viridiplantae > Streptophyta > Magnoliopsida > Dipsacales > Adoxaceae > Sambucus > Sambucus nigra. The sequence goes on from OX422215.1 coordinate 547,787,546, forward strand.
TTTGGAGTGTCCTGTGCAAAACTAAATTTAAGACCCTTGCAAAAAAATATTATAACAAATATTAATTACCTAAAAACTCATTGAAAAATAGTTCTTCTAGCATTTCTACTTACAAAATCACTGATTAAACACGCAATTAACAACGAATCTAATAGATAATTTATTCTATAAATATCTTAATTGATTGAATATGAAAAAATATCACCTGGTTTGAGCCATTTATTATTCCCTCTCCAATTTCATCTACTTAGTTAGTGTAGAAAGTAAGAACCTGATAACAAAAAAAATAATTACATAAAAAAAAATTAATAAGTAAGACCTTGATGAATCAAAAAACAAATTAGTATAAAAAAACATAGCCAACAACAATCTACATTTACTTTAAAAACCTATTCATACTTAAAAGAAAATAGATTAAAAAACTATTGTTTGTTTTAGTAATCTATTTTTTTTCATTAAAAAAAATATAAAGAGGTCTTAATCTTACATTTGCCTTCAAGCTTTTTAAACTATGAATAGTTTCTTGATTGCTGACTATGCCTTTTTTAGACCTCCTGCAAACATCAAAACAGAAATAATAGTAGTACAAAAAGAATAGAAGCAATCTAACATCAAGTGCATTTGTACAGAGAGAGAAAGAGGGACGTTGGGAGAGAGAGAGAGAGAGAGAGAGAGAGGTGGTGGATATTGCAAATGAAAGAGAGAGAGTGGACACAAAAAAGATTGTGGGTAGTTGAAAAAATGAGTCCCTAGAAAAATGGGAATCTTAAATGAGTTGGATAATATTTTTTTGGATAGTTGAACCATTCTTTATACAGATTTTTTTTATAGTTGATAAAATGGGCCCCTAAAATATTAAACTCTTTTTAAAATGGGCCCCTAAGAATATACATAAAGTATTTTTGGACTCCTAAACTATATATATATTAGTCCTTGTTCTAAAATGGGCCCTGTGCCATTGCCCACCCGGCACATGGTCAGGGCCGGCCCTGGGTATGCAAAATATTTATTTAGAAGTGGACAAGTTATCCTCATTAATTTATATTTTCTTGCCATAATTTATGGACGTAAACTACACGTCAAAAAGCTTCTAAAAATATCTAAATATCATTTTAGAGAGAAAAATACTCTTTTCTATTTCAAAATTCAAATCTACCTTAAATGAGGTTTACATGGGGGTATTTAAAGGGGAGGAATAGCTTAGGCTCTAAGCTAAGGCCCTAATTATGAAAATGACATTACTATTTCCTATCTCTAAATACTAAAATAAAAGGACAATACAATGACATAATAAAATAAAAGAATACAATAAAAATATAATCAAAGGCAATAAAATCCTAGAAAGGGCCCATTTCCATCACTCTTCTCGGCTTCGAAAAGCTCTCCCTCGAGCATAGAAGATGAACGAAAAGAAAGGAAGGTAACCATCAAAGAACTCCTCACTAGGAAAAAGAGTCATCCTTGAAAACGCCCATTATACCGGTTTGCAAGAATACCATGGAGAATAGGAACACAATCCAAATATGGCCGCCCAACAAAATCTCCCTCAATGATATGCCGCGAAAAATTTCCTCCGAGCGCATATCAAGAGATACACAACTGGGTCCACATACCCACCACCTATCACATCAACTCCAATCTCCACATTAACCTCTAGAGAGATTACTGCCGATTCAACCCTATTAAAATTGCCGCCCCCACTCCCAAAGATTGGGAATAAATCGCTCAAATCAAATATTTATGGTTCGCGAAAGTGCATACGAGTCACCCAAACATCCTCGATAAAAATGTCAAAAAAAACTCCAATACACAACCCAAATTTGCCTTTTCTATCTTTCTCGCAATCAACCGATTCGGTGGAGTTTTTATCGTTGATTTTACCCGATTGAGTGAATGTGGGAGAAAGAATGATTAGGTGGAACAATCGATCTTGGACTAGACGTCGTTAATCTTAAATTGAGCCTCGAGAGTTAATCGGGGTGAAAACGTAATTTTTTGGATGTTTGGGGTTTAAAAAATGGGTGGTGGCTTGGAGGGTTCGGAGTTCAGAGAGGTTAGGGTTTAACTGGGGTTGGGGGGGTCTTGTGGAGTTGGCGAGTGGTTGAGAGGGAAGTGGGGTGGTAGTGAGGGGGCGGTCAGGGTTGGACAGGGGTGGGGAAGTTCGGAAGGGGTAGAGGTTGGTCGGGTGGTTTGTTTTTTGGACCGGTGGGTAGGGGAAGAGGTCGGAACAGGGGTGGGGTCTAGGGTTTTGGTCAGCAGGGATGGCCAAGGGCAGTGGGGTGGCCAGAGTAGGATAGGGGAGGTTGAGGGGGTTCAAACAGTGGTGGGGGAGGCCCGGACGTAGGGAAAAGGCCTGCCTGTCTCTGTTCGGCAAGCGGCTGCCTCGACAGGTGCTTTTGGACCTTTCTGAGGCAGATTCGACGGTGGGTAGGGATTGGGGTAGGGAAGGGGTTGTGAGTGGAGATTTAAAGGCTTAGAATTTTGGAATTTGAGGTGGAAGAGGGCATCGATTTGTTGTTGTGTTCTATCTAATATTCGCATCATCTCTTAGTAGAACTCCTCTTATTGTTGTTTGGATTTCTTTGGAGATTTATAGCGTACGATTTTGACAAAAAATACACCGACACACCAAACACCAATATGGAACGACACCCGCTTTGATACCAATTTGACGTAAATTACATGTCAAAAAGTTCCTAAAAATATCTAAACACCACTTTAGAGAGAGAAATACTCTAATCTATTTCAAAATTCCCTTAAACGGGGGTATTTAAAGGGGAGGAATAACTTAGGGCCCGTTTGGTTCGTTACTATGAAAACTCGATTTAAATGATATTTTTAAATACAATTTGAAAATTCAGTTTTTTGTGTTTATAGTTATTGGTGTGCGTTTGGTAAACTTGTTTTTAAATACAGTTTTTTGAAAATTTGACAAAATTGGCAATCATATATATTTATATTGTACACACACACACACACACACACACACACACACACACACACACATATATATATATATATATATATATATAACTTTCATACATACATGATACATGAATGTATACATACATACATACATACATACATACATACATACATACATACATACATCATAAATTATATGTTTATACATAACATACATAAAACTTTCATACATACATGATACATGATTGTATACATACATACATACATTATAAATTATATACATGTACATTTAATATCATGTATTTTTAGGTATATTTAATGAGGTATGTTGAGGAGTTTAACTATATATATAATGATATTGCATGTGTAATTCACTATAAAATTATATACATACATGAATTGATAATATTTTTTAATACATATGTACTATATGTATATTTTATATTATTCCATACATTAATAATACATATATAAAATTATATATAAGTATCATATATCTATTGATAATATCATTTAATTTTATATTATTCCATACGTAATTTTATGTACATATACATATATATTTTTTATTTATAATAATTACACACATATTAATGTATTGTGTATGTATATTATATATTAAGGTATAACTGCATTAAAATATTAAGAATGAATAATTTTGAGTTGAAAAATAAAAAGTTGAAGTTGTAAAACACCATAAACTTGTTTTTTGAAAATTTTGATTATAACATAGAAATATTATAATTTTGTGTTTAAAAACACGTTGTCAAACGCAGATTTTTATCATAATTGTATTTAAACATATAAAACAGAATTATAGTTGCAAACCAAATAGGCCCTTAAGTTCTAAGCTAAGTCCCTTACAAAAATGTCAGTACTACTTTACCTCTAAATACTAAAATAAAAAGAAAATACAATGACATAATAAATAAATAAAGTAAATAAAATCCTAAAAAGGACCCACTTCCTTCACTGATACCAATTTGTGATAAACTACACATCAGAAGGCACCTAAAAATATCTAAACACCACTTTAGAGAAAGATATACTCTTTTTTATTTCAAAATTCAAGTCTACTTCAAATGAAGCTTACATTGGGGTATTTAAAGAAGAGGAATAGTAATAACATTTTAGAAGGATATTTTTCGTAAAATATACGGAAAATAGAATGACATAATAAAATAAAAGACAATAAAAGAGCCCATTTTCATCATTTATCCACTCGTGAGCGGATTAGGTTCCGGCGAGGGATCCGGTGGAAGAAAAAGAACAAAGAGTGGGAAGGGAGAATGAAAGTGGTGAGCGGATTCTCACAAATAAATTTAGAATATGAGTAAGACAATGAAAGGGCAGGAGAAAGAGGAGGGGAAAACGTTTGGATTTCTTTCAGAACATCAGCCTTCCAATAAACGTTTGGATTTCTTCAACTGAATTCGTGGATTCTTGAAATTGCCAAGGTGCATTAATTCCTATTAAACCTCTAATACTATCGTATTAGAGTTATATAATAGATATAAGTCCTTCCAATACCATCACTAAACATAAATCCAACAAAAAAAGATGCAAACCATTCAAAATCAAAAGCCGTAAAGTAAACTAGAAATTGCGAAAGCATAATACAATAATTAAGAGGATAAAGTCTACTCAATAATTAAAAGGATAGCGTCTACTGAATAATCAAGAGGAAGCGTAATACAATAATTAAAAAGTAGATGAAAAGGGAAGCTATTGAGTAGATGTTATTCTCTTAATTAGGATGAAAGGAGCAGGAGCAGAATGCACTTCCCAGCTTGATGGAACACACACGATGACCGGGGTAGATGAAAAAGGAAATCTTTGTTTCAACATTGATAGATTTCCAAAGAGCGTGATGGCAGTGTCTCTATGAGAATTGGACTGGCCGATTCTTTGACATAGTTGCATAGAGGGCCACGCTTACAATTGATGCAAATACTTCTGGAGAATTGGGCATGCATCCTTATCATCTTTGTGAACCTCAAATAGCAGGGAAGGTGGTAAAGGGGATCCTATCGAGTTGGAGGTTCTATCAGATGCCGTTTGATCTGCGAGATAAAAGGGTGGAAGACGATAAGAGTTATCACATCCCAATTGGAATAATCCCACCTACTAGGTGGGATGGTTTTATCCCACAATTCATGGGATGAGAGAATTAAATTATCCCACATAACATCTCATTATATCTAACATAAAAACGGATATGGGATGAAATTATATGATCCCACATTCTCATCCCGCGCATCAAGCAAGGATATAGGGTTCTCCGCCGGTGAGGGTAATTGTGTCATGGTTGTGCATTCAGAAGAGGGTTTGTCGATGAGCCCTTTTGGGTTCATCTATATCATAAAATGGGGGGACGAGATATTGAACCTTTTTCTGGGGAAGAGGGGTGGCAACGTAGGTGCTGTAATTGTGATGCTCTAATACCAAAATTTTATGTAAACTAGGGAATGAGGAAGTGTAATACAAGAATCATAATAATCAAATGATAAATTATTTTATTAATAAAATTTCAGTAATAATGACTCCGCTCCCTAGGTGTCATACGGAATGGCTTTATCAATGAGCCTCTACCCCTAATCCTTGCTTGACACGGAAACTAACTTGATAAGGAAATAAATAAACTAATTTCTTAAAAATTACTTTAATTTATCATCTTCCAGAAAAAGGATCCAATTCAATTCAAAACAAAAAGATTATTTTCACTCTTCGTACGTCACCAAGTAATCTTCTACATGACTTACAAAATTTTCCACTTGAAGCTATTACAAATAGGACAACCTTCAGTTTGAAAGATTTAACGAGGGTGGAATTTGTGCACAAAAAAAGAACAACAAGAGGACATGGTTTATTGCACTATATGTTATAGGGAATGAAATGGTGATAATATAGCTAGAACATCTGACATAACTATCAGGATATACAGTCAACCCACAATAAACTAATAAAGTGGCAATATCCTTAACATCTAAGAAAAAAATATACATGCCAAATACCAAAAGAAACAAATATGAATAGAAAGTGAATGGGAGGAGGCTGAGTGACTATTGAATACCCCCCTCCCTCTCTCCCTCTCACACACATATCCGTAGAGAGGAGAGAGAGAGAGAGAGTGAGAGAGAGAGAGAGAAGCAATGGAAAGAATATGATCAAATGAAAAGCAATGTGTGATGAATCAAGGTTAGATTCCTGGAGTTAGAGATAGCGGATCCCATTAGTTTGGGTTAATTGGGTTGACCTGTTTATTTGAAAGATTAGCTCGTGGTACAGGATTTGAACACAGACACGACATCTTCGTAAACAAGATTCGAGATAACTATGACACGAACATGATAAGTCAAGTCTATCCCAACCCACTAATTTAATGTTGGATTCAAGTCGTGTTGTTGTGCAGTGTCGCAAATTGTCATCCCTTAACAGAGCTGTGCATAGAATGAGAAAAATGGTAATTAATGAGTCGATTATTGGCTTTGGAAAGTTTGGATATTGATCTATAAATAATATATGTTCATACAAATTGTATACGATGCAGTTATTATAGCTATTTATTTTCACTAGAAACAGTTAGAATAAATAATAGGAAAATTTCTAGAGCTAAGATTCCACTAGCTCTTTCTAAAGTATCATTTCTTATTATTTTTGTCATTTCTTGATTTCATTTAATATCTATGCTGGAGAAATATAATTCTCAAACTCATATTATGAGGGACCACCAAAAGTATTCAGCAATATATGGAACAATATTTAATTAATAAATCACCAATTACACAAAAAAAAATCCTCCAGATTTGAAACAGAATTTAAAATAATCAATTTACAAAAGAAATGCATTTAGGGGTTTTGTTTGTTGTGTTATGTGATAACTTATCACATAACTCCTTTCTTAGGCAAACAATTAATAAGTGTGGGTGTCAAGGGTTTGGATGTTAGGAAATTATGTTAGTGATAACGGTCGCTTACATGATCCCTGGTTTGTATAACTGTTATTGAACATGGATATAAGCAGAAGTCTATTTATCTTGTTCTTATATATTACTATTTGTAGGAGGTGAGTGTGCTAAGGGTCATACTTACTACTTACTACTTGCTTAGGGATTTGGGATCAAAGCTAAGAGTCCAATCTTTTCTATTAATGATTTTCAAGAAGAACTATCTTAAAAATTGTGAGTTGATGTATTTTGAATTAGAAAGACTACCCTAGTCGGAGAGTAATAACTTGGGCTGGTAATATAACTTGACTACTATTAATAAAGAATAATACTAAGTCTTTGTAGTGATTCGATAAGCTCTGGCAATTAAGCCGATACTATGCCTGTCAAATGAGAAGATCCTCCATGTCAACATTACTTACAAAGCTGGACAAAGTAGGGTGCCTTAGTCTATTCTTTCTTTGACATAAACTCTAATAGAAGTGAGTTTGGTGGCTTACCTGTCTCACTAGTAGGCCTGTCTGTGATAGGTAAGATTATTATTCCTATATGTCCATGGTCCTAGGTAATGGTTTATTGACACAGAATGTCTCAGGTAGTTAGATTATTCAAGGTTTAGTTTTTTGTTTTTGTAACTTATTTTTTTCCTTTGAATCAGCATCCTTGATTATCAAGATATTATTGATATCATTTACGATTATGAGTTATCTTTGATATGTAGTCTTTTCTCTAATTAGAACTTTTCTAGGAAGTCGTATAAATAAGGCCATCGGGCAGGCTTTATAATCAGGCCGTCCACAATGGGATGGTTAAAAGGAGTAAAGTGCATTTTTTGTTTTCCCAGTGGATATGCAAAAGTGTCATTGATAACATACAAAAATGCAACCATGGTATAAATTCACATTGCCTGGACACAATGTGTAAACGCGTCGCACTTCTATGCCATGCTAAAGACTCTAGCGCCCCAAATGATGAGTCATTTGAGTGCAAAAGTTTTTAGCCCCAAATAATAATAATAATAATAATAATAATAATAATAATAATAATCCATTTATAATGAACATTTACACCTTTGGCCAGAAGTGTGTAATAGCAGGAGCCCCTTCTGTGCTAAAGACTATAGCATGTGAAGTGAGACCTATTTTCCATCGACATTTCCCATGCTAAAAAGATTTGCACGCAATTCACATTTACACTTTCCCGCTGCACATCCCATAATGTACACGGCCACCCAACAATGAACATTTACACTTTCTTACACCGTCCCATTGTGGTGGCCTCAATTATTAGTATGAATTAAAAGTTGTTTTCTGACGAGTTTAGAGAGGAACCCTAGTTAGTTATTGTAAGAAATTTTGTGTTATGGTTGTACCATTAGGGCCTCCAAACCAATATCCTTGAATAAATCAAAAGCTCCTTGGATTGGCAATTTGAGCCCTGCTGGTGTGGGCTCGCCCCCTTCGATACCCATGTTCTACGTCATGCTCTGCTCCCTTGAGCAGGGATCCTTCGATTTTGTTCTCTCTCTCCTCAAGAAAGGTTTACTCTTACTATGGATTTCGCTTCAATGCAATATAATTTTGATATAAGTGGATGGATAACACACTTGATTGCTTCAACTCCAAAGGAAGAATATAAATATGTGAAAGTGAGGTTTTAATTGTTCAACACACCATGTTCTGTGTATAATTAAATCCTTATTATACATGTACTTAATGTCAATGAAAGAATTTAACCAATCCAAGGCTTGAAACCAGATTGGCTTTTACTTATCAAGGCAACTTAGATATTGAATTTATTCTTAAAAAGGAAAATTTAGGCAAACAAATTGAAGCACATTACGGGAAAATGACACACACACACACACACACTATATGGAAATAGCTTTTCAATGACATTAACTATCTGCTTATGTATAGTGTATTTTTGGTGATTTACAACATTTTCAATATAAACAAAATAAATATATGCAATAGTTTTAGTTTCTTTTATTCACGTGAAATTTATCCCCCATCTTTTTTGTATGTCTCCTATGCTTGTTTATGCAATCATCACTTATTTTCGTTGGAGAGTTGTAAAGAAAAATCAAAGAGATTACCCTGAAATATTCTTTTGTGAAAAGGTTGTAAGCTTTTATGCAAAGATTTGTGCCGCAATGGGTCTTCTTGGTAACGGGCTTTAATAGCCTACTTCAGCTGAAAAATGTTTACAATGCAATATTTTTCTTCATAGCCTAACTTCATTTCATGCTTCCATTTTCTGTGTTTGTAATCACTAAAACAACAATAAGCATCAAGATAGGTTTTCTTAACATCTTCCTTACTGGTTTTATACATCTCTGGAATTTACAGACTTCAGCTGAGTTTATCTGGTGCATGTTAAATGGATTCGAATCGGGTTTTCCAAATTTGAGGTAATTATTATCATTATGTCAGATCTTGAATAATTTTTATATCTGATTTATACATCTAGTTTTGTGAGCTGGAACATAGATAAACTTTTTGAGATAAATTCACTACATTCCCTGCGTAACGCATAATTTCAGTCGCATCCACTTAGTTTGAAAATTTCTATGATAGTCCTTTGTGAGGGATGCTTCTTTGTTAATTCCGACTTTACTCTTTTGTGTCATTTGTAAAAGCATTATATAAATTCTAAACATTTGTTTCTTACCGAATTCAGATATTTAGAATCCACTCATCGAGATCTATCCAGTGAGCCCAATATTGAATATCAAATTCTTAATAGTTTAAAAAATAAAATTTATACCTTAAAACATTATGACCTAATTCAACATTATAATGCTACTTTAAGTTAAAATTCAACGTTACACAGATGCATTACTTTGCAAATCAATGTTACGTATTACATTACTGCAAGAGAGTTTTACATGAGCACAGTGACAGGTCTACATTGGCCATAAGGGAGACGTTAGCACAATGAGTGTTACATTAGAAGCATAGCAGAGTTACTTTATGACAAGAAAGTTACAATTGTGAAATCTATGTTAAGTTAACTAAGGGTATGTTTGGGAACCCCAATTCCATGGTTTGGAATTGGAATTAAATATTTTCAGTTCAAAATTTTTGAAATTTGAACTTGAAATTTTCCATTTCCAATTCCTTGGCATGAAATCGGGGTTCAGAGTTCATGTTACACAGTCACATTAACAATAATAGAATGTTACAATGTTACATTAGCTACAAATCACGTTATGGTACTTCATAAATGTTCAATGTTATAGAGTTCAAGCAACAAATCAGTTTTATAGGTAAATTCAAACGGTGTTTAAAAAAGCGTTGAAAAATGATCCTTGTGCCTCAAGGTGTTTTGGAGCAAAAATGCCTTAAGGTTCACTTGATTTAGTGTGGACCACTAAAAGCTTACGCCTTTTTATGCTTTATTGCGCCTTTTATGCCTTATGTCTATTTTTTTGACAGAATAAGTCAAAACTACATCATTTTGACTTAAACCTTCGATTAATATCTAGATTTTGTTTTGTATGAAACCTTTAATTATCTTTTCCTTTAATCTATGATTAATCTTATTGAAATAGTGTTTCTCTGATATATTTCATTATATAAATCTCATTACAGCCTTATCAAACTTTTTGTTGTAAATGTATGTTAATCTTGTTGAAATGATTTGCTTTTGTTCCCGTGTTGTAATGTTATCATTAGTCCTATTGATTTATCGATTGATATATTATGTGTTAATAATCTCGTGGCTTTAGTTATCTAGTATAGTATTGTGGATATACGTTCGCATAGTGTTTGAGTTGTTTGTCTTTTGAATTATATTTAATATCTTTAAAAGTTATTGTGCAGATGTTATTTTCTAACTTCTATATTCTTACACACTGTTTACTATTAGAAGTATATTTTTTATCTAAAAATCCTATGAACAAAAGACTTGTGCATCAACACCTTAAAGGCTTACGCTTTGCTTTTTGATAAGAAAGCACTTGTGCAATGCTTTCGCCTTCTTAAACATTGGTTACACAACAAATGTTATAAACTATACAACTAATAGTAATTCAACTATCATAATTCATAATCCGGAATTAGCATCATAATTTCTCTAATCTTTCAAAACCTAGGAGTACAAAACATATGAGAATCCCCACTACAACTTGTATACGTATCTGTACAAGCCTAAACAATTATAGGGGGGCCGAATCTGTGCACACTTGATATAGTTCAGTTGGTTAATTTTTAACAAAGCATCTTGGACCACATCAAATTACTCTTTTCATTTTAGGAACCGCATTCAAAGAGTCATTTTCACAGATGGACTTTCCTAAGAATGTTTACAAGGATTCTTTCCCCATTTTTTGATTCATCAGTTTATGCTTCTCCAAAAAAAATTGTATCATATGATGATGATCCTATTCTACTTTTGCTAAATTTATCGGACCATAAATTCTCCATGCTATGAGAATTGATTTCCAAATAACGATAGTCAAGGTATTAGCATTTTCTACCTTTCTAAAGACTCTTATCCTGTGTTGTTCTATATTACTATATATTTCATCCTAATCTCCATGTACTCTTATACGAATGGCTGTTTCAGAGTTTAACGGGTGGACACTGCTAGATGAGATGAAGCCATTACTGAAAAATGAGAAGTTTTTCTAAGCGGTGATGAAAGTGTCATAATTAGACACTGCTACCGACTGGAATATATAATCCCCCCAGATATCTCTCTCTATTATTTCCACCTCCACCATCACATGACTACCTCTCACTCTCTCTTGTAGCAGTAGTTTGCCACCTCAAATCCACCAGTAATCACCGCCACAGTGTTTGCTGGTAAACCACTATGTATAATCTTTTCAAGCTCTCGGATCAATTTTTCCCTCAGTAACATGAAAATAGGTTGGACACCCAAAAACTGCACCGTCTCATAAGTAGGATTTGAAACCGACCAAGCCTCCATAGGAGTCTTATAGTCAACTGCGGTAGATGCCAAATGGTTGACAATGATGCAAATATAGGATAAAGCCTCCACCCAAAACCGCTTTGGCAAGTCCGTATTGAACAACATACGCCTCACATTTTCAAGTAAGGTTCGGTTCATCCTCTTCTCTATTCCATTTTTATTGTGGCATTTTTTGGACCGTAAAATGCCGAACAATACCCTTATCCTCACATTACTTCAAGTATGGATCATATTGGTACTCCCCACCGTTATCCGACCTAAGCATCTTAATCTTCCTGCCAGCCTGATTCTTCACCATCTTCTTCTATTTAAGAAACACCCCAAAGTTCTCATCCTTGTGTTTCATGGTGTAGACCCAAGTCCGCTGAGAGTAGTCATCAATAAACATAGAAAAATAGTGACTACCTCCCAAAGATGGTATTTTAGAAGGACCCAAAATATCCGTGTAAACGTAATCAAATATGCCCTTTATGCAATGAATCACCATGCCAAACTTGACCCGTGTTTTCTTCCCAAGCAAGCAATGCTCACAAAATCCCAACTTTCAACTCTTTGCACCCTTCAACAACCATTGCTTACACAATATTGTCATGACCTTCTCCCAGCATGTCCCAAATGCATATGCCAAATTGACGTAAACTACACGTCAAAGGCTCAAAACAAAACAAACACTAACTCTATAGAGAGAGACTGCGAACTTCTTATATTCAAAAATGGAAGAATTGTCCTCAAATGAGGATTACAAGGGTATTTAAAATGAGGATTACATGGGTATTTATAGGTGGGATATTACTTGCTAGCCAAGTAATGGCCTAAATGACTAAAAAGGACAATCATTAACATAAATATACCTAATTTGTCCCCAACATTCTAGGAGACCAATTAAAAGACATAAAAGGAAATAAAAGAACTAAAATAAAGGGAAACTAATAAAAAAATACTAAAAGTGACCAATATGCCCTAATATGAACCCATTTCCATCACTCTCCCCGGCTTAAAAATAGTTTGTCCTCGAACATAAAATGAACAAAAGGGAGTAGCTTGGGGCGCACCAACGATGCTTGCCAAAATTGAGTTTAACCATACCACATGAACAAATATTTTGAATTTTTTTTCTCTTTTTCAATGAGGGCTCGTGCGATCTTCCGGGGTCTTGGACTTTCTTGATTTAGGGTTTAGTTCCATGGGTATTTGACTAGAGCATATGGGTTTGTGGTAAGAAATTTGAGGGAGGCTAGGGTTTGTAACTAGTGGAGTGGATAGTGAAATAGGAGATAAAACCCTAGATTTGGATTGTTGTGAATCTTGGGTTGGATTTTAAGGTAAAGAGGCCAAATTAGGGTTCAAAAATTGAGTGGGGTTGATCGGAGAAGGCGGAGGTTAAGTAGCACCCTTCGGGATGATGGTGGGGGCAGTCGCGCGCTATCGGTATAGGCAGTGGTGCCATCTGATCGCCGTTAGGGCCGATCAGGTTTTTCGGTGTCGATAGGGTGGGCTAGATAGGTTTCGGCCTGTTTTGAAGGTTCCGGCTGAATTCCGGTGGTATTCGTGGTGGTGGGTTGTTGAATTTTGGAGGAGAGGAGTTGGAAGAGGGCATTAAGTTTTTTGTTGTTGTTGTCGTTTTTGTGTCAATTTTTCCCTTTTTTCCATTCTTCGCATCAATTCTTAATGGCTATTCCTCAATTCTTGAATCTCCACTTGTTGTTGTTTGGATTTCTTCGGAGCCATTGATAATGTAGCGTACAATTTGATAATCAACACACCGATACACCAATATATCAATGTTGGAGCGATACCCGCTTTGATACCAATTTGACGTATACTACACGTCAAAGGCTTAAAACAAAATGAATCCCAATTCTAGAGAGAGAAATTAAGAATTTCTTATATTAAAAAATGAAGGAATTCTTAGCTTCTCTCTCTAGAATCGGTGTTTG